>CM066740.1:19427500-19897500 GCA_033961575.1 Aselliscus stoliczkanus | reverse complement strand
CAAAGAGTTATCATCATTTAGAGAGAGAAAGCACTTGAGGCACTTGGCAGATTGCTTAGCACTGAGCAGTACTCAGCAACTCTTGTCTTATTATTTTAGAAGATCGTACTAATATAATTTTCTCTTTTTCTCTCTGTGCCTCCAATACTCTCTGTGTTACATACAGATACACAAACATACTAATATCATCAAAGCATTTGCATATGTAGCTGTACTTTATATACATGTATGTACTGGTATAAATGCAACCTAGGTAAAACATACTAAGGGCATGTATGAGTTCTTGAGCCTGCGTGTACTGGGGGCAGGAGCCCAGGAGAGTCCGCCACACGATAATACAAAGCAGATGTTCGTCTGTTTGATAATTTTTTTTTTGGCAGATTAAAAAAAGGGAGTTAAGTAAACTTTATCTGGCATGTTTGAAGAATAAGGTAATCAAATGCTATAATGAATAGAGTGTTAGCACATAAATCCAAACATGGATTATCAATTTTAAAACATTTAAAATACAAAGAAATGCATTTAACACTCAAGTTTACTAACATGATTAATTCATTTTTATTTCAACAATTGTTTATAAATAATTCACTCTTTTCTTAGCTCTCTGCTAAGCATTGACTTAATTTTTGATGAAATTTTAGGAACTTACAAATTTTCAAGATAATGATTTTTAGTATCTTTGCTCTTCAGAGGTGTAAAAAATGTAAGAGTTTATGCTAACTCCATATATCGTGATCTGAAGGTGTTTTGGAAAATATTAATATTACTGACATTCTCTTATTTCCACTGCATTTGCCTCTTTCATATAAATGTAGAATACAGTGTAATATATGCATAAGATGTCTGCCCTTCTTCTCTACAAACTAAACTCTTATGTTAAAAGCTAAGAAACTTTTTTGTAAATTTAAATAGTTTTCTTTATCTATAATTATGGGAGCTTAGAAGATATGTAATTCCTTTCTACCACAAACTTAATAAAAATTAATTCTGCCTCAGCATCTGATAAAGAAGTATTTACTTGTTATAATTTGTAATAGTTAACAAAGTAACTGTCATACCTTTGGGCAGCTGAGGTACTGGAAAATTCTTCCATATATTGAAGTAAAGCCTGCCTCAAAATTACATACAATATATTGATTATGTAATCACTGAAAACAACAGAAAGTTGTTTAAATTTTTTCATATAACAATCCTATATATACTTGACATCAATTCTTAAACCTCTTATATACATATGTACATACACACATATGTATACACACATGAATATACAGAATGCATAATACATATACAGAGAGGAGGAGAGAGTAATAGAGAAATAGAGCAAAATATAAACAAACAACTTGTAAACCTTGTGCTATTGTTGCAAATTTTTATAAGCTTGAAACATACAAATTAAAAGTTACTACTAAAAAAAGTCATAAAATGAAGATAGAAGCATGCCACTCCCCCCCATTAAGTTTTGTCATAACAAAAACTTATATGCTATACTGATTATTTGGTAAATGAATGTGCATAAAACATGAAGTCATAATGCTAGAAACTTTAAACTTACAAATATGCACAATGAGTTATTTATAGTAATAGTTATATCAATGACATTTTCTTCCCAACATTTTGTTCAAAAGGAAAAACGTCTTAAGAAATGAACTCTAGTGAAACATAGGGAATTTTTAGTTAGAATAATTATGTTGATGTGAATACTTAGGAATGTGCTTCTTTATCTGCCAAATGAATATAAAACATATAATACTTATCAGTTTCAAGGACTGTATAACAGAACTGTGAGAAAATATTGTGAAACCTGAAACAAGAATAAATTCTGCTAATTTAGGGTCAAAAATACACTTGCTATATGTCCTTTAAAGTTCAACAAATTACAAAGTGCATTTACACTTTTTTTTGGCTGGTTCTTATGTATATAGTGGTTTTATTTTTCTTCTGTGGTGGGTTAAGCATCCATGTTGCCATTTCTTTTTTTAGACAAAACCTCACAATCCTACTGAGAACCCTCACTTTCATGTTGTTTGAAATCAGGCTTTCATGATGAGGTCACAAAACAACTCAGCAATAAAACCCATTAAAGAAACATGCTGTTTTGAATCTATATTTAGAGGATTTGGCAAGGAAACCATAATAATTTTACAAGTCAGGAGCAGCCTAGCAGACAAAACCTAAAGCTACATCTAAACTCAGATTGCTCATCTATGTCCATACTCGCTGATCTCTGGCTTTCTGTCTTCCTCCCTTCTCCCTCCCTCCCTTCTTGCTTTTTTTCTTTTGTTCTTAATTGAGTCTTTGAAGAACTTGAAACTAGCATGTAGACTAGAGCAGTTGACTTCTCAGAACCATATGGTAGAAGCATAGAAAAAAAATACTATAGTCAACTCTACAATCAGGAATTTTGTCATAAGCAGAACTTGGTGATCTGGAGTAGTTAGTCACCATCACAAATTCAAGAAAACTTCATGTATATCCACAAACACCCCATAGGTTTAGAATTAGAAGAATACCACCCAGGTATTCCCCAGGTGGGAAGGGACACTCCCTTGGAAGTGGGTGAATTCCCACTGGATGTCCCCATTTCTGTTGGGGATCTCAATTCACATTCCCTGCAAGGGGAGCCCCATGGGTTTCTTAACTGCTTTTTTTCAGGGATGGGAACAGAATTGAGAACCCTGCCATATTGGGGAAATCTAGAAAGATCTTCATTGCTTAACATAATATGGGATAAACTAAAACTTGAGGAACCCCAATGACACTTTCTTATATGGCTTCCATCCCTTAACTCATGTAAATGACCAGATTTAATCCTTGTTCTATTAAAGAGACCCAGGAATATTCACCATGAGATTTCCACTGGATACCCTGCAAGTAAAATGAGGTGGTGATTCATTCCTGTCTGCTCTTCAGATGTATCTTCACATGTTGGTATTTTATTGATTGCACACACTTATAATAAGGAAATATTTGCAAAGTAACAAAGTATCATATATATATGTATATGTGTATGTGTGTATATATATATACATATATATGTGTATATGTATATGTGTATGTATATGTATACATACCATCACCACATAAAGTTTAAATGTTTTGTCATACTGTCTTTGAATTCAGAAATAGCTTCTTTCAGAATACAATGGACAAAAGGAGGTCTTTTTCAACAACTGGTGCTCAATAAGTAACTGAACACCCACATGCAAAAAAATAAATCGAGACACAGCCCTTACACCTTTCAGAGAAATTAACTCAAAATGGATTGCAGAGATAAATGTAAAACACAAAACTATAGAATTCCTCAGAAATAACATAAGGGGAAATCTAGATGACCTTGGGCTTGATGCTGACTTTTAGATACAACACCCAAGGAAGGCATGATCCATGAAAGAAAGAATTGATAAGCAGGACTTCATTAAAGTGAAAGCTTTCTGCTCTGTGAAAGGCACTGTCAAAAAACGAGCCACAGACTGGAAAAACATATTTGCAAAAAAAACCATATAAGTTATCTACTGCTGCATAGTTAGTCATCCCAAAAGTTAGCTAAAAAACAATTATCTTTTCTTTCTTTCAATTCTATGGGTTGGTTTTCTGTTCCACTTAGTGTGAACTTGGATCACTCATGTGGCTACATTCAGGTGGGAATTCAACGAGGGTTGGAACAGTCAAGATGGCTTCCTTCACAGTGTTGGCAATTGGAGCTGGCTATCAGCTAAGATCCCTCCTTTCTCTCCTATGTAGCCTTTTATCCTCAAGGCCTTCTTTCCACATACTCTTTCTGAAAGAACAGCCTTAACTTCTATATATGGCTGTTGGTTTCCAAATGAGTGACACAGAATCTGCAAGGCCCCTAAGTACTAGGCTTCAAAGCTGAACTCTATTGGTCAAAACAAATCACGGGATCAAATTCAAGGAAAGGGGGAGTAACTCCATCTCTTGATGGATAAAGGGACAAAGTCGCATTACAAAACATTACCTAGAATGGAAAGGTTGCTGGGGTCATTGTGGGAAATGATGTCCCACGTGCACTTTTCCATGCAACTTATTTTAAAGTTATGTTGTTTCTGAGATTTTAAATATTTGCAAATTGTAGTAAACAACTGTCCTGTGGAATTTTCTTTATAGAATGAAAGTTTGACTTTAAGTCCTAAACTTTTGATCAAAGACCAAATTATTAAATTGTTAACATTGCAAACATGTCATCACATATATGTTCCATTTGTGTTCCTCCCTCCAAAAAAATATCATTTTGACAATATTTTGAGAGCTCCAGAAGGGTGTTGTGATGAACTTGTTGGTTTATTTCCTAATAATAAGAAGTGTATGTAACCCATTATACTTCATTTTTTGCCTTGACTACTAAGAAGCATATTGTTATATCATCACTAAGCGCATATAAAAATAAAATCATTCTTTTGCTTTATTACTTGATTGTTTCTTTTATTCTATATTAATGTGTTTTGGGATATTTTTTTGCCTTAGTTACTTTTTGCTTTGACTTTAAGCCACCTAATTTTTTAGGAAACAAAAAATAAATAGATTTTAAATAATCAGAATTATGATAATATCTAAAAATAGAACACAAGGATGATGGGTAATGAGGTTATCATCTTACAGATCAAGAAGCCAGAGTTATGAAAAGTAACACATTTCATGAAAGGCTTCTCATCACTTCCAACATAAGTATCAGGAAGCAGAGGAAGGCACTCACCCTGAGTTTAAAAATCTAAACTAGTTTCATTCTTATCATAGAGTAAAAGTCTTCAAAAGGACTCAAATTGGTACATGTAAGATTAAGGCACAGATATGGTCTCTCTTTTTGAAGATTAGCAGGGAACACATTCTTCTACCCTATACTTATTAATATGCATGTACTCGATCTTATTCATAAATAAACATAGTCTTTTAAAAATAACCAACAACTTTTTATCCAAAGATGTTTAAACACATGGTGGAGGAATCTTAGGGAAAATCCAGAGGCTGAATTTAATTTATTCCAAGAAAAGGACAGGAAATCAAATTAGTAAATAAACTCACTATTTGTGCACTTGAAGTGCTGTTGGTTTTGTGCACGGTTTGCTTATTGGTGATGTAGGCCTGTTTCCTGAAAATAGTCCTAAAATTTGCTGCTTGGTCTAATTACATTTGTTTTGAGAGGGGAAAATTTTGTTTTCCAGATTCTAGAAAACCCACATTGCATTTTATATGTCTCAGGATGTATAATTTTCTAAAGCAGAATTTTAAAGAATATATAATTGAAATATGAATGATTCTCACTGCCCCATAACTGACCCAACTCTTTTATGGGTAAAATTGGAAAACAATCAAAGAGCAATAAAAAATATGCTATTACTTATGGATTGTCATAATAGCTAGGCCTGATTTTATTTTTGGTTTCAGGTAAAAATTATTTTCTTTTTTAATAAAACATTGTCTACTTCTCTAATATCAAATTTACAAAAGATTTGACTTCAGTATTTATCAAGGCATAGGCTTGTATTACACTGCTTTGTTGTAATATGTAATATTGGTTGTCTTTGTCACCTTGAGCCCTTAGCAAGTGATGCCATGACTAACACCAGATAATCTAAATCATTGTTCCTGACAAGCTTCCTTTATTGGCAAGAAGCAAATCTTAGTCAAACTAACAAAATAAAAGAGGGGTTTATTAGAGGATGTAGCATATCTCAGGATACTAAGACAGAAAATGAAGTATAGGCGGGCTTCTCATGACCTGGCACTGCAAGATTGGAAACTAAAATTATTCAGTCTTCCTTTTTTTTTTTTTGAGGGCAGTGTCACTGGCCCTCACATATGGGACCTGAACTGGGGCCGCTGGCTTCCCAAGCCAGCACTTAACCACCATGCCACTCGGCCGCCCCCTCAATCTTTCAAGAACTGCCTAGCCTCCTTCTGTTTTACTCTATAAACACATTCAATCTGTATTCTTTTTTATCATTCTCTGCTTACCCATCTTTACCACAACCCAACATGGCTACAAATCCAACTCTGTGTTAACCACCAATAAGTGCTAGGTCAAAATTCTGAGTGACCCAGGCTCCTTAGGACCTTGATTCCAAGTTTCCAAAGAAGGTATATGATTGTTCCTCTCTTTAATGTTTACCCAGATTCTGTCACTGCAGATTGTCATAAACATCTGTCAACCTATGGGTTCATTTAGCTGTGGCTGTAGTTAACATAGAGTCATGTGACCACCTGAAGCTGTGGAGGGGAGCAGACAATGACTAATATTGCAATTTACTAAATATTTATCTTGGAATAGTAAAATATATGAATCTCTGTTTCCTCATATGCAAAAAACAAAAGTGTTTTTTACTTCTATCTATAGGAACAAATGAGTTAATAAGAAAGCATGTGGGCAATCATACAGCTTTGGTGTACAGACAATAATAACACTTACATCTATTATCAATCAAATTGCTAATGAGGAACCATGCAATGGATAAAAATCACAATCTCTCGATTGAATGTCAACTGTAATTTAATAAAAACTAATCAAGTCTCTGAAGATTTTGGGGACTTCATACAGCTCATTTTTAACCATAATGTGGATAAAATCAAGAGTCTAATAAAAGTCAAGTACTTATTTTTATTCCCTAATCATTCAAAGTATAGTGCGTTTGCTGTAGAAGCTGAAGAGAGGACTCTCTCACCTTGATATACAAGGTTTGGGAGATGTACATTGATTTTAAATCTTGTTTAAAGGTTCCTATTATTGCAGGTGTGCTCATTAGGCATGGAACTTGGGTGCTTTCTTTGATGCTTTGCTTCCTTATTTCTATTTGATTTTCTCTAGTTGCTGCTGATTCTGGTGGTTTATTTATTTTGTACTTTCTATTTTCTAGAAATGTAGCAGTGATAAGGACTTGAAGATGACAGACTAGAGAGGAAGGAACGCAGTAAAAAGTCCAAGCCCTGACAGCAAATGGAATTTATCCACTAGTTTGAAAAACGGAATGATGTTTTATTGAAAAATACATTATAGAGACAGATGCTTGAAGTCTACGCACATTTCATCTTATTCATTTTGAGATGAATGCTGTATTCTCTGTAGATTCAAAACATTCTCAGAGTCCCAAGGATGTTATGAGCCCTAGCAAGGACACAATTAAGGCTTTTTCAGTAGTAGAGAGATCTTTTTATTCTCTAATTATAATAATCCATTAACTTCTTAGCATTTTATATTTATATATTATCATCATTCTTCAAATTTAGTTATAATTGTCTATGGGAGATATTGTTTTAACCAATCGCAACAGAGTAAAGAACTAGTTGGGATTTTTTTTAAAAAAAGTTTTTCCTACAAGGCCAAATCAACAAAACTGGAAATTCAGCCTTTCTCTTTTTTTTTTGTTTCCTGCAGAAATGTTCAATACATTGTCTATAAGAGGAATGTTTAGGGTCAATAAAGCCCTTATGATGAATGACACAGAAAATTAGATGATCTTAAAAGGAAAGTTGATTTTTAAAATATTTGTTGAGCACCTATACGAATACAGCATAACATTTATAACAATAAAGACTTAATTCACTTTTAAAGACTTAATTCTAAAAGTGGTTTTGTTTCTTGGGACAGAAATTCTTTGGGGGAGATAGGCAGATAGATTTGAAAAAGTTACTGAGGCAAAGAGGCAATACAAGCGTGACAAATGGCAAATAAGGAAGAAAGAATATGGGTGTTCTACTAGTTCAGGTGAGGGAACAATAATTGATTGGTAGCTATGGATTTCATTTCTCGAAGGAAGTTAAATTGATATGCGCCTTAACGATAGGAAATATTTGGAAAAATAATACAGCATTTCAGCCAGGGGGAATAGCTGAGTCAAAGGCTCAAGAGATAAAGTCTATAGTTTGAAGTGGGTGAACTGGTTCCAGAGCAGAGAGAAATCTCTTTGGGGACACTTCGCACTGGATGGATCTCTGTCACTACATACCCCTTTCTTTCTAAATCACAATGAAATAACAGAAAAAAAAGAAGTTACAAGATTAAAACCACAAAGAAAATGGTGTCAGTAGTAGACCAAAAATTCTGAGCAATTTCTGTAACTAGAAAGTAGGTGAGATAAAATTAACACAGAAACCAAAAAGAGAAACCCAGTCTACAAAAAAAAAACAACACTAAAGTGAGTACTCATTCTCTTCCTAAAGAGGCCCAGAAAAACTCCTAGCTCAAATTGAATAAGCACAGGGAGGAGGAGTGAATTGAGGTGTTATCCAATTAATCACATTAATTTATGACTAATTATATATTTATAAATTAGCTAACTGATTAAAGATAATTTAATTGAAGATATCTTTATAAGGTAGTTGGTGCAGGTATAGCTCCCCCCCTCCCCATCATACAAGTACTGGGCTACCAGCCGTAATTAGCTGTTTGCCTCTAGGATAGCATTTGTAACCTGCTCTAAAAATGAAATGCAGGATCTTTTTTTATTGAACTCATGGGTTGGATATAAATGCCAGGTAGGGGAATCTTGGAAAAAAAAAAAAAGTGGGGAAAGTCCACAATGGATAAGGAGGAAATTACTTTTAAAGGGAAAGACAACTTTGCTTGGGAGTAATAGATACTGAAGCCCTCTACCCTTACATTAAACTACTTCTTCTTCTCCTTCTCCTTCTCCTTCTCCTTCTCCTTCTCCTTCATCTTCTTTTTTTAACCGAATGTGAGATCGTCAAGACAGTCTACCAGTCCTGAGGGGCTTTACTCTCCCCTTGCAAACATAGTGCCTCCTATCACAACCCCATCATGAGGCACGCTGCTGGTTGGGGAAAAACACTGTGGAGAAAATGAGAGCTAACTACTAATCAACCTAGTCATCTAATGAAAAATAGGAAGGGGTACTGAAGGGTCAAGATAGTTAGGAAAAAGCAAGAACATGATCAAGATGAATAAACTAGGTTCCCGGACCCAATTCCAAAGTGTGTGTGTGTGTGTGTGTGTGTGTGTGTGTGTGTGTGTGTGTGTGTAAGCTTCCCCACAGCAGCAAGCAATTCCTGGACACCAGCAGGGTGTCCAAGAATTCACCTCAAATCAGACAGTATCTACCCAAAGACAGAATCACATTCCACACGTAATGACCTCCGTTCCACAAGACCACCCTCCACTTCACATGCCCATCGCAAGCCCAGGTTCTTACCTATCCAGTAATCCCCCTTATCCACAGTTTTGCTTTCCACAGTCGACCTTGGTCCAAAAATATTAAATCGAAAACTCCAGAAAGAAATCCTTGAAAAGTTTTCATTTGCACACTGTTCTGAGTAGCACGATAAAATTTCCAGCCATCCTGCTCCCTCCATATCAAGTATTTTGAGAGAGGCCACATTTGCATAACTTTTATTACTGTGTATTATTATATTTGTTTCATTTTATTAGTTATTGCTGTTAATCTCACACCATGCCTAATTTATAAATTAAACTTTATCATGGGTATGTATGCACAGGAAAAAACACAGTATATATAGGGCTCAGTACTATCTGCATTTTCAGTTCTCCTGGAGTTGGATTTATTTGCCAGCATGGCTCACAAAAATCAGGAAACCCATTGACTCACTAAATCACCAATTTATTACAAAGAATATTAAAGGGTACAAATCAACCACCATTTGGAGAGGTACACAGGGTGAGGTCAGAACAAAGGAGCTTTTGTCCCCCTGGAGATTGGGGCCCCACAATGTGGCATGTGGGAGCATTCTTGTTCCCTAATGCGGAAGCTCCCCAAACTTCCTCCTTTTGGGTTTTTATGAAGGCTTCATTATATAGGCATGATTGATTAACGCATTGGCCATTGGTGACTGATTCAACCTCTATCCTCTCTCCCTTTCCCAGAGATCAGGGGATAGAACTGAAAGATCCAACCCTCTAATCACATGGATGACTCCAAAGTAACCAGCTAGCACCCTTTCCAAAAGTCACCTCATTAACATAACAAGACACCTTTACCACTCTCAACACTTAGGAAATCCCAAGGGTTTTGGGAGCTGTAAGCAAGGAACTGTGGAAGACAATGAAATATATATATGAGAAATATTTTTTTTCAAATATGAGAAATATATCTGAATAACCAAATATGTATTTCTCACACATCACAATATTATAGTGAATAACAGTAACATCTAATAGATGCCAGATGAATTAAATAAACATCTAACACCTATCTGGAGGTAATATCTACAGTCATTTCTAGTTGTCACAGTTGGGGTAGGGGACCCACTGACATCTCCTAAGTAGAGGCCAATGATGGTAGCAAAATTCCTACCATGCACAGGGCAGTCCCCAAAAATTGTCCAACTTAAAATGTTAATGGTGCAGAAGCTGAAAAACTCTGTGCAAAACAATTTCTTCCCCTACACCTAAGCTTTTACTTATCCCCTCAGTATGTCTTCTAGAATATCCTCCTTCCTTCTCCACCCCTTCACCCCCCCGGAGATGCTCAATATTTTTATAAAGCTGTTCTCTCGGAACGTTGAAATCCTGAGAGTAAACGCCATCTTGTTCTTGTTGACTGTAAGCTTAAAATTTCTGCAGGATGCATTTGGGGGGAAAAAAATCACTCACATTTATCTCCCTTTATCAGTCCTTTCATGTGTCTACTGGAGAATGGTTTTGCTTGTGTGTTTGCTTTGCTTTCCCTCTGAAACGAAGGGCAAATCCTTTCTAACTTGCAGAAAGTTTTGACTGTTGGCTCTCTTCTTTAGGTCCTAGAGCAGTTATGAATTTATTCCCTGCCTATGTATTTTTTTGTGTGTCATTTCAATAGCATTTAGGAAAAGAAGAGAGGTAAGCACATACTGTTAGATTGCCTTTTTTCGCTGAAAGTTGTTGGTTATTTTTGAAAACTTACATCCATAAAATTTAGAGTAAAAAGAATTACCAGTAACTGGACTTTGTGATCATTTTCAGGTTGTTTTTTTGTTACCATGAACGTCACTGAAACTACTTTCTATGTGTTTTTGAAAGCTTAATTTTGACACTGATATTTTTACCAGAGAAAAATTTTTGGCCTACAGTCATTTCTTAAAGTGAGGAGTAATTTTAAAGCTAGGTATTAATAAACATAGTAACCCTTTATATTTTATAGACTTTCAGATATGAAGTGCTTTCATAAGCACATTATCCCGTTTGAATCTCACAACCCCAGGAATAGGTATTGTTTTGCTCTCTTAACTGTAAGAAAACTGAAGTTTTGAGAGGTTAGGTGACTTTTAAGTGAAGTTACACACCTGAGTGTAAGTCAGTCTTCTAACTCTACATTTAATAGGCCTACTGGATTACCACACTGCTTTCCTAGTTAGAGGAAGCAAAGTATTTATTTGACATTATATCAGGTGCTCCATCCATCCCATAATGGGGAGGGAGTTCTATGGTGATCCAAAAAGAGGGCCTTGGATTAGACCTTCTCTCCTGATATTGCTCAGTAAAGGTCAGCCACACAGAGCCCTATTAATATGAATGTACCACTAGCTCATTGTAAATACACACACACACACACACACACACATAATAAAAATCAATACACAAATGACAGTGCTCATGATTTAGAAAAAACTTCTAAGGAACCTGAGGCATAACAAGCATCAGCCTAACTTCTGGCATATCAGACCAAAGAAAGAAACTATGTTTAAAGGAATTTAAAGGAATTTTCCAAGTCATGTTATCCTGCGTGTACTTCTCAGTGTAGAAAACTTCACCTTTGTGTCTTCTGATTCATTATTTGTTCGATTCTATATTCCCTCAGGACTTGAGAAGTTAGAAAAATGACTTTTACTCTCAGAGTTCTCCTACTCTCATAGTAAGCCAAAGTTTACTCATGGGTCTTCTGGGTCTAGCAGGGTAAAGTCATGGGTTCACCTTGAGCCTCCTTTTCCCTTCGAAATCCCAGCAAGTACTGTGATTTGTCTTCAAGGATGTGGACTTGGAAATTTTTTCTTCCTCTTCCTTCCTTACTGGTCCCTGTATTCAGCCCAAAGGAGAATATTGCTTCTTGCCATCGGCCATACTCAGTGTTACTCGGGGAGAAGAGATTTTCAATAATCTAACAAATGTCCTCACTTAGGAGCATCACAGGAACAGAAACATTATTTGTATGAACCTCCTACTAGAGGACAAAGATTTCCGTCCTCACTTTTTCTTAGAACTGGTAATAGTAATGATTTTTTAAAATAGCTAAAATTTATTCAATGTTTAATATGTCATATATTGTTTTCAAAAATAAGGATTTTGCATTATTTCATAGTGCTCACAAAACCCCAGTGAAGACAGTACTACTTTTACTCTGATCGTATAGAAATAAAAGGAAGAGCAAGAAAGAAGTACTTTACTAGAAAGTAGTAAAGCCTCAATTCAAATCCAGTCTGTCCAACTGTAAAGCTTGCTCCTAAATTATTTATTTCAGTTAACTTTATTTTTCTAGGAATACAAGAGATTTTCAATACAACATCCAATCTTATTTTTTCCATTTCTTACATGTTGTTTTTTTTCATGGTGACCAAATACACCACTGACTTTTTTTTATTAAAGTTTATTGAGGAGACAATGGTTAGTAAAGTTACATAGGTTTCAGGTGCACAATTCTGTAATACATTATCTACATGTCACATTGTGCGTTCACCACCCAGAGTCAGTTCTCCTTCCATCACCAGATATTTGACCCCTTTTACCACAGACTTTTCACATTTGTGAATCAGAGTTAGGATGGAAACATTAAAATGACGTAAACAAAATTTCTATTGTATTTGCAACTAAGAAGAAATTTTCACATTCCATCCAGTGGGTTTTGTTAATGCCTCTAAAGCGTATGCATTTTTGACAGAAGACTGTAACTTGGATACATCATGGTTTTTGTCAGCAGTCCTTTCATTTTCATTTGTCTTGTTCCTGGTAAGGTCCCTTTCACATTCTCAAAGGGACTGTCCCAAACCTCCAGCTTTGTCTCAGGATCACGACTCTCACTCTTACCTTTCAGCAAATGCCTCTGCTTCCTGTTTCACAGACAACCATTGGCCATCAAAAATGAATGTCTTCAAGTTTCCCCCTCCACATGCTAACCTTTCAGTAATGACACACATTCTCATGGTCTGTAATTGTCCATGGAGGAAAGAATGCTCTTGATTCCTGGCAAGCCAATCGGTGCCCTAAATTAGCTCTTCTCATTTCTTTTGAGATAGTAGACTAGCAATTTATTCTAATCATCTCTATTTTCAATATCCCTCTTTCCAGAGTTTGCTTTTCCTCATCCTACAAACATGCGTTTAAGTCTTTGTATTAAAAAAAAAAAATCCTTCCTCCTGCAAACTATACAAACTATTGCCAATTTCCCTTCTTCACTACTACCTTCCTTGAAACAGAGTTACATAATTTACATGCACCACTTCCTTAGATCCATTCATTCCTCAGTCCACTGATTTTGGCTTTTGACACTATCCTTCCTAAAGTCATCCTCTTTAGCTCACTAATGATCTGTGACAACTGTATCTACACTCAATTTTCAATTTCCATCTTTTTCAATTTATGTAATGTTGATAATGTTTAAAATACCCCTTCTCAAAGATCTCATTCTTTGTTTTATTTGGGAAAGGGGAAAGATCACTATTCCTTTTGAAAGAATATATTGTCTAGAATTTTATAAAGATTCTTATATGTAAATATGCAACATATATTTTAAATATAGTTATAAATGCAGATATTAACATAGATATTGATATAGTCTAAGCTGTAGTAATATGTGGATATCTTATAGAGCATCTGTAATAGAAAATTTTTGAAACTTAATTTGGAGGAATGAACTATGCATACATTTTAAAAAGGTAAGATTTAACCAGAACTTCGTTGTGCCACATATGTTTTTACTTAGCTAACTAGACTAAGGCCATCCCTTTTCCTCCAAGTTTACCTACTACTGTTGACCAGCAGTTTTCTTCCTTTCATGCTTTCTTAGACATTTGCATGAGCTTCTCTTCCTCAATTGGCTGGTAAAAACCTTGGGTCCTGCTCTGGTCTCTCTGTCTCCTCTAAGTAACCTAATTCAAATTTATGGCTTCAACTATCATTTATTCAATGACTCCAAAACACCATAGGTTTAACCTAGAACTCACCATTTTTTAGTATACAGTTCATTATTAAGTACATTCATATTTTTGTGCAATCATAATCACCATCCATTTCCAGAACGACTTTCATCTTACAAAACTGAAATTCTACACCTATTAATCCATAGCTCCCCATTCCCCCTGACCCAAGCCCCTCCCAGCAACCACATTTCTACTTTCTTTCTCTATGATTTTGACTACTTTAAGTAACTCATATAAGTGGAATCATATAGTATTTGTCTTCTTGTGATTGGCTTATTTCATTCAGTATATTGTCCTCAAGGTTCATCCATTTGGAGCATATGACCGAATATCCTTCCTTTTTGAAGTTGAATAATATTCCATGGTATGTATAGACCATATTTTGCTTATCCATTCATCCATCAGTGGACTTTTGGGTTGTTTCTGTGTTTTAGCTATTACGAATAATGCTGCTTTGAACATGGGTGTACAATTATTTCTTTGAGAACCTGCTTTCAATTCTTTTGGATATATACCCAGAAGTGCAGCTGGTGAATCATACAGTAAATTCTGCACCATTTTACAGTCCCACCAATAGTGCACAAGAGTTCTAACTTCTTTATATCCTGGCCAACACTTATTATTTTTCTGTTTGCTTTTTTAAAAATAATTTCCATCCTAATGAGATGGCATCTCATTATAATTTGGATTTGCATTTCTCTAATGATTAGTGATGTTGAACATCTTTTCACATACTTATTGGCCAGGTCTTCTTTGGAGAAATGTCCATTTGAGTCCTTTGCCCATTTTTAAATGAGGTTATACATTTTTTTTGCTGTTGTTTT
Organism: Aselliscus stoliczkanus; assembly: GCA_033961575.1. Taxonomy (NCBI): domain Eukaryota; kingdom Metazoa; phylum Chordata; class Mammalia; order Chiroptera; family Hipposideridae; genus Aselliscus; species Aselliscus stoliczkanus. Next base: position 19,882,585 of record CM066740.1, on the reverse strand, counting down.
TAGAAGTTCTCTATATATTCTGGATGTTAATCTCTTATCAGCTATATGATTTGCAAATATTTTCTCCTATTCTCTGGGTTGCCTTTTCACTCTTGATGGTGTTTTTTGATGCACAAATATTTTTACTTTTCATTAAATCCTATTTGTCTGATTTTTCATTTGCTGACTGTGTCTTTGGTGGCATATTCAAAAATCATTGCCAAATTCAATGTCATGAATCTTTTGTCCCATGCTTTCTTTCTTCTGAGAGTGTTATAATTTTAGGTCCTACATTTAGATCTTTGATCAATTTTGAGTTAATTTTTCTATATGGTGTTATGTAAAGTTTCTACTTCTCTAATCTTTATTATTACCTTCCTTCCTCTAACTTTGGGGTATTTTCCCTTTTTTTTTCTAGCTCCTTAAGTTGTAAAAATAGGATGTTGATTAAGATCTTTATTCATTTTTAATGTAAGCATTTATAGCTTTAATTTCCCCCTTAGCACTGCTCTTACTGTGTCCCGTAAGTTTTGTTATGTTGTGGTTTCATTTTATTCAACTCTAATTTTCTAATTTTCCCTGTGATATTTTTCTTTGATTCATTGGTTGTTGAAGAGTGTGCTGTTTAACTTCAACAAATGTGTGACTTTTTCAGCTTTCTGTGTTGTTAATTTTTTTTTTTTTAAGAGGGCAGTGTCACTGGCCCTCATATGTGGGATCCGAACACGGGGCCACTGGCATCCCAAGCCAGCTCTTAACCACTGCGCCACTCAGCCGGCCCTCTGTGTTGTTAATTTCTAACTTTATCCCATTGCTGTTGGAAAAGATATTTTGTATGATATCTATCTTTTTAAATCTACTGATATTTATGACCTAATATATGATCTATCCTGGAAAATGTCCCATGTGTACTTGAAAAGAATGTGTTGAGCAGCGTGTTCTTTATATGTCTATTAAATTTGGTTGGTTTATTTTGTTAAGTCCTTTGTTTTCTCACTTAACATCTCTCTGGTTGTTCTGTCCATTATTGAGAATGGAATATTGAAGTCTCCAACTATATTATTTACAACTATTTGTCAATTTTTGTTTCATACATTTTCATGGTCTGTTATTAGGTATATGAATGTTTGCAATTGTTATATATTTTGCTGTATTGAATCTTTCATTAACATATAATGTTTTTCCTTGTCTCTTGTAAACTTTTTTGATATAAAGTCAATTTTGTCTGTATAGCGTCCCCCTCTCCCTTTCTTTGGTTACCATTTGCATGGAAATGTCTTTTTGTAACCTTTCACTTTCAACCTATTTGTGTCTTTGCATCTAAAGTGAGTCTCTTGTAGATAGCACATAGTCATATCATGTTTCCATTTTTTTAATCCATTCTGCCATTCTGCCAATCTCTGTGTTTTGATTGGAGAGTCTAATACATTTACATTTACAATAATTACTGATAAGGAGGAACTTACTTCTGTCATTTTGGTCTTTGTTTTCTGTCTGCTTTATGCCATTTTTGTCTCTCATTTCCAGTATTTTTCTTTTGTGTTTAGTATACAAAAGATAGCATTTATTAGTGCAACGTTTTAATTCCCTTCTGATTTCCTTTTGTGTATGCATTTTAATGATCAGAAGCAGCACTCAGGGATCAAAACAGAGATCTCTGATATTTGGAGGGCAGGGTCTTTATTTCCTCTCTGATTCTTGCAAGCTGTCTGTAAGCTGCTCCAGGAACATGAGTGCAGTGGCCTGATGTTCTGCTGGGGAGCAGGGAATGGGGAGCTCAGAAGTGTTGAAATTGAATGAAGTTTAACACAATTTAATGTCCTAGCGTTCCCCTGGAAGTAGCAAGCCTTCAATAAACTGCAGAGTTCCAAATAATTACATCAGACAAATTCTGCCAGTGTAACTGTTGTCTGGGTGGAAAGGCAGATTCCTGGTGCTTCCTACTGCACCATTTTCCCAGAATTCCCTCATGCCCAGCTAGCCTTTTTAAGAGTCATCAATAGCTTTCTATAATTGCAATAAATACAATGACTCAGTGGAATGAGAACATAATTTTCATAAAATTATTTCTAAATTGAAGATGAAACATGATGCTAGGAGTATTGTCCTACTACTTTCTCGATACATTCGTACAATGTTGAGTCTTTTTTTCCAGTTGTTCCAAAGTGTACTCTCGTAGATATGTTGAAGAATTTATATTGAGGATTTTTAATAATTTTCATTTGCAGCATTCTTTCTCATGGATTATTCTACTTAGGGACTTTCTAACTCAAATACAAAAGAAATGTGCTTCCCTAGTAGGTTCCATAAATGCCTATTGACACCAATGATTTCCCTTGCCTGACAATATTGCCTGTAGTATACAAATTATTTGTTCTCACAGTCCCAACTTAAGAAACTGGGGAAGAGCAAGAAGTAAAAAAGCAAAAAGTAAATACAATTAAAAAAAAAGTTACTAGACTTATGGTGATAACTTCTTAGGTAGATGAATGTTGAATAACTATAGTGTACATATGAAACTAATGTAACATTTATGTTAGCTATTATTTCAAAAAAAATCTTATTTAAAAAGCAAATACCATCTGAGTCCTATCGTTAAAAAACATATATCCAAATAAGTTTTTTAGGGCTGGCCGAGTGGCACGGTGGTTAAGCGCTGGCTTCGGAAGCCAGCGGCCCCGGTTCGGGTCCCACATATGAGGGCCAGTGAAACTGCCCTCAACAACAACAACAACAACAAAAAAAATGGAACTAGAACAAATAAGTTTTTTAAAGGACCATAATCTGTTAGACAAGAATAAAAGCAATGCACAAAACAGCAATAAGATACAAATATCCAGATGTAGTTCTGAAGTGATGATATGAAGTATGAAAATACATGCTTTGACCTGAGGAATTTTGTTCTTCTGTTGATGATTATGAACAATGGTGGGACTCAGATAGGGGATTCTCCTTTCCCCTGGAAAATCCCTACTTCTTCCCTATTAGAACTGAAAGGGGCTAACTCCATGTTCTGAGGCTTCTGGGGGATTTTAGCCAACTCCTGTAGTGAAAGAGATGGAAACAAGCATTCCTCAACAACCCCACTAATCAACCACAGGGTTTTCATGAGCATCTCTTGAATTCCCATAAGTCTAACTGCTGGATAAGTGGGCACAATGGAATCACCACATTTAGCCATCTTTACTACCTTGACTGCCACTAACTATAACAACTATTCATTCTTCCTGAAACCTGGACCCGCATGGCACATTCTAGAGGGTATGAGGCAACAGGAGTTCTTAGTCGTCATCCTCACTTCCTGGCAGGCTGGACCAGCTCAGTATGAAAGGCAGCAGGAGACCTGTGAAAACAGCCAGAAACGTGGGTCCATGCCACTACCAAAGTCATTTAAAATAAAACTTCCACTAATTAAATGGGATTACATCTGTCACTTCAGGCTACGCTACAATTTCCTGCCTCTTTATGTCCCTTAGTCACCATAGACGGAGTTCATTAGTCCTAGTGGCCCATCTTCCCTCCTCTCCTTTCCCTCCGAATGCTTCCACGTCTGCTCTCATTCTGACCCTGCCACAGGTCTTTGGAAACTTCCATTCTGAAAAACAAACAAGCAAACCCAAATCCTCTACATCCTTAAACCCTTAACCTCTCTCCCAGGGCATCTCCTGCATGCCCTTTTTTTTTTTTTTTTTAACAGAAACCTGACTTTGATGGGAGGTCAGTTCTTCTCCTGATGACTTTTCCAGTAGAGTCTGCACACTCCCCACAAATCAACATGGACACCCCAGCCCCTGCGGCAGGGTGGGCATCCTCCTAGCTCCCTACTGACACTTTCTGTTTATTATACATTTATTTTCATTCAAGAAGCCTCTTCTTTAAGCTTATGCTGTTTGGCTTTACATTACCTCAACCTGCTGCTATCGTCTCCTAATCTTCAGATTGTTACCTGACATTTAATGAGAACATTGCCATGTGACCCACAGCCTTCATCCTTACCTATCCAACATCCTACCCTACGTCCTGGCTACTCAAGTGACCTCCTCTATCCCAAAGGTCTTTACCTCCACTCAACTTCCAAAGTCATACCATGGGTCTAGTCAACCTCTGGAATTAATTCACCTTCAGAATCTTAAACTCTAACTACAAACCATTGTCTTAACTCTTTTATCTCATTAAAAGAGAGAGAGAGAGAGAGAGAGAGAGAGAGAGAGAGAGAGAGAGAGAGAAAGAAACAAGGGAAGGAGGGGGGAAGAGAGAGAGGGAGAAAGGGAGGGGGGAAGAGAGGGAAGGAGGAGAAGCTCTGTCTACCCCCTCTAACTGCTGTTCCATTTCCTTTCCTTTCTTTCACAGCCACATTTCTTAAAGGCATATCTGCCCTCACTAGCTCTAGCTCTTCACTTCATATTCTCTCTTCATTCTGCTGCAGTGCAGCTTCTACCCTAGTTATGGAGACTGTTGCCACCAAGGTCATCATTGTCTTCCTAATCACTTGCTACCTCACCTTTGAAACCCTTTCCTGGTTTGCCTTTCCTGGCTCTTCTCTCTTCTAGTTTTCTGGTCACTCCTCTAAGTATTCCTCATTGAGTTCTCTGCATACCTCTTAAATATCCACGGTTCTCGGAGCTCCGCCTGTGTTTACTCTCCTGTGCTCTCTTCTTTTCAAAAATGCCTCTCCACTGCCATCACTTCACCCACCACTGCTGTACAGTGACTGCCCAGTCTATAAACATCAACCCACAACACTCCCAAGTTTCATGACAAGATTTTCCTTTGCCCCTCAAGTATCTCCACTTCAATGAACTACAGATACATGAATATCAACATGCTCTTCCTCCAGTTATTTATGGAGGACATTATACCACACAAGCAAGGAACAGGTGAGGCCGCTAGACTAAACATCATGGGGCTCCAAGCTCTCTTTTCCATTTCTACGGCTGCTTAAATACTAATTATTTCTCACTTGAATTATTGCAATTGCCATCCAGGTTGTAGAGCCAACACTGTCCCTTTACATCTTTATATTTTATACCCAAGCCTCTTTTCCTTCTGAACATTCAAGATACATCTTATATGACAAAACTTTTCTAAAAATCTGAAAACAAAACCACCTAATATAAAATTTGAGAGGATAGTCTCTCCTTTTAAACTGAAAATAAATTTCAGTACTGCTCTTATTGGTTAATGAAAACCACATTTGTGACACAAGCCCTCTTATATTATTCTAGTCTAAAGGGAAACCATTTCAGCAAACCATTTTCATTAGAAAATCATTTTAGAAGCCACAAGATCATTAGTACAGTTCTTTAAAAACCAGATTCAAGAATGTCATAATATTGATTGATTGATTTAACCAAACTGGAACTCTAACAATAGAAAAGATATTTCTAAAATAATGGTCTACTCTATGATGAGTGAGTTAATGGTATGAGCAAAACATATCCCATTGGCTCCTGCACATCCATCATCCATTCTCCACTCTGTTCTACCCTGGAAGGTTAATAGGCTAAGGGAAGAAGAGAGACAAGGGAAAGAAGTTAAACTACTTCTTCTCCAATCTTTCCCTGTGTGATTAATTTTATGTGTCGGCTTGGCTAGGCCACAGTGACCAGGTATGCCGTCAAACATTATTCTGGGTGTTTCCGTGAGAGGGACTTTTAGATGAGGTTAACTTTTAAATGGTAGACTTGAGTAAGGCAGATTGCCCTTCACAATGTAAGTGGGCATCATCCAGCCAGTTGAAGGCTTGAATAGAACAAAATGTTGACCTGCCCTGAATTAGAAGGAATTCTGCCAGCAGATGGCCTTGAATTGCAACATAGGCTCTTCCTGGGTCTCCAGCCTGCAGCCCCACGCTGCAGAATTTGGATTTACCGCCATAATCACATGAGCTAATTCTTTAAAATAAATCTATCTCTCTCTCTCTCTCTCTCTCTCTCTCTCTCTCTCTCTCTCTCTCTTTCACACACACACACACACACACACACACACACACACACACACAGTATATATACTTTCTCTGGAGAATCCTGACAAATACACCTTGCTTCAGAACTGAGTATCTGGAAGTAGCTCCATCCCCCACCCCCACTACCCCCTAATACTACAGCTCTGGTAAAATGGCCTCTTCTCCACTGTTCCGGTTCTGAATCAATCCATTGTCTCCTTTGCTCTTTGGCCATAAGAGTGGTACTATCCTCCCCCATTACTAGTCTCTGATCTCTTTTTTTTTTTTTTTTTTTGAGGGCAGTGTCACTGGCCCTCATATGTGGGACCGGGGCTGCTGGCTTCCCAAGCCGGCGCTTAACCACCGCGCTACTCGGCCGGCCTTCTGATGTCTTTATTTCTTAACAGTACCAAACACCTCTGAAAACAGTCCTTTCATTTGAATCATTTGAGATGAATTTTGTTTCCAGCCACAACCCCAACCGATACGCTGCCATCATCTAAAATCCCCTTCAATAAGTTCCTCTCAAAGTTTAAAGGAAAAAAAAAATGTGTCTTGAAGCCTACAAGCACCTGTATTTTTTATATAATTATTTTCTATACTGCCAAAGGTTATTTTATTTTTAAGACTTACTATTTTACTTCTCTCATTCTTCCCAAGTATTCTAATTCATTCATTTGTGCTCAAAAACTTGTCTCCCAGCTATTTTTTTACACACACACACACACACACAGACACACACACACTTCTTGTAGAATAAACTTTCTAAAAATGTCTGACGATGTTGCCCCATGAAGCAATTTTAAAATTTCTATCAATGAAAGTGTATGGCCTATATGGTATGTTGAAACTTCTTGGTTAAGCATTAACACCTCTCTACATTCATCACAATCTGACATTCCTAGTTCTCAACAACCTTCCACCAACCCTGGTCCTTATATCCTATTCTCTACCAAACTATTGTCTGCTCCTTTGACTTCCCTCTTTCCTTTCATGTGAACAAAGATCATTTTTCCTGCCTGACATTCCCTCCTGTTCTTCAGCAGCCTGACCTTTCCATCCCTCAAGACTCAACTCAGATGTCACCTCCTCAATGAAGGCATCTCCGATCCCTCTATAATTCTCAATAGTGGGTGACTATCATTACTTAGCTCTCGAAGACTTGGAGAGATTTCCAGAAGGAAGGGACTTATAAACTGGGACTGGAAAAGAGTGAAGGGATAAGGGGATGGGAAGGAAAGGTGCAAATGGCTTACATAGAAGCCGAGAGATGAGACAGCATCCATAGCACACGTATGAAGAATTGCAATTATACCTATATGGATAAACAAAGGAAACTAATAAATAATGAGCCTTATAAGGAGTTTTGTTTTAATCCTAAAGGCAAGAGAGTGTACAACCCTACATTCACAAAGCCATAGAGAGGAAATTGAAGGAGAGAATAGAGACAGAGAGACCACTAGAAGACTGTCACAGAAACCCAGATGTTCCTCATCTGAGGTAGGTCAGTGGCAGTGAAAAAGAAGGCATGTGCCATTTTCTATATTATCCTTAAGTATAAAAATTATTCATTTGTCATGCAGATTTGTTAAGATTCAGAGTAAGAATTGAACACTTCTCAGATTCTTTTGAGGTATTTAAATATTATATGAAAATGCTCATTCCATTAAAAATTAGTCAAGTATGTTTAATGGCATATATGTAATAATTCAGTTACCATCAGCCATGGTATTAAAAGTCAACCATTTCTCTATTTTCATTCAAAAGTCACTCTCTGCAACAGCTTTTTCTCGTATCATTGCTTTCTCTTTTTTTGACAGCTTTGATGGTCATGAGTATATTTGTCTTTCTAAGTACACGTGTAAGTCTTGAAAAATCTTTTGTCAGTGTATAAAATGGATTTTTCATAAATACAGCAAACCATAAATATCATTAAAATAGTCAGCAACTAGGAATAAGGGTGGAATCTCCATTACTAGCTCTGCTGTTGTCATGGTAGGAGAACATCATCTGACCGATAGCATAAGTCAGAGTTAGAACTCTATTAAAGGATTTTGCTTTTATATATAGAATATGTATTTACTACAAAAAAAAATAAGAACTTAACACTTCTATTTTAAAATAATTCTAGTGAGGATATTACATCTTAGGGTATTACATCTTCACACAGTAATGTGAACCATAACACTCTACATACTGATGGCTGACATGGCATGCGGCCATGTATAAAGCCAATGTCAGCTGAGACACTCACAGAGATCCAAATGAATCTCATTCAACCCATTGCTTTGAGTTTGATGTGCCAGATCCTCCCAGTGGGGATTCTTACTATACCTGTAAATGTCTAAGGGCTTAAGTTTTAAGGTCTCTGTTGCTTCCATTCCTAAATTCATGCAGCCTGATGGCCTGGCATGGATCTCCACATCACTTTTCAGGGATCTGCAAAAACCCACTCACAACAAGCATTCCATGAGTCTAGTAACTTCAGTGATCATGAGGAAAATAACATTATCCATAGAACAGCTGTCTTCCATCTCCTGTTGCCCGTGCTTTGTTCCCATTCTCACCCCTTTATTGTGTCCTCCTCTGTTCCTTTGTATACAAACAATCTTATCTGTACATCAAGCACACATGATTCCTGAACCCCTGGTGTGTCCACTATATCTTCAAGAACTTACCTAATCTATGAACTTATCTAGAGCTTTCCAAATAAGTTGTGTTCTCCATCTACTAAACAAATAGAAATTGCTCTATCTCATCATGTGTGTAATGCATGTGAATGTGGAAGATAATGTTGCCTAGTGGGGTCTGATATTTTACCCAGATCAAAATCAATTTTGTATTTGCCATTATCTATCATTATTTATCATCACCTATCACTCACCTTCATAGATTTTAACACATCATACTGTATGAAGAAATGAATGACATTGAGAAGAAAAATGTTTTTTTCTCTTCCAAGGAAGGAAAGGGGGATGAGATGGAAAACGGAAAAAACAAACTATATGCTAGGTGATGTATGCTATCTGAGGCATTTTACAAACATTACCACATTCAATAGCTTTTCAATTGAGTCTTCACAACAAATAAATAAAGGAGGTATTATAATCTCTTTTTGTTCAAATGAGAATCCTTAGGCTGAAAGAGACTGAGTAACTTTCTCAAGGCCACAACCACTATTAAGTAGGGTAGGTGAAGTCCACATTTATTCTGCTAAAATGCTGAATTACAGGTTGGAATATAAGTTTTCTTCCTTTAACATCTCTTTTTATAGTTACAACATCACTCTTCAACCTCAATTCTTGTTCCTGTGTGTGCAACTGACCAAAAATTAAGCAAGGAAGATGTGCCTTACTAAGAATTTAGGCTCATTGCAGACCCATGGAAGAGGATTGCAGAAACCTAAGTCTTGGGATATCACCTGCTAGAGACAGTCACAGGAAATAGTTAAATTTTTACCTACTAAAGCAGTCATTCCTTGATTAATTTATCTTAGTAACACCATCACCTTATTTTAAAGTCAAGATGAAATTCGAAACTGAACTTGGATCTTGTACTCTAACAAATCTGTGACCTTAACCCTTTTCACAGTCATACCCCAGACAGAGGAAATGACTCATCTTTTTTAAACACTGGAAGTGTTAAAATTAACATTAAAATACTGTTTTAAATATGTATAGGAAGTACATATTTGTATTTTTATAACTCTAATCCATTTTCAGGCTTTTCATTCTTGGGTTCCTATGTTGACATTTCAGCAAAAGTAAGCCCATAACTGAAAAATAAATGTATCATCAGCAGGAAGGAGTACCTATTCTTGAATTTAACTATACCAATAAGTTTCATATGAAATTTTAAAACTTATTTTTAAAAGAACATCTATTACTATACCTCCAAGTGTTAACAAATTTTCCCAAAATATTGAAAATGAGAAACCATAAAGTACTTCATTTGATTACAAATAGTCTATGATGAATTGAAAATATGACTGTGCTAATTTTTTACTGAAATATTTAGCTATTCTAAGACTCCATTCTGAGACTCAAAAGATGGACTGACCTCAACACAGGCATTCAGCAGGGAAAAGCCATCTTCAAGGGGATGGTACAAAGTACATAGCATATATTTTTTGATATGATAAGAGCACAGCATCTCAGAAGACAGAGAGAATAGCTTCAGATGCATGCCTTAAAGAAACTCAAAATGAAAAGAAATCTATTTCAAAAGGAAGAAACAAAGGTTTGAGGTCTTGCCCAAAAACAGAGATTTTGTGTTAAACTACACCAGAAAAGGAAAATGGTTGGCTGATATCCAACGATGAAGAAAGCATTGGCATTCCTGATCTTGGATACCTTAAGGCATGATACACAAAAAGTCATCTATGGCAAAGTCCCATTCCTAAGCCCCCAGGCAAGAGGGAGGAATCAGCCGGTTGGAGAGAGGGTACATATACCAGACAGCCTTCTACTGGAAGGGTGCTGGTGCCAGGATCTGAGACACAAGGGTCCAAAACTTGAATGGATATAGTTTTCCAGAAGTGCCTGGAGCGAGAGCAGTGAAATAAAGACCAAAGAAAATCCTGAAGTTTAAGGCCAAGACCAAAGTACACTAGGAAACAAAGACATAACCTAGATTCAATGCCTGGCAGAACGAGAAGTAACCTGAGCACACTGTCGGTGAAGCAAAGCAGTGAGACGTCAGGTTTTGTAAACAGGGTTGTTTCCAGGGCTTGCTTTGTTTTTGGCTGTATAGTAGAGATTGTGAAGGTGTGTTGGGTATGACCTTAAAGTAGTGTGATCTTGGAAGACAAGAGGTCTAAATAAATTTTGTAGGATACCCGGTAATAGTAGACATTTCCTACCCTTGGCCTTTATTTTCCTTTCCTTTGCTCTATTTTCCATTTAATGACATGATCACTCCCCTCTTTGAGGAACCCAAAAGCCAGGGTATCATCTTGACTCTTCTTTCTGCTACTGTACTTAATATTTGTCTTTACATAGACTCAGCATTTTTAAAATTTAAATGTGTTGAAAAGGTAATCTTCATATTATTAATTAAAATGGGAAAACACTATCAGTTACTCTAAAAGAAATATTTTCTTAAAATTCAATGAAAATAAAGCAATATCATTAAAGTTTAGCAGAAATCCACTCCCTCTGTTAAAAAGGTTGGTTAGCAAATCCAATTTAAGACACAGATTGGTATCAACCTAAGATTTTTTTTTCTCCTTAAATTAACTACAGGGATTAAAAGATAATTGCAAACTTATTTTTCCTTGTATGACTTAACTATGATTTAAAGCTGCATCCTTGTACCATCAAAATGTCATCTGTAGATGAGTCCTACACTTTGGGAAGTACTAGACGAAGGGACAAAATCCAAATTCCACAGCCTGCTATCATCCTACTCCTGAATCCCTTTCAATTTCATTTTTGGCCACCCCACAAGCTGCATCCTTATTGTGTCTGCTACAAAAATTCTCATGCCTCCCTCAAGAGGTTTCAGATGTGGAGTCTTGAGGGACCTTCCAGGTTCATTTCTCCTTAGCACCGACAAAGATTCCTCTGACCAAACTCGAGTCAGCTTCGTCTGAGTCCTGTTCTTGACCAGGCTTCCGCCTCGGCCTACGAAGGCTTCAATAAACTTGACTACAGTTTCTAAATGGCTCATGGCTGCATCCCCTAGGATGACCCACCCCCCTTAAAGTACCAGCCTGAGAAAACTCAAGGCTGCCCAAATAACTCATTGTTTATTCCAGCCAACACCTGAAGATAAGACCCTAGTCGCCCAGTCTCTTTGGGGAGGGCAGGAGCCTAACCTTGATAAGCGCCAGTTAGCAAACCTTCATGGATTTCACGTGGACCAAATCCCCTCTTCCTGCTTTTTGTATTTTTTTATTATTATTATTTCCTTGGAAAAATGTATTAAACCCTCACTGGCTCCCTTCCCTACTTCCTCACTCTCCCTTTAAAACACCCAGTCACTTTTGTATTAATCAAAGCTGAGTTCAGTTCACACTGGACTCTCTTCCCTATTGCAATAGTTATTACTGATTAAAATCCACCATCCCCATTTCAACTAGTGTCTGCCTTTGTTCATCTCTGACAGCACTCCCTACCTGCTCCTAATTTATCTCACTGTAATTACTGAACTATCCCTCTTATTTGCTATGCTGTGCTCATTTTTGTACTCTAAGAACTCAGGTTACCTGTACAGTGCCTGTAACAAACTTTTCCTTTTACTCATAGGTAAGTAAAGTGAAGTGATTAAACAGCATTTTTTCAGAGAGATTTTTGCACTCTGTGTGTACAATGTATGAAATAACTAACCTATATTTTGTCACATAGATACCTATCCACCACTGAGGAGGTAAATAACTATAAACAGAAAGGGAAACTATGTTATCTGACTACTGTGAACAGACCCATGTGGAGAAGATCTGACATGCTGCTTTAGCTTTTATTTCAGCTTACAAATCATAAAACTAACAGCACACATCACATTACATTTTATAGCTTAAAATATTTTTAATCTTTGATCAGCTTATTTTCTTTCTTAACTTGGTCAGCATCATTTTTTTTTTTAAAATTCCAGTGTTTCCTTTAATCTCACATCTTCCTCTTTTGGATGTCCACTTCCTTTTAAAATAACAATTGTCTACTTCTTTTCATGTCTTTTGTTTTATATTAGTAAAAGCGTTTCTATAACTATAGCATGGGGAATTTACATGAAAGTTATGAGAGCTGCTGGGTTTCTACCTCAAAATTGGTTTTGTTTTATTTGCTTCTAACTTACAGATGAAAAGCGCTACTTTACGTAGATGCCTATTTTATTCTATAAAATTAAATGAACCATAATCCCAAAGTGCAATGCAACATGCACAGCCTGACCACGTTATTTCAGAAAGCTGACCAGTTGCCGGCCCGTTGATCTTAGAACTCATGAACCACAGTGTGGCTCAAACAGGTTTCCCACAGCAGCTTTGAGCTTCTGCAGGACTCAGAAAAGCAGAAGGTAAGGAGATGGCACCCAGACACATGTCTTTGCTGACATTTTTACTGAAGTTTATTCTGGTACTTTTACTGAAGGAGTTGGTATCACAGCATACATTTTTCTTACTTAAAGATAATACAAAAATTATTAGGCCAGCACCCTGCTGACAAGGTCAAAGTGAAGGGGGGGCCTGTGAGCATTCTTATTTCGCCAATGAACTGCAGATGCTTCTTCCTATATACAATTGTACTAACATGAGACAACAAATGTAGAATTCTTACTGTGGGTTAGATCTTTTTTGTTTTCTGTCGCTCCCTGTTTCAGCATCCCCCAGCTGCCTGGAACCTTACTGTTTCAGTCTCTGCCCCACCCCTCTCCTAGTGCAGCCAGGCAATAACCAGTGATGAAGTGGGGCCTGGAAGTAGCCACACATTCCCAGACTCCAGAGTGCCTGTGGAGTGTCCCGTGCATTCACACACCCAGAGAACTGCAGCCACTCTCCCACTCAACAGTTTTGTTGCCTAGTGCTCTTTGTTGGATGCCTGTGAACCCTGAGGCAGGAGGTGGTGTCCTGAGCTAAACCACCGCTGGTCTCACAGGCCCGATTCGAGTTTGGCCTGGCACCTCATACCCTGTACCTAAGATACTAGGTGCTAGGGCTCTGCTTCCAATGAATGAGCCCTTTCCTTCCCTTCCTGGACCTAAAACACTAGCGCTGCCAGGAGTTCCTGTTGGCATATTCCCCCTCACCAGATTCCAGCCCCTTTTAAATCACTTAAAGGCCCAGGAGCCCTTCCCTTAGAAATTGTGACTGTAACTGCTGGTCACTCACCCACCTTGGTCCCAGCCCCCGTTTTCCTGCTTCGTTCTCTTCCTTGACCTGAAGCCCAGCAAACCTCACAGTAGGTGTGGTGTGGGATAGGACAACGGGAGGGTGCAAACACTCATTACATAAAAGAATCCCGAAGCCATCTTTTTCTATTCAATGCAAGCAATCACCACAATTAACCTTGGTGGTTTCTATTTTTTAATGAAAAATAAACCTTTACACTTTTTCTAATGAGAAAAGAGTATAGTTTCCTTTTGTTCTATGTTTCCAAAATTTGATAAGCCATAGGATCAAGTTGCTTTTTTTGAGACATCATAATATGTTAGGTGTTAGAAAGCCCAGCTAGTACTTGCATTAAGTAGTTAACTTGGTGTTGTGAGCTTGACTCTCCCTATAAAGCTTTCTGTATATCTATCTATATTTTGTGCTACTCAGTTTCCATGGCAATATGTTGGTTCCCATGGAGAAACAAAGTGAACACCTGAACGGAGTTGAACTTGGAGATATAAAACTTCACTCAATGGATAGTTGGCTCAGAGGCTATTAAAGAGCAAAACAAGACAGAAAAGCAGAAAATACATCTAGGTTTCAAGTTCCAGCTCAAAACTAAGAAACTGCTTTTGATTTCTTTTGATCTGGTATCTTTAGTATCCTTTAATAACAACTTTAAACAGGCTGTTCCTTCCCCAAAAGCAGTTTTTAAAACTCAGTACCTAGGCAGAGGGGCTTTTTAATGGTGATTTGATGGTTTGTTTTATTTTAGCAATTTGGTTCCCAAGCCCACCGATTGCCAATTTATGTCATTTGAATAGAACTCACACACTGCAAATGGATGGCCTTTGGGCTGCTTTGGATGAATATGAAGGGAAGTTGGTAGTTGACACTCACACCACAATGCCACATTCCTAATACTGTGACAACAGGACTTTGAATGATGCCAGTAAAATAATTCACACCCATGTGCAAGCTGCACTCAAGGGCCATGGTCTTCACTTGTAAGTAAACAAAGCAAAATCATGGCTGGACTCCAGGGCTCCTTGCTCTGCCACCTCCCTCCTGCTTGCCTGCCTACTGCTCCCCACATGTCATCTAGACACTGCTCCCTCCCCACATATCCCACTTCTTTGTCTGCTGTTTTGCAGCATTCTTTGTGTTTTTGCCCTGAAGCCCTGACCTCCTTCCCCCCAATCCGTCCTGCTGTTCCTATTCTGTGCTTCCCTCACTTTTTTTCTGGCTTCACTCTTGTTGTATATATTCTCTTCCTCCTTCAATCTTTAGCTTTTCTTGTATTATCCTTATTTTCAGCGTCCTTCCCTGTCTTTAGTTTATTTTCATTCTTGCCACCTTTTCCTCTATTTGCACCCTTTCTTCTCCTGGAAATCTGTGCATTTTGCTCTATCTTTTAAAAACATTTTTATGTATTATTTCTGAATGAATTATTTTTCTCTGTCCTTCCATGTATTATTTTTCCTGGTTGTTTGAATCCCAGTCCCAGTGACTTCGTGCAAAAGATTATGATTGGGCCTACCGGTGGGGAGAGTTTCTGCCATTTTTGAAAATCGGAAAGGTCCAAAGCTAAGTGTAGTTGCCACCGCCATGGCAGCATTTGCCGTGGAACCCCAGACGCCCACAATGGGATCTGAACCAATGATGCTGGGTTCACCCACATCTCCAAAGCCAGGGGTTAATGCCCAGTTCTTACCTGGATTTTTAATGGGCGATTTGCCAGCTCCAGTGACTCCACAACCTCGATCAATTAGTGGCCCTTCAGTAGGATTAATGGAAATGACATCACCTTTACTTGGAGATGGGTCACCACCACAACCAGTGGTATCAGCTCATAAAGATAAAAGTGGGGCTCCACCGGTTAGAAGTATATATGGTGACATTTCCAGCCCAGGACTTGGATCAACAACTTTAACTTCAAGAAGACAGCCAAACATGTCAATAATGCAGAACCCTCTTGTTGGAGTTACGACAACTACTCCTGGAACAGGACAAAGTATGTTTAGTCCAGCCAACATTGGTCAACCACAGGAGACATTATCTCCTGCCCAGTTGGATCCTTTTTATACTCAAGGAGATTCGCTGACTTCTGAAGATCACCTCAATGACACATGGGTGATGGTGTTTGGGTTTCCTCAAACGTCTGCTTCCTACATATTATTACAATTTGCACAATATGGGAATATCTTACAACATGTGATGTCTAACACAGGAAATTGGATGCATATTCGTTATCAATCTAAACTGTAGGCCCGGAAAGCCTTAAGCAAATATGGGAGGATTTTTGGAGTCCACCATGATTGGTATAAAACCATGCATAGATAAAAGTGTTATAGTAAACAGTGACAGGTGTGCTTTATCATCTTCATCTCTAGACTTTACACCACCAATCAAAACCTTAGGCACACCTACCCAACCCGGAAGTACTCCCAGGATTTCTACCATGAGACCTCTTGCTACAGCATACAAAGATTCTACTAGTAACTATCAGGTCATTTCCAACAGACAAACGCCAAAAAATGATGAAAGTTTTGTACCCAAAGCAATGGAGTACATGTTCGGCTCGCAGTATAATAAGAACTCAACTACAAAGGAAGAGGCTGCTACATTCAAATAGTTAGCAGAGTACTGCCGGTTTTCCTTGGGTTGGTTGTATAACCACTCCTGGCAGTATTGGACAGCTATCTCATACTTCCTTTAGAAGCCTTTTTCTTTAAGGAGACAGCATATTTGTAGATTGCACTTAAAAAGATGCTTGAGATACGTTTTAAAGAAAAAGTCCTTAAAATTAGGATTTTATGTTTTCTGTCGTTAAGCACAAAAAACTCAGCATTGATTACTGTAAATCATATAATTGAGTTTTCAGTGAGGCTATGTAGTCTTCATGAGTCGGTAGGGTTAATTTCGTGGAGGGTAACTTGTACACCTGCTTCTAACAAGACACAAAGATTAAATTAACAATTTGAATTACGACCTTTTAATTTAGATAGTATTTAATATTTTAATTTTCTTGTTTGTATATATCCTATCATGGATTGTCATCTTTCAGCAGTCTTATGCCAAAACAATCTTTTTAAAAACCTACTAAAGTTCTTGGTAATAAACTTTGTCAATTAAAAAAAAAGAAAGAAAAAGATTATGATTGGAGCTATTTATTTATGCATGGATTTTTTTTTTTTAATTGGGGAATTGCGGGAGAGGAACAGCACTGGGGAACCGGGGAAGGGAAACAGACAAGTTGCTGTCTTTTTTGCTCTTCAGTCTAGTTGCGGAGGACGTTGCTCTACTGGCCCATGTTGGCATTGTCATTGCACTCTTCCCGAATGAGGCAGATCGGTCGCCGGCCTCTGGATGGTCGCTCACCGCGGCTATTGGCAGCTCATGCTGGCTGCCGGCCACTTAATGTAGCCTATGACAGCCCACTGCAGCAGGGGCTGCAGCCTACACCGTCGCTGGGGCTCGCACAGCCCAGCTCCAGGTGGAGCTGTTGTTAGCTGTAGAGGGCAGTGTCACTGGCCCTCACATGTGGGATCCGAACCGGGGCCGCTGGCATCCCAAAACCAGCTCTTAACCAATGTGCCACTTGGCCGGCCCATGATTAGAGCAATTTAAAGTATTTCTTTAATATAATAAATATGAGCAAAAAATGACTTAGAAAACAGAATCTTACATTGTGGATTGCCTTTTTAACAATCAGTCTTTTTGTCTTCTATAGGTTCACAGTGAATAGAATCAATGAGATTTGTCCTTCTCTTATTTGTCTAGATCAGGCATTCTCCACCCTAATCATAGCAGTGAAGAGCAGGATTCTAAATCAGAAAGTCCAACATGCTGAGCTGTTGCCACTCAAGATAAAATAACTTTTTTGCATTATGTGGTCAAGTGACAGCAGCACGATAAAGATATAACCCAGGATTTATTTTAGTTTTTTAAGTAATAGTTACAAGAAAACAGGACACAAAGCTTTTCCCCTATACTTTTTTCGTATGGTGTTTGTGGTGGAAGCACTTCTATCATTTTATATTGTTTATTCCATATAGTGGATAGAATAAAAATTTCTTGAATACAGAGCTTTTTTTTCTGGTCCCCTATCATCACATGGGCATACATTTGGAGTTGTTTTCTTTTTCTTTTTCTCTTTATTTTTTTCTTTTAGTTTTGGGAATGGGATGCTCATTGTTCTTTTATAGACTTTCACCTGATTTCCTAAAGCATGCAACAGTGGATTGCATGTAAAGATAAATGGTCCATTCAGGTTTAAATTCATGGCTTTGAGCTATGAGATATAAATCCTAATACCTGATTCATTCATGGCCATATAGTTATGTAAATTATGTGAGAGAGCTATATATAACTAAATCCATTAGCATAGGGCAGATTCTTTATTTACACTTCAGCATTCTTGAAATTAGACTTTTATGTAGATTATATTTATTAAGCACCTAAAAGTTACATTCATCCAATGATAAATTTTCAGTCTTTTAACTCCATCAGAAAATACTGATGCCCCATAACATCTACTGGTTTTATAGCACTCATGGCCTTGGTCAATCATTTTCACTCACCTTCTTGTTTTCCTCAGATTATTGCTTTCGCATTTAAAGTTTTTATCTTGCTTAAAGACCTAGGTTCTGGAAAAAGACCATGACTTGGAAACTAAACAACTAAGATTTTTAGTACAGAGAAACTTTCCATATCTTCTTTTCTTTACTTTTGATCTAATTTTAGAGCCAAAACAGACAGTCATGCAAGATAAGCACTGCACGATGCGAGGTGGCCATTTTGATCTGTATGTGGAGCCCTGGATGGAGTTGGATTCATTTTGCAATTCTCACTTAAACTATGTTATGATCTTTTCCATGTGATGGACAAAATTTTTTACTTTAATAATGTTGAATTATGCTAGGTTTTATTCTCTAAAAATCCCTAAACTAACATTTTAGAGTTAAGAGGAAACTTAGAGATCTTCTGGTTCTCCTCTTTCATGTTGCAGAGAAGGAAGATGCTTCCAGAGAAACGATGTATAGACATGTACCTCGTTTTATTGCACTTTGCTTTCTAGTGTTTCACAGATATTGTTTTGTGTTTTTTTTTATAAACTGAAAGTTCATGGCAAACTTGTGTGGAGCAAGTTTATTATGGGCGCCATGTTTCCAACAGCATTCGCTCATTTCATGTGTCTGTGTCACATTTTGGTAATTCTCACAACATTTCAGACTTTTCATCTATTATTATATTTGTTATGGTGATCTTTGATCAGTGTCCTTTGCTGCTACTATTGTAATTGTTCTGGGGCTCCATGGACCACACCATATAAGACAATAAACTTAACCCATAAATGTTGCATGTGTTCTGACTGCTCCACTGACCGGCCATTCCCCATCTCTCTCCTTCTCCTCATGTTTCCCTATTCCCTGAGGCACAACCATACTGAAATTAGGCCAATTAATGGTTTAGTGGTCTATATACAAGATCAAATCAAGCACAACATTCCTGTAAGCCAAAGACGAGTCCAGAGCAAGGCCCTAACTTCTCTTTAATTCTATGAGGACAGAGAGAGGTGAGGAAGCTGCAAAAGAAAAGTTTGAAGCTATCAGAGGTTAGCTGATGAGGTTTAAGGAAAGAAGCGATCGCCATAACATAAAAGTACAAGGTAAAGCAGTAGGTGCTGATGATGTAGAAGCTACAGCAAGTTATCCAGAAGATCTAGCTAAGATAATTAACGAAGGTGGCTACAATAAACAACAGATTTTCAATGTAAACAAAACAGTCTTATATTGGAAGAAGATGCCATCTAGGATTTTCATAGCTAAAGAGGAGAAGTCAATGTCTGGCTTCAATGCTTCAAAGGACAAGTTGACTCTCTTCTTAGGGGCTAATACAGCTAGTGACTTTTAAGTTGAAGCCAATTCTCATTTACCATTCCAAAAATCCTGGGGCCCTTAAATTATGCTAAATCTATTCTTTCTGTGCTCTATAAATGGAACAAAAAAGACTGGATGATAGCACATCAGTTTACAACAGGTTTACTGAATATTTTAAACCCACAGCTCAGGGAAAAAAAAATATTCCTTTCAAAACATTACAGCTCATAGACAGCCCTGTCATCCAAGAGCTCTGATGAAGATGGGCAATGAGATTAATGTTATTTTCATTCCTGCTAACATTCTGCAGCTCATGGATCAAAGAGTAATTTCAACTTTCAAGTCTTATTATTTAGGAAATACATTTCATAAGGCTATAGCTGCCATAAGTAGTGACTCCTCTGATAGGCAAAGTAAATTGAAAACGTTTTGGAAAAGGTTCACCATTTTAGATGCCATTAAGAACATTCATGATTCTTGGAAAGAGGTCAAAATATCAATATTCACAGGAGTTTGGAAGAAATTGATTCCAACCAGTCATCATGGATGACTTTTGAGGGGTTCAAGATTTCAGTGGAAGAACTAACTGCGAATGTGGAAGAAATAGTAAGAGAACTAGAATTCAAAGTGGAGTGTGAAAATGAGACTGATTTGCTGCAATCTCATGATAAAAATTTAAAAGGTGAGGAGTTGCTTCTTATGGATGAACAAAGAAAGTGGTTCCTTGAGATGGAATCTACTCCTGGTTGTGGATGCTGTGAAGATTGCTGAAATGACAACAAAGGATGTAGAATGTTACATACACCTAGTTGATAAAGCAGCAGCAGAATTTGAGAGGATTGACTCCAATTTTGAAAGAAGTTCTACTGTGGGTAAAGGCTATCAAAGAGCATCGCATGCTACAGAGAAATTGTTCATGAAAGGGAGAGTCAATCGATGTGGAAAATTTCATTGCTGTCTTATTTTCTGCCACCAACCACCCTGATCAGTCACCAGACATCAAAATTGAGGCAAGACCCTCCAATATCAAAAATACTATAATTTGTGAAGGCTCAGATGATGTTAATCAACAAAGCATTTTTTAATTAAGGTATGTACACTTTAGACTTAATGTTTTGCACACTTAACAGGCTACAGTATACTGTAAACATAATTTTTATATGCACTAGGAAAACAAAAAGAATTATGTGACTTGCTCTATTGTGATATTGGTTTTATTGCAGTGGTCTGGAACTGAAACCACAATATCTCCAATATCCTGACCACAATTTTATCACCATATACATCATCAGAGTCAGGGTGAGAGTCAGCTCTCCTGATTTCTAGCTTCAGGAATATCATTTTGAAGACATTCATGGTGACATAAAAAATATTACATTCCTACCACATAAATCCCATAGGTACAAGTTTCTAGACTTTTAGCCTAACTAGACTTGTAGACAATTTTATATTGCAAACTGCTAGAAAATGAAGTGATTTCTGGCTAATTCCCCTTGTGCAGCTTGCTATGTAATCCAGCAGCATACTAAATGGTCTTGACACAGGACAGCACCAGTGCCATTGACTAACTAGCATAATAGAGAATACTTAGAAAAGGAACTGTGGGGCCGGCCGAGTGGCGCATTGGTTAAGCGCTGGTTTTGGGATGCCAGTGGCCCCGGTTCGGATCCCACATGAGGGCCAGTGACAATGCCCTCTACAGCTAACAACAGCTCCACCTGGAGCTGGGCTGTGCGAGCCCCGGTGATGGTGTGGGCTGCAGCTCCTGCTGCAGTGGGCTGCCATAGGCTGCAGTGAGTGACCCACAGCCAGTGTGAGCGGCTGGCAGCCAAGCGTGAGCTGCCAATAGCCGCGGTGAGCGACATCCAGAGGCCAGCAACCGATCTGCCTCATCCGGGAAGAGCGCAATGACGATACCAACAGTGAAGCAACATCCTCCGCAACTAAACTGAAGAACAAAAAGACAGCAACTTGTCTGTTCCCCTTCCCCGATTCCCCAACGCTGTTCCCCTCCACCAATTCCCCAATAAAATCTTTAAAAAAAAAAAAAAAAGAAAAGGAACTGTGTCATCTATATTACCAATGCTACTGTGTCATCTATATTACCACAGTATAATTTTGGAATGTTAACACTGAGTAATTGAAGTAGAATTTCTTAGGAATTAGGATGTTTATTTTCCCAATAATATATTGGGAAACCACCAGTATATTTATTTTCTCTATGGAACTTTTCTTAACAATATAATCAACCCACACTTTCCTTGTCTTCTTTCTTATCACTCAACAATAATGTGTGGTTTTGCTATAGTCTTTTAATTTGTTTATGTTCTCTTGTTGCATATAGGAAGTGTGTTAACTCCAACAGTACTGAGTTTATCTTTTATTTGTTTACTCTTCTCCGTGATCCTGAATGTGCATACAGTTGAGGTTAAACATGTGCTATTTAAGTAGACAAGAATTGAACTAGAGAAACTTCTTCACAGAAGTCCTGCTTAATTGGAAGCAAATATCCAAATTTAGTCTTTGTTGCCAAAAATGTTGTCAAAAGGGTACATCATGAATCTAAATGCTAACAGAATTAATCATTAATGGAAAAAACTTTTAAATGAAAATTATTATAAATATCTAATATTATTATATAATATTATAATTATCTAATAGTGATATTTAAAATTGTTATTCTTCTAGTAGACTGATGTATATTAATGACAAGAACAAGCAGGGAGGAAAAACTAGTGCACTAGTTTTAAACATGACACTTCACTTCAAAAAAATTCCATCATTCCCTCTTTTTCTAGAATTGAAAGAAGTATATGACGGATTTGATCATAAACTTTCATTTGAGAGAACAATGAAAGAAGAGAAGAAAAGTACATTAGTGCTCCAAGAAGCGATAGCTTCTGGCAGATGTTGCAAGAATGAGTTAGATCATTGACCTTTTTTTTCCTGGGGCCTTCTGTCAACTTTGAGTGGAGTTTCCAATTGCACAATGAGCAGCTGGACAATTTTGACATCTTTATTACACTCTGGGAGTTCTTAAAATGCTACCATTTTGTTTAAGGATATTGTAGTTTCTGTCAAGATTAAAACATTACTTGACTGCCAAGCATAATTAATCCCATGACTCAATACCAAACAATTATCTTTCCAGCTCTGGTTTCCTAATTAATATTCATAATCAGAATACCTGTTATTTAATCAACATTAAGACTTGATTGGTTGTTTAATGCTATTAACATTCAAATTCATTTCTTTCTGGGCCTAATTCTGTTTCTTGTATTTGCTTTGTACTGAAACTTTGTGGCTTAAATAGCCCATTTAACATGACCACTGTCAAACAAGATCATAAATTCTCATAAAAGCAGGCTAAGGAATTCATAATCACAGCTCTTGGCCGCCACCTAAAGGTTTCTTTCTTGTTTTACGTAATACCTACTGTACATTCCTTTTATAATAAAATTGTTGCCTGAATAATCACATGTTTCTACATAAGTATAGGGTAAAGAGACTTATTTTGGTATGTTTTTCACTTTTGTATATTTACATTAGCAGCCTATATAATTATAGCCACTTCTCAACCTATTCTGTATATAAAAACAATTTAAAGTAGGTCCTCTAAGTGGTGTGAAACATTTTTATTCATTCAAGAAATAGCGTGTCCTTATTATGCGTTTAACCCCACTCCAAGGCCCTTCGTAGAAATAGAAAAATATTTAAGTCATGGTCTCTGGCTTCAGGATTCATGCGCCAGTTACCGATGTAAGAAACTGACTTCTCTTTTGTCATAATCTGTATTAGAATTATTGTTAATTAGATGTCAAGGAGTAAATCTAGAAGCCTGAACAAGAGAAATGTTTCTCATTTACAACTTTCCAAGATAAATACAAACTCATATTTATTGATGCATTGATGAATGCATCGTAAATGCTAAACGCTTCACATTTCATAGAGAACATTAATAACCAGTGTAATCTCTTGATTATGCTTTAGGGTAAATGGGAAACCAGAATTAATTACTCCCTGCTCCATATCCTATCTGCACTCCTTTTATTCTCCTCTGAAGAAACCCTTGATTAAATCAAGCCAAATATCTCCAACCCCCTACTTGGATTCTGACAGTCATGTTTGGAGAATGAAATCAATGCAATTTATGATATCATGGTACAAAGTTAGATATGAAACTCTATGAATTTTCCATTCCAAAATTCTATAGATATGAATCACCCAAATTATTCTTAAGCATGTAGGCACGTTTTACTAGCATGAAGACTTTCCTTTATAGGTTCCATTTATTTAGCCCTTGATTTGTTTATAGGCTACTATTCATTTATACTCATTAAATTTAAAAATATTTATTAGGCACCTACTATGTGCCAGGCATTCACCATTGTTAATGTTCAACAAAAGAAATTGGTCTTTGCCTTCATGAGAAACAGGAAATAAATAAATAAAACATATAGTACAAACTACAAAGAAATCTAACACTTTGTGACAGAGAATAATGTGGAGGACAAACAGACTTACATTAAGCAGGGTAATCAAGAAAGACCTCTTGGAGGAGAAAATATTCAAACAGATCTGAAGAATAAGGACCCAGCTTTGCCAAGAATACAAAGAGGCAGAGGGAATTACCTGTGGTGCAAAAGCCAAAATACTAAGGAAGGGCCAATGGACCCAGAGCAGTGAGCAAAGGGGAGTTTCGTGAGATGGGATTGGAGAAGTAAGAAGGAACACAAGTGTGCAGAGCCTTGAAAGCCAGGGTAAGCACTCTGGGTTTTGTTTTAACTGAAATGTAAAGCGCCATAGCAGATTAGTAACTTGAACTGATGGGATTGAGATGGGATTGCAGGCAACCAAGAGGAGATGGAGACAGAAGTGTAGTATAGAAATGCAGATGGGAGAGCTGATGGTGACATGGACAAGGATGGTGGCAGTAGAGGGAAAGAGATGTGAACACATTTGAGATGAATTTTGGAGATAGACCCAATAGGCCTTGGTGACAGCTCAGATGACCCCTTGGTTCTGCCCTTTCTTCCCAGCTTGTTAGCATTTGTTGATATGAATATAGCTTGGAAATGCTGATATATAGTTTTCCGTATTTAAATATCTATATTAGATTTTATATCACACCTAAGCTTTCAATTTAGTAAACAATAATTTTAAGAAAATATCTTAATAGAATGACCTATTTGTACATCAATAATGAAACACTTGTTATCTAACATCATCTGTATATGAAACAATCTACAAAAACATTATGGATAACGGTAATTTGCCTGTTAAAAGCACCAAAGCTTGTTTAATTTTAACCACTTAGAAGGATTATTTCTATAACTGTTAAATATTTCCCTAATCTCTTAAACAGAATATATTTAAAATAAATTAAACTTTTCAAAAACTCAGGCTCACCATGATGAAAAACAGTTGCTATACTTCTGTAATATTGTGGTACCCCTAAAAATAGTGAGGAAAAAAAGGGTTTTCCCTACTTTGAAAAACTGAAAGCTACTCCGCTTTGAAATAGATTTTTGTTGATGTTTCAGTTTCTCCTAACCCTCATTGTGTCAGGCTGTAGGCATCCACTTCTGACCCATGCTACCATTATGTTTTTCCTTTGCTGTAAATTGGGAGCCCCGTTATCAGATATTCTTGCAAGTTAATAGTATGTAGACTCCAAGTAAAGTATCAGCTTTTGCATTTTATTTTGATGACACAGAAGTTTTGCTGTTTGTTTGGTTTTGTTTTTTACATGCTGTTTTCTCAAGAATATTTTATATCATTGATGTTGCTTGGTCAACAAAATTCAAGTCAGGGAGATGTCCTATACTAGCATTTTATTTCCTACATTTTTCAAGATGTTCCTTGAAAATGGAATTCACATTACCATATACATTATCATTTTATGTTTCTACAAAAGGTCTGTCCTTATGACACAACTTCAACTGCAGCATTATAACTGCTGATTGTACAATTGATGCCTAAAGTATAGTTTTCAAATGTAACATAAAAGTATATAAAACTTAACCATAAAACTACATCGAAAAATATCCTTAGTTTCTTGACTTGTACTATAATGTTATCTCTTTCCTTTTTTCATTTTGACATGCATGGAAACTAAAACAAATCAAAAGTCTTCAAAACCCCAATCAGTAACATTACTTTCAAAGGGCCTTTTGACAAGTTAACATGTGCATATTACTAACCCAAAGGCATGTTTTCAGCAGCTCTTCCAAATAGCTAAGTTCCCCCAAAGCTCTCTCTGTATCACCACCTTGTTTCATGGAAGAAAATGTGCAAATATGTAATGGAAATGTGTAAATGATTAAAGCATCTGTACAAACAAAGAAAGTCTCAACGCATGTAAGAATTATCTTGAGGGCTTCTTGAAAAACCAGATACCAGATGCCCAAAGCTGAGCTGCCAAGTAAGAATCTTTAAGAGAGAAGTCCAGAAATTGGCCTTTGAAACAAGTATTCCCCAGCTCACTGATGTAGGTGGTCCTTAGAACAATCTGGATAGCTCTGTTATAGACTCCAGGTGCGCAATCCGAAATGATCTGCTGTTTCAACTTTGTGACAGATTTTATCGTCCAAAGATGACTGTACCACTTTATACCCTCTTTCTTCAAGAGACACTGACATCTCTCCACCAAAGGATGGGGTTTATGGTCCCTCTCCTTGAATCTGGGCAGACTCTTGACTACAGTACAAGTGATGTTATGTGACCTCCAAGACCAATGAATAAAATACAATACCAGTTCCACCTGGTTTTCTAGGGCTACTTGCCCCTTGAATCCAGCCACCAGGCTGTGAGAAAGTTAATTGGCCACAAGGAAAGGCCATGCGTAGGTCTTTCAGCGATAGCTCCCACCAAAGCCCCCATCGACAGCCAGCCATCAACCACCAGACATGTAAGTGAGCTTTCAGATAATTCTAGCCCCCAGCATTTGGGCAACCCCAGGAAAGCAAAAAACAAGCTTTATCACCTAATTATGGCCAAATTTCAGATTTCTGAATAAAATTAATGTCACTGTTCTACGCCACTAAGTTTGAAGTGTTTCTTTACATAGCAATGGATAACTAGAACAAATTCCATATTCATTTGTGGGTTATTTTGAATGAAACGTAAAGCCTCAGATAAACCTTCATGCATTTCAGTTTGCATATAAGGATTTCTAATTCGATCCAGCCAGCCACACTGGACCCTCATGTTACCTTACTTTAGTTTATTGCCCAGATCTGTGGTTCTCAACCAGGAGTGATTTTGTCACCCTCCCCCACTCCCCAGGGTATATTTGGCAATATCTGGAGACATTTCATGATTGTCACAACTGAAACACAATTGGCACTGAGTAGGTAGGAGCTAAGGATGCTGGTAAATACCCTACAACGCACAGCACAGCCCCTTCTCCCAACAACAGAGAATCATGAAGCCTAAGCAGGGCAGAGGTTGAGAAACTTGGACCTATACCTGGTCCAGCAGTCCTTTCTTACCCCTATTTTCTTCACCACCATATATTTTAGAGTGCTCAACCAGGAGCTGTGTATGGGGGAGTTAGACTATCAGGATTATCCATGAAGATTTTCAACCTAAACAAGTAAACTGTGGAGCTCAACCCTAGCTAAAAGTTAGAATAATTTGTCAAATTTTAATTTTTTCCAAACTTTTTGTTTTTACCAAAATGTTTTGGTATTTTTCAAATACCAATTCTACTTAAGTACCAGCTCAATCTCCAACCCTAGAGATTCTGATTCAAAAAAACACTGGAGGGCCGGCCTAGTGGCGCAGTGGTTAAGCGCTGGCTTGGGAAGCCAGCGGCCCCGGTTCGGTCCCACATATGAGAGCCAGGGACACTGCCCTCAAAAAAAAACAAAAAAAACAAAAACAAAAAAACACTGGATGCCAGTCGTTTTTCAAAGCACCTAGGTGATTCTAATGTGTCACTAACTAACCATGAAAACCAGAGATACTGGGCCCTTCACCTGGAAATGGGGAGAGGAGTTGGTGGAATCTGAGGAGCAAAACTGGCCAATCTGGACCCCTGATTCTGTCAGTACCCCTCTTCCCCTTCCGCCACTGAGAACCTTTGGCCTCCATGCTCCCCTGCACTTAGCCTGCCATGTTCTGGCATGAAAAGGAACTGTGCCAGACTCTTAGCTCATTCTTCTGCAGTTACGAGGGATGGGAGCAAACCTTCAGGTTTAGCTAACTCTTATGAAGCATTTAGTAAATACTGAACCACCAGTTCTTGTATAATGGGCTCTGTCTGCTCTGTACTTCTCCACCAATAAAATCAACTCTATTTACTAGACTCCATTAATTACTTACGGTGGGTATATAAAATATCAGTCAATATGCCTAGAATTTTACCACTGGAATGTCAAGCTATATCAAATAATTTACGATTTACATGGCTCAACATGCTGACAAAAGTTGTCTATCGGATGTTACCCTGTTGAGGTTCAACTCTTTCTAAATAGAACTTGCCTTGCTGTGCCCCCTGACCCCCCCCCCCACAAAAACACCCAAAACAGTAAGGCAATTACATTCCCATCTGCTTCAAATACTAAGCAAATAATTCAAATACTAAGCAAATAAATGTCTGCTCGTTAAAAAAAAAAAATGACTTGGGTGGAGAAGGAAAAAATGTGAAATAACCTATTATTATAATAATTACCTTGGCAAAAACGTGTTATTTCATCATGACAATAAGCTTTTCTGAACATGTTATTATTACATTACATTTGTGTTAAGAAAAAAAACTTTTGATTTTTCTTTTCAAAATGTATTTGTCAAAAACACATCAATTTAATAAATTAAATTTCTCAATAATCGAGTTATAACTTTTCTGCTTTTAAATCTTTACCATTAAAGACAAAACTAGAAAGAATCTTCAGTGTCCTAATTATGCTTCCTATCTGTAAGAGAAGCCTGAACGGCTATAATGGCTTCAAGTACTAACTGTACAGTATGTGACTAGGTCAGCTAGCCCATGGTCATGATGAAGACAATGAGCTCTCGCCTTCGGAGCATTTAGAGCCTTGCCTCTGCTTGTGGCCCACTCCAAACTCTTCGGAGTGTACTTTTTCTCCTAATGCTGACTCCCTGGCCTTGGCCCTGGCCCTCGCCCCATTGGGCCTTTTGAGCTTCCTTTTCTCGGCCCGCTCCAAACTCTTTGGAGTGTACTCTCTTTTCTAATAATGGCCCTTGAGCCATTCTCTATTGCTCGGGATGCTTCTGCTTCTTTTAAATGTATTTTCACTTCTAATAAACTCCTTTTCTGCAACTTTACCTTTCTGGTCCGTGTCTCCAGCACAAGAAATAGCCTACATCAGACGTACCTTTGGGTTCCAGCTTGTTCTTGCTTTCCCCCACTCAAAGCCCAACTCTTCCTCCCAACTGCCAGCCTTGCTAAGTGCCTTCCCAGGCGAAGGTTGTGGTTGCCAAGTAAAATGCAGGACATCAGTGATGTCCACCAACAAAAAGGTGTTCAAAAACAGTAGCCATCCAGACTTCCTTGTGACCTTCCTCTTGCAGCCCCAGGGCTCCCGTGGAGGGATAGCGACATGGGAGAGTCAGATACACACTGGGAGAGGCTGAGTGGAGTGGTTAGCTTCATGGCAAGGAGAGGAGGGACAGTTGCCATTCTCCTTGCATAGAACTGATTTTTACATATTCTGATACAAGTTCCACTGAATATACAATTTGAAAATAGTTTCTCCCAGTCTGTGGCTTATTTTTTTTTCTCCTTTAACTTTTTTTGATGCTGTGTTTTTCATTTTTTTACTTTACAAATTGTCTTAAAATTGAAACAGAAAAAAAAAGACAATGAGCTCTTGAGTCAGATTGCCTAGGTTTAAATCAAACTCCAGTGTGATCTTGGGCATATCATCTTATCTCTTGTGACTCAGTTTTCTCTTTTGCAAAATATTAATAATAATAGCATTGGAGTCATAATTGACTTTGAAGATTAAAAGATAAATAGAAAATGCTTAGCATAGTGCCTGGTACCTAAGATGTACTCAGTGAATGAAAATAAAATCTAACTGTCAAATCTAACTGATGCTGGCTCTGTCACTAATTACTTGAACAATGCTGTCACTTTACCACTCTAGTATTCAATTTCTCATTTGCGTTAATAAAGCCTTAATTCCTAAAATCTAATTCAACAATTATCCATTGAGCCAGGTTCATTTTAACTCTGAATTTCTAAGAATCTGGTCTCTAAAGCAGATTTGGACCTATTTTCCCATATCAGAGTTTCTAATCTATGAAAACACAACATATGTTTTACTTTGTCTGTTGGAAAAACTAGGGTAGTACAAAGTCAATTTCCACAGATTGATTTCACTACTTCGGGCATAAAGTTAAGCATTTTTTGAAATACTGGGGTGTTTGAATTTCCCCTATCAAGTGTTGTAGACATTACTTATTTCCTTAAACTAAAATTTGAAATATCAATTCCTACCCCCCAGTAAGCTGCCAACAGGTAAGCTGTCTTATCGATATGGCTTATGTTGAGATATCAAACAAAAGTTTCCATATTGATTTTACAAAAATATAAAATATGGTGTGGTAGAAGAGGGTAAAAGGGGCCAAATATATGGTGATGGAAGGAGAACTGACTCTGGGTACACACAATGTGATATATAGATGATGTATTATAGAAATGTACACTTGAAACCTATCTAATTTTAGTAACCACTGTCACCCCAGTAAATTTAAAGATATGGCAGCATATGTAAAGATTCTTTGAGAGGTACAGAAGTCTCAGTCTCTCAGGTGACTCTCTGGCCTCTTCCATTCTCTTTTAATCTCAGCATCTTCAAAGATGTCTCCAACTTGTTCATGACTCAGTCTGGCTTCTAACACACCCTTCGTGGATGATGCTCTCCCTAATGGGTTCCAATCCAGTGGGAAATTGGAACCTCCTGTGGTAATTGAATTTTCTGTAGCATTTTATCCTCTAATCATTCCTTCATTTTAGAAACGCTTCAGCTCTCTTGGTTGCTATCAGCGAGTCTCTACTATCATTGCTCTCTTGTTTCACTGACCATCCTGTCTCAGCCTTTAATTGTCATGTTTCCCAGATTCCTCTTCTTAGTTGTATTCCATAATTCTTCTCTATGTTCCCTCCTGGAATGCCCATGGTTTATGTACCACCTAGAATATTTTTACTTCCAAGTCTATAATAATAACTCATATTTCTCTTTTAAGCTGAAAACTTATACTTCCAACTGTGTTCAGGATACCTCCATCTGAAATTCCTGAAGGCCATTTCTAAATTATCTTCCCCAATATATATAAGTTTTCCTCTTATATTTCTTAACAAATCACTAAATATTATATATCCTCTCTTTTTACCTCCTAAATGTCTCTTGAATCTATTACCTCCTCTCTATCACCAAATACCATGTTCATGGTCCAGGTCATTTTCACCTCCCATCTAAGCTTGCTCCAATCTCATCCTCTCACATATATTCTTCATGCTAACACTGGAGTGTTGTATCCAAAATGCCAATCTAACCAAATCATCTGCCGGGTAGAATTTCTCAATGACTCCTCATCATCTACAGGAGAAAGTTCCTTGGCCAACAGACAGGGGCCTCCAAGGTTTATTTCTACACATTTCTCTAGTCTTATCATTGGCTACATCCTTCCCCAGTCAAACTGAAACCCACTATAAAACAGAATACCTCTGTTCCCTTCTCTTCGTTATCCCAGTATCCATTCACTATTCATTCTTCAAAAGCCCAGGCTTCTCTCATGTAAAGTCTTTCCTGATTCCTAGATGCAGTAAATTTCTCACTCTTCTATACTACCCCACATGTTCTAAACACATTGCTAGTATTGCTTATATAATCCTGTATTGTAGTTATTTTTTAAATGACTGTCTCTCTCAATATACTAGGACATAGAGACTGCCTTATTCATCATTGTGTCCTAGTACCAAGGGGAAAGATGGGTATACACCAGAGAGTCATATGTTTTTTTGAATTATTAATAGAATAAGGATATAAATTAGTTCAGTAATGACTTAACTAAGTATACAACATATAAAGGCCCAAGACAAATATTGCATATAGTTAAAACTATTTTTTAAATTTCAGCTGTATTGAGGCATATATTTATAAGATGTTATTATGTATTTATATTTCTATTATATATTTAAAGTGAGCATTGTGGTGATTTGATATAGACATACATTGTGAAAGGATCCCCCCATCTATTTGGTTGTCAGAAACGTCATGAAGCATTTTTGCAACGAAAAACATAGAAAAAAAATACGTCATGACTTTTCCAATAGCCCAATAATTACTTAACACATCTATCACCTCACATATTTATTTATTTTTTTTTTGGTGATAACATCTAAGTTCTATGTTCTTACCAAATTTCAACTATACAAGGCAGTATTATCAACTATACTCACTATGTTTTACATTAGATCCTGACCTTATTCATCTTATTAAAACTCTTAATTTTAGTCCTTAAACCTTTCACTCACACCTGGCCTCTGCCCCACACACATCTACCTCAGCCCCACTCTGGGGCCACCCTCAGTCTTCCCCAGCCTGTTTGCTCAGCCTCTCCGTGTTCTTGTAGGTCTCAGGATGACCAAGCTCTGAACTTCTTGCGTTATACTTAAAAGACTTTAATCATTGACTTAATCTAATATGTGCTACCAAGAATTTTATCTCTTTGAATACTGCTTAGTCTTAAGAATCTGTTTTCCGATTAGCAAAAAAGATTTTCACCTTCTACAAAACATAAATGTACGTGTATTCCAATACGTCCTTGAATCTTGTCTTAGGGCCTAAAATGATACGAAAACAGCAATACGAACTAAGGTTTTGGGAATGACTTTTCAAGCTCTTGTGGGCTCTTAAAAGAAAGTCATGGCAATTATGCGTCAAATTGCTATTTCTCTCCCTTTTCTAGAGACATATTTTTTGATATTTGGGTAAAATATTTTAAATATTTTATCCCCTCAAATACTCTAGAGAGTATTTATAGTTTCTTAAAGGTGCTAGGCCTAATGTCACACTGGACACTTTGTGCCGATAATAAAAGCTGATGCTGCCCAGTTGTACTACATCTTTGCTTGAGCATCTAAAACCGTCTTCAGTGTCCATGATGGACAGTCATATTATTATGTAGTTTCAGGGCTTAAAACTAACTGGGCAGTATCTAGTTTCATAAAAGTAAATCTGTTTTAATGGAAGAGAAGCTGTTGTAATTCTAAACGACTTTCAGCAAGCGGAATAAGACACAGAGAAAAGAGGGACAACAGAAAGTGAGAAGGGCCAGGACACAGGACAGGTAATCATTACTGGGTAAAAGGAATTGTGAAAAGACGTGGTTTTATTTATGGCACATCCCATTGGCCATAGTGGAGTTCCTGCTACATCCATAGTCAATGTTCAGTTGATCCCAAGGAAACAAAGAATCGAAGGCTGGGCACTGCCCCCCGACCTCCTTTTCCATGAGTCACTAGTGCAGGGATCACAAACTTAAACTTACCTATAGGACTCACGCACCTAACATATACGAGAACCCACCCTAGGCACAGGAAAAGCAGTAAATATCATGCATAATGATCACAGTGAAAAATGGTAACTGCCTCTCAGAAATACAACAGGGAGTGGTGGGGACTGTGGCAACCTGGACAGCCTGGCCCCTTCTGGGGTGGCAGCAGACCCACAGCTTCAGCTCAGTGCCCAGCAGAAATACAGGTCCAGTTGTGCCCAACATTGTGATTGTGCAAGAGAAGCTGAAAATAGGATTTTATGAAATCTGATTTGAAAAAATTTGGCAAAAAATTCAACAATTTTTTTAAACCACTCTACATGCGGATTGCATGAGAGCCAAACACAATATGTGTTCATATTTGATTCTGAAACTTATGTTTAACAGTCAATTAAGTAGATCCAGAAAAGGCAAGCAAACAAGTTGAGGTATATTTGAGAGGAAAGGGACCTTAGCTCGCAGCAAAATAAACACTTAGTAATTAGGCAAAGGAGTAAAATTTAGACTAGGAAGCCATTTTTATTGTTCTTTTGCTAATCTTGCCAAGATAGATGATGGCTATCTTTATAAAGACAATCTCCTTCCCCTTGGCCATTTGATATCCTTTAAAGCCAAATGTGTTGGATGTTTTCCCTTTACGCACCCAGTTCTCTTCTGTACCTTCTTTGTGTCGCAGGAAGCTGGCCAGAGTGGATTGCATTGAAGGGTTACTTTCTCTCAGGCTTCCATTGGGTTTGGCCCATCTGGGGCACTGGCAGCAGTCTGGAGGATAGGAAGAAGCTGACATCAGGGCTTTTACTGGCCCCGCATTGCCTTGCTGGTTCACTGCTTGGCTCCCTTCTTCCTATCTAGAGGCTCTCTTTATATAGCTCCTTCTATCCTCCCTCCTTTGTTTGTGTTCTTTGAAATACTGCCTCTTCTTGACCCTTCTAGCCAAGGGTGCTAAAGTCTTCCCACTGTTATAAACCCCAGAGGACTAGCCATCACTTGTTCTCTCCCATAAAACCAGCCCTATAAGCGTCAATGACCCAGCTTAACTCTGCTTTCCATTTCCTGCTGGGAGCCGGCCCTTAAGATGCCATCTCCAAGGACACAATCATTCCACAGGGTTGGGATCTTAACTGGGCAAAGCTTCTCATCAAGTCCTTTAATTCTTCTTTTTCTGAGTCCCTTGGAAAAGCAAAGTAATATGGCAGGAAGTATCAGACGCTTTGAGGATGTATCTAACCTTTGACTCAGTAACTTTACCTTGGAAATTTTTCCGAAGATAAGAATCTTAGATATTCAAGAACTTGACTAAAGATTTATGCAAATATGTTTATTATTAAAATGGTCAAAAACTATAAACAACCCACATCCCATCCTAGGAGAATGGCAGGAATCTTTTGTTTGTCCCACCAGCTTCCCACTCCACTGCTTTCTCCCTGCCTTGAGGGGCCAGGTTTGCTGGACTCCAGCTAAGGCACCACTAGCTCTAGTTTAGGGATGGGCTTTGCCAATGCTGTGTCTTGACAGAAAATCAGAAAAGGGGAAAAGAATGAGGTAGGGATAGTTATTCTTTCTGTCCCTTCCCTGCAGATGACCTCAGGCTGGCAATGACTCAAACCAAGGTGACAGAGCTTGTCAGGTGAGAGCCACACACTCAGTATTTGGGGGGTTCAGTAGTGCACCCTTCTTTTGCCCTTTGAAGCCTAAGGATAGTGATCATCTCCCCACTGTTTCTAACTCAAGGGTACGGCACCATCATTGACACCCTAGCCCCATGTTTATAAATAGTCCCTTTATTAACAAAGTCTCCTCAGCTTATCCAGTTAGAGTATGCCATCTGTTTCACTGCCAAGAATCTGGTGGAATCCAGCAGCATATTTAAATAAACTGAACAACAAACTCACTAGGGAATAGTATATAACAGAAAGATACTCATGAAGAATGTATATTAACAAAAATGGTAAATCCAGTATGAACAAAGCTACATAAAAATAAAGCAATTAAAATTCACCACGAGGGCCAGTCAAGTGGCATGGTCGTTAAGAGCTGGCTTGGGAGGCCAGCGGCCCCGGTTCGGTCCCACATATGAGGGCCAGGGACACTGCCCTCAAAAAAAAAAAAAAAATTTCACTATGAAAATGCAGTATATGTTTCAGATTTTCTGTAATAAAAACACATTACTTTTTTAATGAAAACTTTTTATTTAAAGATTATTTAAAAGTTAAAGATACTGTAGATTATGTCTAGAAGAATTAGGAAAGACTTTACAGAAGTGGCATTATAAATGATTCCTGACAATCAAGTAGGACAAATGAGAAGGAAAAGGGGGACAAAATGTTTAGCTGAGGATAAAGCCTATGAAAAGGCAAGTGAACATGCTTATAGAAACTCAGGCCTCTGTGCTGTAGAGGAGAGGGCAGACGGAGTTGGCAAGAGGGAAGGAAGGTGTCATAGAAAATGGTACTGGGCATGTAATGTGGGGCCAAGAAGGCTCAAGGTTTTGTAGTTCATGCTGGGGTCTCTTTCATGGCCTGGAGAAAGGTCAGAAAATGGCATAAGACGAACCATAGAAGGTATTGTTTTAAAAGGATAAGTTTATATTTGCGTTTCAGAAGGAAAACTCTCACTGCACTATGGGGATGAGAGTTTAAGAGAAAGGAGAGAAAAGCCTGAACTAAAGCAGCAGTAAAGGCATTAAACAAAGGAAAAGACAGCAGGCACTTCATTAACATTAAGTAATGAAAGACGGGTAGGCAGCATACATCTCTAAGAGGGAATGATACCGAGGATACACTTAAAAACTTGATAATCTTTCTCTGCTTCAAACTTCAGTTTGAAGAGGATTCGAATGACCGAAAACATCATTTGCATTTCTTGTGATTGTATATCATACTGAAATATGCATTTTTCTAAACAATTTTCTTGTATTTCTGAACCTTTAGAGGACTAACTTCCCAGACACGGGATTAGTATTTCAAACATTTTAAAGATTTTATTACATGTTGCCAATTGATGCAAGAAAGTTTGAGGCAATTTACCATTCTACCACATACCAGTTCCTATTTCAATCCTCCATTGGTAGCATTAAGCACTGTTATTTTGAAAAGTTTCTGAGCATTAATGGGTAGAAATGACATCTCCGCTCTTTAAGTAGTATTTTTTGATAACTGATGAGGCTGAATTTTTCTTAAGTGTTAAGCATTTGTACTCTCTTGAATCATATGCTGATACCCTTTGCACATTTACCTATTATGAACTAAATGTTTTCTGATTTATTTGTATGGACATAGTCTATGGTATGTATTTTTACCCCTTTCTGCAATATTTATAAACATCAAGCTTTAAAGAAATCATCATTAAATTTGTTGATTTGTTCTTTTGAAATTGGATAAGTTATTCTTATATTTAGAAAAAGACTTTTATTACTAATACTAGAAAATGATATATATAGGTTTGTATTTTTGCACTAAGCACTTAAAACCATCATAAATGTATTTTGGTACAAAGTAAGTTTCTCAATTAATGTTGTTTTCTCCAAATAGCTAACAATTCTCCCAACACCATTTATTAAATTTATTCCCTCTCCATTGATTTTAAAGCATATTTTGGGCCATATTAAATTATTATTGATATTAGTATATATTTCTGAGCTATTCTACTTACCAACTCAGTAACCTTTTATTATTATTACATATTATTTCCAAATCAGGTTATGTCTTTGAGAAAAGAATTGGGTTTTACTAATGTTTATATTTTCCATAGGACCTATCACTTTACATATACTGAATGTTCAATAAATATTTACTTATTTATTAAATGAATGTTTAAATTGAATATCCTGTGCCTAATTTACAAAGAATTTCCTCGCTATGTTAAAAGGTCACATTCTTCAAGGTGAAACATGAAGTAATTTTGAAATGGGAGAAGGGGGCTGAGAATGGAAGCATTCCAAGCATAAAAATGCCATGTGAATTTGATTAGAATAATTTAAATTTTGTAGTGATTTCATTCTCCAGAGGCGATGTGATCATGAGAAAATGCCGAAAGGGAGAATTTTAGTCGTGGGCTCACTCTGAGTTCCTGAAGCTCAGAAAGGCCTTTAGCTGTGTAATGAAGTGCAAATCAGTCCACACACCACTGTGACTCAACAGATGAACTATGTCAACAGTGGAATGTCTTTACAAATGTCTGCTGGTACCTTTATTTGGGAGAACAGCCATGCACCCTTACCATCGCTATACACTTAAGAGTGCTGAGCAATAAAGCAATAATTATTTGGGAGAACAACCATGGATCCTTACCATAGCTATACACTTAAGAGTGCTGAGCAATAAAGCAATAATTATTTGGGAGAACAGCCATGGACCCTTACCATCGCTATACACTTAAGAGTGCTGAGCAATAAAGCAATAATATTTATAACATATTACATATTCATTTACCCTCCTGACTACATAACACATTTAAACATGTTAAATTTTAACTACAAGGCAGTATTAAATATTTGTCCCTGTCATGAACAAATAAGTGAAGCTTTCATATAGTTTTATGCTAAACTGTACAAGGATGACTGCAGGCTGAAAATAATGTGGAACAATTGTGTTTGATTAAGGAGACATAAAACTAAACTGTAATAAACAATGCTAGGATTACAGGCTTCTATATAAAGATATGTTCACTAGATCTATTAATATGGGTAAAGAATTGTATAGTTACCAGAAAAGGAAAGATATGTATTCAGCAAAACCAAAGACATTTGATGTTATTTTTATGGCAACATGCAAGTCTTGTTGTTTATATTGTGAAATTAAAATAATCTAAATTACCATTGCAAAAACTCTTGGGATAATATAGGGTGATTTCTAAAATGTTTCATTCACAATCTCTCCTTTGATTCTCACAATAGTCTTATTTGATAGTGTGTGTGTGTGTGTGTGTGTGTGTGTGTGTGTTACAGACTTTACTTTTCAGAGTAGTTTTAGGTTCACAGCAAAATTGAATGGAAGTAGAGAGTTCCTATATGCCTCCTATTCCTCCCACACATAGCCTCCTCCACCACCACCATCCCCTACGAGCAGTACACTGGTAGCAATAGATGAAGCTACACTGACACATCATTATCACCAAAAGGCCATAGTTTACGTTAGAGTTCAGTCTCGGTGTTGTACATTCTATGGGTTTTGACAAATGTACAATGACATATATCCACCATTGTAGTATTACAGAGTAGCTTCACTGCCCTAAAAATTCCCTATGCTCCATCAATTTATCCTTCTCTCCCCCCTTACCCTGGCAAACATCTTTTTATTGTCTCCATACTTTTGCCTTTTCCAGAATGTCATGTAACTGGAATTATATAGCATGCAGTCTTTTCATAGTAGGTTCTTTTCCTTAGCAATATGCATTTGAGTTTTCCCCATGTCTTTTCATGGCTTGGTAAGTCATTTCTTTTTACTGCTGAATAACATTCCATTGTCTGGATGTATGTTTATTTATCCATTCACCTACTGAAAAACATCTTGGTTGCTTCCAAGTTTTGGCGATTATAAATAAAGCTGCCATCAACATCCAGGTGCAGGTTTTTGTGTGGACATGAGTTTTCAACTCCTTTGGGTAAACATCAAGGAGAGCAATTGCTGGATTATATGGTCGAATGTTTGTTTTTGTTTTGTTTTTTAGCTGAGCCATCCTGCCACCTGTTGGCAGCTCAGTGGCAGCTCAGCTCGGGCTGTGCATTGAACTGCTGTTGCTCAGAGCTCAGCTCACACTCCTGAGCGAACTCTTAACCAACTGAGCCACTTAGCCAGCCCTTTGAATGTTTGTTTTTATGAGAAACCACCAAACTCTTCCAAGGTGGCATTACTGTTTTGCATCCCCACCAGCAATGAATGAGGATCCTGTCATTCCACATCCTCACCAGTATTTGGTAGTATCAGTATTTTGAATTTTGGCCATCCTAATAGAAGTGCAGTGGTATCTTGTTGTTTAATTTGCAATTTTGGTAGTTATTTAATTTCATCATTGCATAAATGAATAAACTGAGGATCAAGGAAGTTAAATAACTTGCCAACGATTCTACAGCTACTAAGGAGCAGATTCAAACTTAGTTTTTTTCAGGATCCAAAGCCCTAGTGCTTTTTATTCTGTGGGTTGCCTTATAGTTAGACAAGAATAAAATTTCAATTCACACAGGGAGACACCAGGGAGTACTCTCAGGGATCTTTGATTCCTTGTGTTAGCTAGGTGCCTGTAGAAGAGGACCCTGAGCCAAGGAAATAGCAGGAAGCAGTGGAGATACCAGAGAGGTAAAGGTGGCCGGTGAAGGATATGTTTGAATAGTTATCACTGTGGGCGATTGCAATTACTCCTACAGGGCACCTGGGGCAAAGGTGCTCAACATTACTCAAACTTTGCTGTTTGACAGTGCCAGTCCTTGAATTGTTTGAGACTGGTACAGGATAAAGAATGTATACAAAGTAGAAATAAGTATTTAGAAACTTTGATAACAATTTGACATTTTTGTGACATTCATTTTTTTAAATAACTCATTTTATTTTTTAAAGTATCATTCCATGATGGGTTGAAAATAGAAACCTGGTCCAAAAATAGTTCGAGAAACACTAGTGAGAACACAAGGCATGAAGTGATTTCACACACGGAGTCGGGAGCTGGGTATTTACACCCGACCTCCCATCAGGCCAGCCCTTGGCTGAGAAGCGTTCCTTCCCCAGCCCTCTGGCTGTGTGGAATAGGCAGTGCATCTGGAGGGGCACGGGAAGGTTAACAAAGGCATCCGCTATGGACTCAAGTCAATAGAGAATTTCATAAAGCTAAGCCATTAATTCAAACGCCACATTTCTATAATCATTCTGATAACGAGTTCAAGGCTAAAGAGGCATTCGTTTGCTGCATTCTATAGAGGATAACAGAGAGCTAGCATGACACCACGCACAGATAAAACATTTCATTCAAAAGTACCCATGAAGATAACTAATACTGCCAATCGAAGCATCGGTTAGTGGGCAGGGGAGCTAAATTAAAGCTGCATCTTACCCCAAATCCAATGGTAATGAAAAGCAGGAGCCCATGGAAGTCAAGATATGTGAGTAATGAGCATTTGACTTTTGTCAGGGCTCCCTTCATCAACCGAAGACAACTTTATGTCATCTTGTTGGGAAACAATATTAGATTTTCCACTAGAAACGCCAATGGCAAGAGCTCCTCCTCACCTCCCTCCTCCCCCAGAAAGCCAGGAGACTGACATGTAACTAAAGTTCTGAAAATCAGACATTCCCAACCAGATTCTGTATCTTGAGCAACTGGTCGGAAGATGATGGGATGCTTACAAAGTCTTCTCCCATTTGCTGGCCATTGACTACTACTGCTT
Organism: Aselliscus stoliczkanus; assembly: GCA_033961575.1. Classification (NCBI taxonomy): domain Eukaryota; kingdom Metazoa; phylum Chordata; class Mammalia; order Chiroptera; family Hipposideridae; genus Aselliscus; species Aselliscus stoliczkanus. Next base: position 19,842,065 of record CM066740.1, on the reverse strand, counting down.
AAAGCCTCCCATGGTTTCTGGCCAGTTCTGTCCTGGTCTCTCAGCTACCTGCTGACTCTGAACACTCTCAATTTCCTTCCAATATTTGGCCTTTTCACTATGACTGTCACAGTCTGACTCTGTTCCTTGACACTAAAAGTCTCCATTGCCATGCGGTGGTGGAGAAGCATCAGAGCTCTGATTCATGCCTGCCCAGTGATTCTCTTGAAGTGAGGTCAGTCGCCTCACCGGCCTGGTTCTTAGTTTCCAGATTTGTAAAATAGGATTAGTTCAGCTGGGTGCTTAGTGGAAAAGAAGTCTGTGAGATGCTTCCCAAATAAAGGGTTCTTCCTTGGGAGGATCCAATTGCATGCAGGCCTATTTAAGTTTCTGGAAAATTCTCCAGTCAAGGATTTAACTTAATTTTAACCCAGCATTTCCCAAACTTCATTATGGAAGACCTGTAACATCTCCGAGTTAAGCGTCCGCAGAATACCTGGGGAAGAGAAATAGGCTCCAGCAGTTTGTTTTTGACTTTGCATGTGATACTGGAGTTTGTCAATAAGCTCACAGGAGGCCTTTGAGGAATCTCTGTATTCATCCCTTATGGTAGGGGTTCTTAAACCTCAGTGCAGAAAGGCCCATTTGAGAAACTTGTAGGAATGCATACAGCTGGGCACTACACCAGAGCTATGAATTCAGAGTCTCCTGGAACAGAGCGAGTCAACCACTCTACAGGCGACTGATTATGTTGGAGGCAGTCTTCAGTCCACAGGATGAAGAACATAGCCTCATGTAATATTTCAGTAAAAACTGACTTCCAGTGGCTTATGCGCTTTATCATTGGAAGAAGCTAGATAGATGTCATAGTCATCATAATGCATCCGACTGGCTGGGCCATTCATCATCTCTTAAGGGCTGTAGATGAAGTGAGCTCATAGACAACCTGTGAACACCTGCTTAAAACCTATGGATTATCTCCAATACCAACTTCAGAAAGATATGCAGACGGTCCTGACTTACAATGGTGCGACTTACAATGTTTTTACTTTAAGCGGTCGTGAAAGCAATATGAATTCAGTAGAAACCGTACTTTGAATTCAGAACTTTGATCTTTTCTTTGACTAGTGATATTGTGGTGTGATACTCTGGTGATGCTGGGCAGCAGAAGTGATCCTCAGCTCCCAGTCAGCCATGGGATCCCAAGGGTACACAACTAATACTCTACAGTGTATTCATTGTGTTGGATGATTTTGCACAATTGTAGGCTAATGGCAGTGTTGTGAGCACATTTAAAATAAGTTAGGCAAGCTATTATGTTCGGTAGGCTAGGTGTGTTAAATGCATTTTCGACTTATGGTACTTTCTACTTATTATGGTTTTCTCGAGATATAACCCTATCATAAATTGAGGAGCATCTGTAATATTTAAATGTGAATATGATTTTAGCTGTAACTATGAGGTCAATAATTTGGACAAAATCTAGTTAAAAGGCTGATTACACAATCAGAAGAGCGGTCTCTCAGATATCTCTCTCATTCTTGCTGTCTGTAGCTTATTCATTTCTCAGCATAAATTGAGTTAGTGAGAAATCAAGGTTAAAGGAGTAGAAAAGAAACTTAATTCATCTAATTTTATGACTTATTAGCAACTAAAATAGTCTGATGATAAAAGCCTGGAATGAATAGCTAAAATGTTATTTTTAGACTATCTGTGAATTTCATTTGCTCTCATTACACAAATGATGAAAAATTAGCTGTCAGAAAGTTCAAAGCAAGACAGCAGAATATGACAAAAACAGGAATTAATCAAGTCACCATCGTCAGGAACATTTTTTTCTCTGTTAGAATTCTTCAGGTAATATGAGGAAGATAATAACCACATTTCTTTCCAATATGCTGTACATTTTCTTACAGGAAAGAAAATGAGTTGTGGTGACCAATGACATTTATTGGAAACAAGGAAACTTTTTGTTCCTAGGCCCTTAGTTATATTTACTGTAAGAAAACCCTACAGATGATTTGCAGAGCTCAAGAGAATTCACTTTTATCTTTACAACACAAAATATACAGATAACTTGTTTGTAAATAACAAGGATTACAGTGTCACAGCTGGGATATTCTGTCTTATTTTATTTTGATCACCAGAATTATAATCTCTTTTCAACTGGGAAGTGGTGATAAATGGTGCTGTGCTTATTCTTCAACAACTCCATAAAACTGGCATCCTGACGTATCAACCTGGGCTTCATAAAACAGAATATAGAAGTCTTTCTTTCCACACATCCTTATTGATACGATGGGTTGACTTTTTTCCCTCATGGTAGCACTGCACTTTCTCCAAGGTGGCTGCATCATCCTTTGGACTGTGAACTAATCTCTGGAAAACATGCATGCTGCCCCACTGAAGGGTCACTAATCAAAGCTTGAATATGTTCATTTTGTGTTCAAATTTCAAGTCCTCATCCCCATCCAGTCACTTTTCAGGCCTTTCCTTTAAGACCACAGAAAGCAAAACTACAGTTGTTCAAATTTGGAACTAAGGAAAGAAAATAATGAAGCCGAGCTGGATTTCATTCTAGCTAGAGTACCTTGCCTATAGTGGTATTGTGTTTACAAGTACCAGTTTTCCACGTTTGGATCATTCTTTGGTCTCAGAAAAAAAACCTGCTTTGTAGATCCAGAGCACTTGTAGTTTTCCAGCTGGGTTTCTGGTTTGCTTAGCTAATTCTGTGGACTCCAATGTGCAGTCCACACCTGAAAAGGGGGAGTTTTCAATGTGTGGTTTATTAAACAGGTACTTTCCATTCACTCACTTAACAATTAGAAAACAGAAAGAAAAAAAGAGAGAGAAAGCCTCCTACTTGTTTTTTTATTCCAAATATGGAGATGGAAACTATTGAACAAGTAAGGAGGAGGGAAACTCCGGCATATTTCACCTTGACCTGGCAGGATTGGTCTGCTGCCTGTAAGAGGAGGCTGTTCTATGAAAGAGGTCAGGCAGGCTGCTAGTGGAATAAGGAGAGGTTGGATCTTGCCGGGGGAACCACTCCTGCCCTAGAAGAAAAAAAAAAAAAAAAAGAAGAAGCATCACCCTGTGTCTTGGATCGGAAACGGCCTCGTTTTCAATCCGGGGAACTGGCTTCCCTCCCTCGGCCTAGCGTGGTAGTGACAGGACCCAAGAGGCACGCGGCTTCCCTGACAGTCTCCCGGCAAAACACCCGCTCCCCGCGAGCGCCTACACTTCTGATCTACAAGCAGGCAGAAATGTCCTCCCACCTCCTTTCCTAGCTTCTGTCTCCTGCTTCGCCGCCTGTTGTAACTTCTTTGTTCCGTTTATTGGGAAGGTGACACTTAAGGTCAAAAGACCCACTATAACTAGCAAAATCCCAGAGCCACCACCAGACCCCGAAAAGAGCAGGGCTGTTGAGTCCAGGGCTGAGGCTCCCAGTGGTGCAGGAGCCGCGTGAAATTTCGGCCAGCAAGTTCGAGTACAGTCTCTGTGGACTGGCCCAACTCTCCAAAGATTGGGGAGACGCCGCACGGTCTTGGGGTGGGGCAAAGGGTCAATTTCAAACTCTGCAAGCACAGTGGGCAGTGCGCACCCGCGGAACAGAGGGTGTTGGGGGCGGGGAGAGGCCCGTGACTCCACTTTGTACGCGGCAGCTGCCGAGCAGTGAGTATCTCTGAACAAAGGAGCGCGCAGCGCCGGGGTGAGAGGCGGGGATTTGCGTGCAGCTGCCACTCGTGCTAATCTCTACACCCGCTAGGAGAGCGTTGGGGTGCAGGAATTCGGGGGGGATGAGGGAAAGGGAACAGGGCGTGCGATTCCTGTTGCGGGGCTACGCCTCAGGAGTTCTTGTGAACGACAGGAATGGCAACTACCAGAGCCAAGGGGGAGAAAAAAAAAAAGCTGGAGTGAGCAAAACAAAGAGCGAGTGTGGGCCGCGGTGACTTCATGCCTCACCAATGTCCCGCCCACGCTGCTCCGAGCAATGGCTGTTGGTGCGAGCCACCCCCTCCTAGCCCGCGAGCGGCCGGGGCCAGGCGCTCGGTAGCGTGGGGCGGTTTCCTAGCAACTCCCGGCCCCGCTATGTTCCCAGCTATCCGCGCCTCGGGAGCCCACCTCCCCGCTACCCCACCCGGGGCCAGGGCAGGACCACTCCTCCCCGCCCCCCACCAGCCTCGCCTCCCTTGCATCCTCGCTGGGTGCACCTCAGAGCGCGTCAGCAGCCCGGGCTCTGGACGGTCGGACGCCTGAGCCGCACACTGGGACCAAAAGAACCAGGGCACGAAGCTTCTGCCTCACCAGACCAGGCTCCTGCACCCCGGCGGAACCTCCCCTCCTGCGCTGGCCCCGGTGCGCTCCAAGCCAGGACCTGGCTAAGCCGGGAGCTGCGATGCCCAGCTCCGCGTCCGCCGGCGCCGGCGGGGGCTCCTAGGGCGCGCACGAAGCCGCCTCCCCCGGCTGCTGGCACCCGGAGCTTCCTTCCCCGCCAGCCAGGACGCTGCCCCATTGACTTTGCCCGCTGTTCAGCTAACCAGGCTGCAAAGCTGCAACTAAGTGGAGTTGGCCTCCCTGCCCACCTGTGGAAGAAACACGCTGATTGATGCACCATCGACTTTTTTTTTTTTTTTTTTTTTACCCTTCAGCCTAGCCGGCGTCCCCTCCCACAGATGCAGCATCACCCAGTGAATGTACCATTAGACTGGTTTTTCCCCCTAGCTTCGGGCTTTGTTTGGGTTTGATTGTGTTTGGCTCTTCGCTAAGCTGATTTATGCAGCAGAATTCCCATCGGCTGGGGAGAAACAAAAGCTCTTTTCTTTGTCCCAGAGCGGGCTGGGGAGCCCTCGCTCGCGTCGCCGCCCCAGGCCATTGGCCGTCGGAGGAGGCGCTTCTCGCGGAGATTTCGGGACCCGCTGTGCCGAGCTTGGAGGGCCGCGGGGGCCCTGAGATGCCGAGCGGTGCCTGGGCCAGCGTATTTGCACCGCTTGCTCCGAGCCGCGGGGTCCGCCTGCCGGGGCTCCTGGAAACATCCTAGCGACACTTGGTCCGCGGGCCCCCGAGGTGCGCCCGGGAGGCACGAGCGCGCCTCCGGATAGCAGCCAGTTGGCGGGCGCGGTGCGGGCTGCTTTGCATTATGTGCCGCTCGGCCCTGGCTTTTTTTACTGCCGTATTTGTCTGCCTGCAAAACTGCCGGCCGGGTCCTGCCCCATTCCTCCGGGCGGCCTGGGTATTTTCAGTTGTTCTTGGACTGAGCCAAAGTGGTGAGTTTTGTTGTATCCCCCCAACCCCTTTTGTTTCCTTCTCTCCCCCCAAAGGTCTTGGGATGTCACCAAGAGCATCCTGGCCAGGTAAGTGGCACGGTGTCGGCCTCCCTCCACCTACCCTGAGAACTTCAGAGGGCAGTGTGTGGCCGCGTCCTCCATCATGTGGCCTGAGGGCGGCCAGGTGTCAAGCATTTTCCGCTCGGGAGTGACAGCAATAGCTAATTACAGGAGGAGATACTGCGTGTTGCTCCCTGGTGTTGGGGAAGCAGTAATAGAATGGAAGTTAAGAAGGGCGGGAAGTCCTACGTGCAGAAGCCAGCTTAGGGGTTCTGCTTCATCTTTGAAAACACCTTCGTTGAAGGCGTCCTTAAAAATGCTCATCTTTCTGGCCTGTAGGTCTGACCAGTGGCTTGCATTTGATTCAAGGCTGAAGAGAAATTGGTATAGTGGGAGTGAGTCTTCTGTTTTTGATTTGATGAAAGAAAAGGATGGGTAGCATACAAGTTTTCTTCTATTACAGTGCTCAGCCTGAATGAATTAAAGTGCAAAACTGTTTTGGATCTTTTGAATTATATGTAAATGTAAGAGCACTGCTGGATTGTTAGCAACCCATAAAACATATAACAAGTAATAACCATCAATGTAGGATGAGATCGTCTTGGTTTTATATATAAGCCCCAAGCATTTACTTTGCCAAGGCAATGATTATTGCCATAGTAGTTTTTGTTTTTGTTTTTGTTTTTGTTTTTGTTTTAATGTACTTTATCTGTGTTTGGCTATCCAGCCCTTAAATTCTATTAGAGCCGTTCGCCTACCTTTTCTGTGAAGGAAAGCTGTAATTGTTTTGTAGACTAAAATTTTCTCCTATGCTTTGAATTGATGTGCGAAGTTTCTGCCTGAAGCTAATTAAAATAGTCAAATCATAATCTTATAAATAAGAGTTTACAATGGAAACATCCAGCTAGCTTCACTTACTTGTTGCATATATAGTTGTTTAACATTTGTTTCAAAAGGAGATTTACCTAACAGTTATGTGAAATGACAACAATTAGAGTAAATTTTTATCTTGTGGTTATTTTTTGACTTATATGTTGATTTCAAAATTAGTGAAACTTAAGGCAAAGGAAAAAGTAACATTCATTATCATGTATCTCTTACGTGGAACATGCATTGTTGCAGCAGATTTTCCACTGAGCATAATTCCATCCTCTGTTAATAAATAACAAAGTGTATTTTTAGATTTAGTAAACACATATACCACATATAATAGTAAAATGACCAAAACTGTCAACAGAGTATATTTTATCCCCAATACATAAGCAAAGGAAAAAGTCCTACTTGCCTCTAAAATTTACTAATAATTTTTAAATATTCCTTGTGCTTGTAAAGATAAGTCAAGTTCTCATGTAATAGCATTGTATTTCCATCTGGTGACTATAGCTGGTTTGAAGCAAATATTATGAATGGACTCCCTTGCACCTGCAGTTGTGAAAAGGGAATGCTTATCTGAAATCAGAACAAGGCATCCTTTTCCCAGTCTGTCAATATACAAAGGTTTCTGATGTATACTGGTTTTCACTGCAGTTAAAACATGCAAAAAATTTAAATTATAGACAGCACAACTCAGAAAATTAGAGATCAGCATAAACTGCTGTACTTTCGTGATATAGCTACAAGTCTCAAATTATGTGTCTTCACAGTGCAAATTAGACGCTTAAAGCAGAATAGAAATTTAGGTATCAGTTACAAAGGAAATCTTGTTCCCTTGCTTAGTAGTTTACACCAAGGAAATGTTGAGGGCAATAAAGCCATACAAAAGAAACCATAAACTGCATAAACAAGAACATAACTTTGAGTTTAATTTTTGAAGTAGAATTTAGGTTCCAAATACATAGTGAGCAAGAGGGACATTATTAATAAAATCTGAATATTTTTATGATCTAGAAAAAAGTTATTGGAGTTCATTATTCAACTTTCCCTAGTAGAAATTACCTACAATTAGAGCAGTAACGCTAAAAAATGGCTAATGAGTAACTGGAAAACACTAAAGAATACCTAGTGGTTAATATTTAAAGAGTTAATGTAGCAACAGTGTTGCTTCTACATTTGCTAGTTTTGAAAGGTTAAAAATATTTTAACTAAATTTTTGTATAGCAACATAAGAGTGGCAAATTCCAAAATTCCTATTTCTTTAAAAACATGGTAATTATTATTGCAATGAAATTTCACCTTCTGTGCATAATTAACTCTTTATTTTTTAAATAACCAACTGGATTAGCATTGTTTTTTAACTGTAGTATCACTTTACCTCAGAATGCATTCCATAACATAAGTGTTCTCGAATTTCTTTATAATTACCTAAAGTAAGGGGATAGTCAGGAGAACCAAGCCTTCCTTTTTAAAACTCCACTCTTAACAAATTATTTGCACAATAAGCATCCAAATCGATTCTATCTTAAAGCAACTCAGACACTTTCTGATTTAAAAGAAGAAAAAGTTTGTGCTGTATATGAAAGATTTGGAAAATGCCAGAAAAATTCCTGTGCTCCCAAATATTCACCTGTTACCAAATTATCTGAAATTTCACGACTTAATGGATTTCTTTGGAATAAGATGACATTGACGCTGTTTTTTTTTTAAATTTTTAACTTTATATTATGGAAATTTTCAAATACATACAAAAGCAGAGAAAATGGTTTAAGGAATCACCATATAACCATCACCCAGTTTCATCAACCATCAACTCAAGGCAGTTTCTTTCCTCTCTCCCTACCCAGTTCATCTCCTTCCCCCAACCAGATTATTTTGAAGCCAGTCTCTCATATCATTTTATCCTAAATATTTCAGTAAATTAAAATAATACTGGAGGAGAAACGTAGTCATTAATCCCACAGCATGAATTTTTTAGCTGAACTTTAGGGCCACAAGAATGTTCAGTATCTTTGATGGGAAGAATGCGGAACGGAGGGAGGGGAGCGAAGCCGGTTTCAACCACTTACTTTTCAATGGTTCTATTGTGGCTCCATTAAAAATAATTTTTTCTTAAAAATATGCATATGTAACAGTTTTTTGTAAAACTTGAGTTTGCTGGAAGGACTGTTACTCCTGTCTCTTGAATCATCAGTTTTTCTTCTCTGGACTGGGTCACTTACAGCATTTGCATATCTATACATGCTGTAATATCTCTCTTCCATTTTTCATTTTCCTTTATAGCCAAAATCCTTGAAAGACTTTCCATACTGCTGTCTCCCATTCTCCTCACCTGCTCTTGGAATGCATTGCAGTCAGACTTTCTTTCTCACCTCTGCATTTGTACTACTCTGTGAAATCACAGTGACATCCCTGGTGCCAAATCTGATGGCCCATTCAGTCTTTATCCTGCTTCACCCATTAGCTGTCAGCACGCTGGCTCTATTGACCACACCCTCCTTCAAAAGGCTTCTTTCCTTGGCTCCTGGACCTACATTCTCTTGGTTGAAGCTCCTTCTCCCTCTCTGATAATATGGGGTTGTCAGAAAACTCATGACCAATTTTTGCAACGAAAAACTACGTCATGACTTTTCCGACAACCCACTATGCTCCTCGTGCTCTGAACTCTGAAAGAAGGGGCTCAGGACTCAGTCCGAGGACTTGCTTTTCTGGTTCTATACCAAACCCTCGGGTGGACCGATCCAGTCTTGGGTGTTGAGTACCATTTCTATGCTGACAACTCCAGTCCTGACCCCTTATCTGATCTCCAAAGGGTATAGCAAACTGCCGATTCAACATTTCCCTGTATGTCTAAAAGCAAAATTAACCCTAACATATTCAAAAACAAACTTCCAGTTTTCTCTCTCAAGTTTGTTCCTTTCATACTCTTTCTCACCTGAGTAAGTGGTAAACCAGCCTTCAGGGAAACAGTCTGGCGGCATCCAGAGTCTCTGTTTCTCTCATCCTCATGAGAATTTGAACTTTAAGACATATAGTTGTCTTTGAAAGTGGTTTCTATACGATGAAAGCTTTAACCCTAGAAGACACCTGTTTCTGCCGCCTCAGTCCACCTCAGAAAGCAGTCTCTTGACCTTATAGGCAAATCTTTAGCAAAGATCAAAATAGACAGTAATTTTTAATCAGTTTTTTACTACTTTTTTTTTGCTTTCAAAATCTGTGATAGTTATTTTCATTAGTAATAATTAAGTATGAAAAGTAATCCTGATCCTTTACCTCAATATGTATTTTAAAACTGATTTTCTATACAAACTGGAATTTGCAGTCATTTTTAACTAAACACTAAGAAAGGTAATAAAAAGACAAACTATTTAATCCATTTAATTAATTATTACTCATTCAGATTTTCTTTAAGCACCTACAGCCTTGTGTCAGGCATGGTTCTGGGCTCTACAGTTACAAATAAAAACAATAGTTAATATTTGTGAAGTATTTGCTATATGCCAGACACCCTGCTGGACATATGGTATGAAAATAAATCCTTTATTGCCCACAATCCTCTGAGGTGTATACTCTTATTATTCCCATTTTATAGGTAAGTTAATTAATTCAAGAGACATTCAATAACGTCTTCAAGATCTCTTAGCTAATAAGTAATGGAGCCAGATTCAGCCCTGCGTGGGTTTGACGCTGCACTGTCAATCACTATTAGAGACTATCTTCCAGGGTAGGAGTCCGCCCGCTGCTCTGGCCCTCCCCACAGGCAAAGAATCCATGGAGCATGCCTGTCTAGTCTTCAGTCCACTCCTTGTCATCTCCAGAATTCTCTGCCCAAACAGCCCTAAACAGCTTTCAGGGCCATGCTGTGGGAGGAAGGGCTGTGCCGCCCATACGCCAAACCCTAGAGAGGGGAAGCAAACAGAGCTTGGACATGTGGGCTGGAGAGTCCATGCAGGTAAGTGTTAGGCTGCTTGCAAGGCAGAAGAAAGCTAGAAGTGAGAGAAAAGAGGGGCAGGTCAAGGGAGGGACGGATGACTCTTTACACACTGCCAAGATCCCAGCCAGAAACTTAAAGAGCGTGAAATTCTAAATTCAGACCTAGCCAGCCCCCTAGGGCATTATAAATGTATACTTACCAAATCAGGCAAAGAGAACTTATTTTACTTAATAATTCCTTAGCCTGGGTTCTAACAGTTAAATATTTTGCCTTGTTATGTCCACCGCCATTTGTACTCTTGCTTTTGGCTCTGAAAAATTAGGGACAGACTTATGTACTAATTTAAATATTATTGGGGGTGGGAAACAGTGAAAACACCAGAGCTCACTGAATAAGGAGAATTACCTGATGTCAAGGTACTTTTATACGCTAGTAACTAAATGTCTTTTGGTAAACTCTAAGATGTGTACAGATTACACTAAATTCTATTTTCTTGCAAATGGTGTTATAGTGAGAGTCTAGTACAGAAATACTTTAAGTTTAGTTTTATTTTTTATTTCCCCCTATTAACTTAAAACAAGTCATAGAAAATAACATTGTACTGACATGAATTAGCCAAATTTGGTTTAATTATTTGGCTGATATATATTTAACATCTATAAGGGAATGAATATGTAGGAAAAAAACACTGCCATAATGCCTTCATGAACTAAAAGGACTTTTTAATTTAAAAACCAATCTTAATGTGACCTCCTTTCCATTTTCACAGTAAATTGGTATAATTTGCATATCAAAGAAAAATGTAATGAAAGTCAAAATGGGATTTCATAATTTAATTAAAATAGTCCTACCTATCAATTTTTGCTGGGAAATACTAATCTTAAACATATATTACAATTATCTTTCCTGAGTTGTTTAGAAAGTTTCCCAACTAAAATTAGTTTGGAAATAAAAATAAGATCATTAAATTAAAATTGCAGTGTTAAATTAGGTGGTCTTATTGAATATATACTCTTAAGATGATTTTAAAAGATGATTTCATTTTGAGTGCTATTATTCAAAGTACTGAAATTTGTGTTTTAATAGCATATCTGGTCTCAGAGAGTGGCCTTTCATGTGGACCTCATCAATGAGCCAACTGTCATACTCTAATGAATCTAGAGATGTTTTGTCTCTTTCCCAGGTATTTTTGTTGTTTGGTTTTATTTTGTTTTGTTTTAATCAATAGATACAGTTACATTTGTCAAAGACAGATATTGTTGCCATTCCAGATCAGTACTGGTGCACTTTGATTATTCTAGAGACTTGCCCCCCGCAAAAAAAATCAGTCTCTGGGTAGCACAGAGTATGGAACCAGCATAGCTGCCAAAGGCTAGTTCAAGCCCAAGTCCATGGGCGTAACCAAGTTTGGAAGTGGAGGGGAGGGCTAGTAATGAAGACAAGAGGATGAAGATTAGAAATATGTCAGCTCTGAAGAAATGTGCCAAATATGTCTCATTAAGTATGTGAAGTGTGCAGTGGCTTCTGGCCAGAGATGTTTTGATGTTTGGCATGGTTTTGGACCTAACTTTCTTTTAGAACAAAACAAGTTGGTATTTCAAGATGTGTGTATGCTGATGGTAAAATGCAGCCACAGTTGAGGTAGTGTTGTTCCATGTGTACATGGGATACCAGGGTTCTTGGAATTGAACCACATTTTCCCAGGTACAGAGATTTTTTTCTGATTTCACGGAGGGCCATATATTTAGTATAATTCCCTAGTAACTGTTACAGATACTAGGGTAGGGGAAAGGGCTGGGTGGAAAGCTTCATCCTTATGGAACGAGGTATTACCACTATGCTTCAAATGAGCTTATAATATTATGAGGCCAAAGGGAGAAAATAGTTAAAAGAAAAATTCCAAATTCTACAAGATCAGGTTAATGGGAGGCTCCTTAAGGAATGTCACAGTAGGGAATGTCTTTTGTAATTGCTGGCTCAACTGGGGCTAGGAGGCCTGGCTGGCTATGCCAAGTGTTTAAAGGTATTCATTAACTGCAGTAGAACAAAGAATGTAGGAAAGTTTGGATTGTGCAGAAAATGCTGTAGAACTGGTTGTTCTAGTTGGAAACAAAGAACTCATTGTAGCAGGACTGTATTGCTGGCAGGAAGGTGACCTCACTGGGCTCTTTCTTAGCACTGCTCCCAAGGTATTGCTCTGCTGTCTTTGTGTGCATTTGGTTTGGATTTTATGGTGAACTGAAGACACATAGGCCAGAATTTGCAAGAGAAAACCCTTTATAAATGATACCTGGGGCTCAAGTTCCAAGAGAATTTATCTGGACGACGGTAACCCTGAAAAAGATGCTCAGGGAGGGAGTCAGTTTCAGGCGTCCAGAATTTTGGTACAAAGGTCCCTTTGGATGAGTGTTTCAACCACCAGAACCATAGAAGCAGAGCACTAAGGTGAGGACCAGTGTATATAACCACAGCACCTGACCTCTGGGGTTGGGAATGGAAATATGAGGACTAAGTTAGCACCGTCCGTAATTCCGAGGCTGTGGCATGTGTGATGCCTCCTAAGGAATCGCAGACCATGTGATGCTCGGTGGCATCTGCTGCGACGAAGCTGGGGGAAGAGACCAGGTACCTGTGCTCTGCTGAAGGCAGCACAATGGCTGGAGAATAAAGCCCAGCACCCGTCTGGGTGTACATGTGGTGCTGATATTCATGTCCAAGGCTGACCCTTGGCTGCTTGGATATAAGCACAGCATGGATGCCAGAGGTCACTGTTCTAGAACAAAGCTGCAGATGAGATTATGTGGGGACAGACTCGCTGGGGATAGAAACTGATTTATGGGCATGATGAAAATTCAGATATCAGGGCTTTTGGGACAAATTGTGCCTCCCAGAAATGTGTTTGAATTTGAAGGTGAAAAAAAAAAATACTAGTGCTACTTCCTTGAGGTTTTTGCCAGGTCCTTTATTGCATGACTGACTCTCTATTGGGTCTGGCTCCCAAATACACGCTGTGTGTCAGAAATCACACAGTATTGTTAGGTAGCTACTGAGAGCCCATTCAGCTGGATCACTAAAAGCTGGGAAAGCAGCCGCAACCCATTCAGGAAAATGAAATCATCCCCAACATCCAATAGTTCAGGGTCTACTCTTTGATTCCTGAACCTCTCTGTTTTCTACTCAGCTGCCTCTTGGACCTCAGATCTCTTTTGACTTCCAACACTTAATTACCATTTTCAGGTTCACCCTCTACACTTCTGCTGAAGACGCCCAGGCTGCCTTTTTAAATACACCATCAAGTATGGTTCTATCTGACTGGGTAAACAGGAGCTCCTTCCTCCCCATGCCTGAGGCTACAGAGCGCCTTTCTACCCTGGCAGACCCATGCATGTTACAGACCCACTGAGTACGCAGAGATCGGTCAGAGGGTGAGTCAAGAGTGCTGGACAGGGAGGTGTGGACACTCCTTACTTCCCAGCAGGCTTTGTTTTTCTCTACAGAAGGTGCTAGACATATAGAACCTTCCAGGTCGCTATCCATTCTGTTTGTTTTGTCTATGATCTGCTTTCTCCCATTAGAATGTGGTATCTCAGCCAAGTCCCTAAACCTGGAGGGAAATATGAATACGACAGCATCTGCCTCAATGATATATCATTTTAAAGGAAGAGATTGGCACTTAAACATATTATAATCTAATAGATTCTGTAACTTAAATGAAAATCCAATAAATACTAATCATTTAACAACTATTTTTTCACCAATGGCTTGTGCGGAAAGCAGTGTCCAAGGTATGTAAAAGACATTTAGGAAACTGAAGAACAAAAAACTTGTCCTCGTGAATTTTACATCTTGGGGGAGAAGAAACAAAATAAAAAGTAACCATGACTATAAGTAATTATATTGTAGGTTACAAAGTGATAAATGCTAATGGAAGTAATAGAGCAGAATTGGGGGCATAGGCAGAAGTTGCCATCCTGAATAGATTAGATGGATTGACCTCATTAAGAAAGGGGATATTTGAGCAACGTGTTGAAGGCAGTTACAGTTAGCCATGTGGATAATTGGAGAAGGGACTGAGAAAAGTTAGGCTATCAAGGGATGTAAGAGATGGGAAATCGATGGGAGGACTGCAGGTGGCAGATTGTTGGTTTCTGGAGCCCAGAAGGGACTTAGATTGGAAGACATGAGGTGGTCAGAGAGGGTGCTATGGGTTGCAGTTACTGATAATTATAAGGTCTAAAGCTATGACTGTGGAAGCAAGTAGCTAAAGTAGCATGAAAGGCAACATAATTGGAGGAGAGAATAAGGAAGTGAGGCGTCCGGGTATTGCGAAGATGATCTCCTTTTGTACTAAAATTGCCAAGAACTGAAAGAGGAGTCCTGTTGGGGAGTGTGATAATAAACAAGTAGTCAAAATTCCCTAGCAATGAGAAGGCATCACCCTGGGGTCAGTAAATGCCTGCTGTCATTCGGGTTCAGTGTGACATAACCTGTGTTCGGAGTAGAAGTATGGGACAGGATTAGGGATGCGGGGGAAGACAATGCTCTGGAAGTGGCAATGAGAGCTAAGAGGGTAGCTATCTGCCTCCAGGCCCACCAGCATGACAGCTGTGGGAGAAACATCAGCTGGTGTTCACCAGGTCAGCAAGGGAAGCCCCATCTTTGGGGGAGACCCAGGTTTCGTCAGAGCAAGAAGGAATGGGAAAATGAATAGAACGTTATACACTCTTATATACAGGTAGTTCTTCTGGAAATGGATTGTGAATGTTGGACAGCACAAGGAGAGGTTTCTGGAGCTGTAAAGGAGTGCAGAGGGGGGAAAGGGGAGAGGTTGTGTGGAGCCTCCCGGGATTAGAGCATGTGGGGAAATGAGGGGCATCTGCAGCTCAGACTCCTTGGAGGGACTTACGTAAGCGGGGACAAATGAGATTAGTCTGTGTACCCCAGGTAGACAGTGGTAGTGAGGCTGGGAGTGGTGAGGGGAGGTGGAGGGTCTGGGGCTCACTCTTGATTGCTCTGGGAGGTTTGACCTGAGATTTATACCTGAAAGTGGCACAAACAATGTTGTGGAAGTGAAAGGGTGTAACGAAGACTTCCCATTATCTCCTCCCTGGGGATTTGCTTCTTGCTAAATATATTTCCATATGTATAATATGTAAATTATTAATATATACACACTTACAAAACACACAACTGACTAAACACAACACAAATAACTAAATAACATACATACAAATAACTATAATTCAATGCGGAGTGTAAGAATCATAATGCAAATTATATAAGGATTCGGAAGTGGAGAGATCAGCTACATCTGAAGAGGACAGGAAGGAACTGATGGCAGAAATGTGTGAGATAAGTGTCTCAATTAAATACTGAAAGGCTGGAAGGACTGTAACAGAGGGAAATGCCCAGGATGACTGTTCAGGCAGAGGGAGGCATACAAATTGGTCATGACATAGGGCATCAGAGGAGAAGTGAAAGAGCATAGAGTTAGGTATAGGTAGACTTGTTTGAACTTTACTACTCAGGTGGCAGGAAATAAATCAGTGAAAGCTTTTTCTTTGATTGTTTGGTAGGGTAGTAATGTGATACATTAAGGACAATGAATCAGGAAGTGAATCTGGCAATAATGTATATAAAGAATCTTAGTGGTAGATGCACAAGGAAAAAGACTGTGAGAAAGCTGTGACAATAAAACTAATGATAAATACTGAATCTAAACTAGGTTTGAAATCCACTAAGGGAGAGATGAATGCTAAAGATACCTAGGTATAAGCAAAGACATCTTGGTGACTAACAGGTGGGATTCTGGTAGAGAGAAGAGTCCAGGTTGACCACAAAGACTTAAAGCAGAATAACCAGGAAAATAATGTAATTAACAGAAACAAGTCAGTCAAGTCAAGAAGAGCTACTGGTGGATAGGAAGATGATTTTTACTCAAGACTTGCAGATTTTAAAGTTTCAACAAGAATCTAAGTGGGATGTCCAACATGTCCAACAGATTGTTAAAAACTCAAGACAGAAACAGGTGAGAGTTTGGAACAGCAGATACTATTTGATGATCATGTGCAAGAAGGTGAGACTTAAAGTCATATTAGTTCATAAAGCTATTAAGGTGTAGTTTAGAGAGATGAAAAATTGCCAAAGATGTAAAAAGGCAATTACTTGTGAGAATGGAAGAAGAGTGCCTACTCACTGTTCAAAGATGGAGGATATTTAAACACTGTCCAATGCTAGTCACTAAATAAAATTAGGAAATTATTGTTTGCCTTTGAGTGAGCAAGTCACTACACAGATAGAGGGAATGATCTTGGCAATGAGGGCTCTTTTCCCTCCAAAAAGAGAAGACAATTTTGAGTGAATAAGGTAATTTAGATAGTCTAGGTCATAGAACGGTAAGGTCAGGGTCACATCTTAAGTATGAGGAATTGGTAGAAGCATTTGGGGATTTGAAGAGAAAGAATTAGAATACTGAATGTGAGAAGCAATGATGGAAAGTCAACAAGAGATGAATAAAAGCAGAACCAGAGCTAGGTGACCTAAAAAAGGAATTTGGAAGAGACCCAGTCCTTTCTACTCCATGATAGTGCCCTACACAGACAGCTTCAGATGCTAAGATTTAAGCTATTGCTTAGGATGCATCACTCCATTTGTGCCTGACCTATTTCTGTTTATTTTCAACTTCATGTTTAGAATTACTGACTCAGGAGTCTGCCTGCCTTCTGTCACATCCTGTGGCTCTTCCTGAATTTGTCACTCATTCTGTTCTCTCTGGTCTTTGGGCCTAACAACTCTTTCCTAGTTTCATGATCCAGTGGCCCCTTTAGCTCATGAGAATTCCCTGTCAGAGTCCCTGGTCCCAGGGATTCCCAATAACTCTGTCCAAGGTGAGGTGGGGTGATGTGGGGATTATTTGGGTGATTACATGCTATCTGGTAAGGTGGAAAACCATCAGCAAAGTGATGAATACTTTGTAAAATTTAGAAAAGTGTCTGGTGATGATAACAAAGATGGGGAGGGGCATATTAAATTAGAGCTGTGAACTTTAAAAGAACAGAGGCCAATACTGTTGGGAGCTGGGGAGTGGGGCAGAACCCTATAAGCAGCCAGTGAGAGCAAGGAGATTAGAGCAATGGTTGGAGATTTATCCAAAGAATGATGAAGCTGATAAAGCTCAGTTTTGATGAAGGAGGAATAGTAGCTGGACCATTCTGGAAAATATGAAGAATATGGAACAAGAATTTCATAGTATAAGATGGACTATACATTAGTTAATGACATAGTATCAATATTAAATGTCCTAATTAACCAACTCTATGGTGATTTGTAAGAGAATATCCTTGCTCATAGGAACAAGAAGACTATGAAGTAATTTACATATATGTACAGATGTATGTATAAAGAAATACCTAGTCAAATTCCAGCCAATGAAATTAAACCGGACAATTATTAACTGAAATAGTTTAAGGTAATTAAAGTATAATAGAAGATTAAATTTCTATCCCATAAGATAGTCAGATGAAAGTCTTTTGATTATAATACAGAATTTCCCTTGCCTAAGCCCAAAAGTAACATTTACAGTGCTAATTTAAATCAAATATATTGATGTCACTCACATCTATTTAAAGTGTCAATTGATGGGTTTTGATAGCTGTGTAGACTTGTGAAACTAACCACTCGAGTCAGCATACAGAACACTCCCATCCCCAAAGAACTCTGCGCATACCTCTTTGCTGACAACATTAAAACATGAGATGGTGAATGATTCTGCATTACTGGGCAACCTGTATACCTTAACAGGCTTTGGATGACCTTTCACAGAAATCTTTCATATTATAATACATTACATCTTAAAATAGTCCCACAAATTAACAGAATTATATATGCTATAAAGCAAATGTCCTCCCCCCATCATGTCATTTGAACTCACACTCCAGTTTTGGAAGTGTTTTTACAGCTCACTGGATGAATACAGCACATAGAGAGGAGGACTATTTACCCTACCTCATCAGCAAGGAAGCAAAAGCTCAGCAAAGTGAAATGATGAAGCCAAGGTCAGAGGATAGGCCGAGAACAGAACAAACTGCCTGCTTCCCTAGTCTGGATTTGGCTACCAAGGCAGAACTGGAAATTCACAAATGCAAACAGCAACTACAAACCCCATTTCAAGTGCTCCTGCCTAATTAGCATGCAACCTAGAGCCATTCCCTGCCAAGAGGCTGGGGAAACACAGTTGTAAAAGGAGAAGCACTCCCCCCATGGTGAGACAGTGCCAACCAATGTGATTCAGGCACTTGGTGAAATGTTCAGGCTGGGGCTTTGCTGTCTGCTGTTCAAACTCAGTTTCCTTGTGCATGAAAATAAAATGAATTTCGAAAAGGGCACTGAAGTATTTAGGGAGGTCTTTGGCACTGGGGATAGAAATAATCCTATGGGGGAGAATCTAACATCGTCATCTGTAAAGGAGTGATGATGTTTGGAAAGTAATGACATGCTACTTATATGAAAGACTTATCTTGACCTACATGGGAAATTATTATTGAGTCATCACTTAAGGACAAATAATAGTGCAATTAGCGAGGGTTTGCAATCATACTTTGGTATAACTGTCTGTCTTTATGGTGTTCTCATGGAATACAGGACAGTGTTTAAGAGGAAAGGCTCTGTAGCCAGTACTGCCTTCAAACTTGGTGTCTGTACTGATGAGCTGTACACTCTGGTTGAGACTTTGCTTAAGCCTTACTTTCCCATCTGTAAAATGGTAGAGTCAAATATAAATATTTTTTGGTGTTTGAAATGTAATTACAGGAAAACCAAATGCTAAATGAACTAAAATTCACTTTGGATTATATTTTTTCATTGAAAACAAGTCTTTACAATATGAGGTGTCTCTTTGCTGCTCTAATCAAGTGCACACCTGCAATGTAACTTCAGGTTTAAAAACTATAATGTAGAAAATTCTTTCCTACTCTCCTAAGGCATTTCTTGTACCTCCTTAGCTGTGGCATTTGAGGTTTTGACATGAATTGCAGTGTGATTTTCTTTTTTTTTTTTTTTTTTTTAGAGGGAGAAAGGAAATTCATACCTGCCAAGAGTTGGAGAGGAAAATAGGAAGAGCCCCTGGAACTCCAGTGTATTATTAGATTAAAAACATTATTTAGAGAAATAGAATGGGAAACCGGTGAATACTTTGGCTTTTATAAAAAGGGAGTGTGCCTCATAAACAGGACAGTTGGAATGTATGGAAAAGTTCCAGTTAAAACAAGACACAGCACATGACTAATATTGCTTTTCCAAGTTAGACAAATGCAGCTTTAACCAGAATTTGCCTCAGAGGGGCCTCTGGAGCCCTCCCGAATCTTGAGATTTTGATCCTTTGTGAAGTTCAAGTCCGAAGCAGGAAACCTATACTGAGTGATGGTGTGTTTTGACCCCTTCTTTCTTCCTAAGTTTCTCTCGCTTTCTCACAAATTCCCACCAGGTGAATGCATGTCAGAAGACACACTGATGTGCTCAGATAAAGGAGCAACTGCAAAACCAGATGTGATCCTCATCAGGAATGATTCTTGTTTGTATGTTGAGGACCTGCTTGGCCCACCAAGAGAAACTTCACTGTCTAGGAAATAACATGAGCTACAAAGTCATTTTCAAATGCAAATGATAAATATTCTTTATACTCTTTCATCTCTTTCACACATCAAAGAATATATATCAAGAGGTAGACAGCCTATAACATATTTGATCACGTTTCTGCATTGTACCTCTCCTTCAAAACCTGCCAGGCCCTCCTTAATGTGAAAAGAGCCCTTCATCACTAACTCATGGCATTCACTTTGTCCTTTCACATTTCCTGTCACCTCAGCATGGATTGCATGGTTTATTGCTTTTATTTCTTGTTCTACACCACCAAACTACTGTGCACTTAGGACCTCGACTTACCGGAGGAGTTCCACTTCATACCTGTTGCCCCAGCATAATTAATAGTGCCCTCATTCAGGTTAAAAGTGTTCCACTGTATAGCATAAGTTATACAATCATCCAACACATGCTGTCATCAGAACTTGTTCAAAGCAAAGGTGATTCAAATGTGCGTAAATGAGTAACAATGAAAGCTGCAATATGACCCCACCAGATCAGCCGTGTAATGCTCTGTTTCAACACAAATGAGTGTCATCAGTGGTTTCATGATGGTTCTTGTAAATTCCATCATCAACTAGAGTTTTGAGTTATGCCATCCAGCTCACCTTAAGCTCTGACTCATGTCAGGACTGCCCCAAACAGGGCAGGGCAGGCTAATGTGTTAGGGCCCTGCCCTAACATCTCTTAACCTGCCTAGCACTGAAAGTGGTTTTCTGCCCTTCGTTTCTCCAGAAATCATTATGCTGGCAGAAAACCCTACTGAACCCTTCTGTTATGCAACAAAGAAAGTTGAAACTTGTCCCTGAAACATAAAGATTACATATAATAAAAGCTTAATAAACCTGGGTAATGAGAAGAAAAGATAAAGTGCTATTTCTTAACATTGGCATTATGAGGAAGTTCTGTTCAATAAGAAATTAACTCAACCTTACAGTCAGGTGGAAGGGGGCAAAGAACATTTGCTGAATTGAATTTTTTTTTTAATTGAAGTTTATTGGGGTAACAATGGCTAGTAAAGTTACATAGGTTTCAGGTATGCAATTCTGTAATACATCATCTATCAACCTGAATTGAAATTTGATTTAGATCTGAGCAATAAGAAAAAAATAAGTGAGGGCCGGCCGAGTGGCACGGTGGTTAAGCGCTGGCTTGGGAAGCCAGCGGCCCCAGTTCGGGTCCCACATATGAGGGCCAGTGACACTGCCCACAAAAAAAATAAAAAATAAAAAAATAAATGGATTTGGTGGTTTTGCCTTTGATAATGGTACCATTAAAAAGTGCTATTTCAACTCAGTATCATCCCATTCCTTATTCAGAGTTCTTTAGAAAGAAACTAGCCTTGCTTTAAAATAAGTCAGCAAAACTGTACAATATCAGAAGACCAAATGTTAAAAAAAAGAAGTCTTTCACTATAGGTATGTTTGTTTCATTCACACAAGGAAACATCAAGATGAGTTCGTGCAGACCTGTATCATACAGTGAATATAATTATATTGCCACTTGCAACAAATAGGTTTGTAAATGAAGATTATTTTAAAATGAAAATAATTAAGAGCTATACAAATCTAAATTAAACTGCCAAATTGAATTCCATTTAACATATCATCTATTCATCACACATTCACTGAGTGTGCTCCAGACACTAGGCTCGGATACGGGGATAAAAAGAACATATGAGAAAACACCTGTCTTCCAAGAACTGACAGCCTAGTAATCTCACTTCTCCAAGGAATAAACAAAACATGGAAAACAAACATCTCTTCAGTGTGGGCGGTCTATTTCCTGTAAAATAATGGTACGCTTAACATTTCTTTAAAAAAGCATTTACATTCATGCTGCTCACCTTTCTCCTATTAATTTATCTTTCAAAACTCAGGTGAATTTTTCTCTTGCACCAGAAACAGTTCTGAGACAACCCAGAATGTGGGCAGCAACTCCACAGTGATGTCAGTGGCCTGGGCCCCTCTTCCTTTGTTGCCCTTAGCATTGGATTCCATGAAAAAGGTTCCCTTGGGCCTGAAGAGGGCTGCTGCTGGTCTAGACATCCTTGTATAGGGCTGGTGCACTATCCCCATCAGTTTCTGGCCATTAATGGCACACAACTGCCACCTTCTCAAAAGAAATGGCCTCCAGCAGAGCAAGCCGCAAGTCTCAGAGATGCCCAGAGGTTAACCCCCAACCCCCTACCCCCTCCACAGTGCCCTCAGCCAATGACAGCCTGATGGGAGGGTATAAAAACCAGACAGCCTGCATCAAAATAGGACAACTTCGTGGTATCATTTGTGCTCCAAGTTCTGGGTGGAATCAGGCTATGGTCAGACTTCACTGCAACAACATCTTTGCAGCACCTTGCCCTGTCATGGCCTCTTTACCTACTTCCCTTCTCAATAAATCACTTGTCAAGAATCTCTACTGCAGGTTCTTCTCTGGGGAGCTAAGACAACTAGTTTTTATTATAATGTCCTCATTCCCTCAACCTTTCTTCTGACCCACTATATATACAATTGAACGTTGTCATGCGACCACCTTTTCCTCAAATTACACCTCTAGACTATCAAACCAAATCACTGGAACAGCTAACAGAAAAGACAAGAAAAAAAGCCCAAGCTGTTTTTCACTAAACATAAGTACAGGTATGTTTTTTCAAGTACAAGTAGAGACAAAATTATTTAGACAAAATGGTTTTCCCCATAAAAGCACTCATTTTCATTTCCACAGGCTGAATGCTTATTTGCTACTAGTCTGAAACAATATGGCAGAGGCCAAGGAGACGTACGTTACTCTAGGCTGGGTGTTGCTGCTAAACAGTGGTATTTCCTGAACGTATAATTTAGCAGCAGACTACAAATATTAAAATGAATTTTTCAACTAATTGTGTATGAGCCCAGTTGCAATATGCATTTTTAGCAAAAAGCATGTAATTCTGACACAAATGTATTATTTTAATTCTTTTAATTATATCTGCTTCTTGTCTATTTCAACAGTAAAATTATGTTTCATATATTCTGAATACTAAGTAAAAGAGCAAAGGAAAATGCTAATAAATAAAGAATGTGGTTTTGGATTATGTTTATATGAAGTCCAAGGGGCAAAAAACTAGGAGAAGGAGAGAAATGCAAGTAGTTGTGCTATTTCCTTGATCCCTCTGTTTGGAGTGCCTCGGGCGCAACCATCTCTAGCTCTTCAGAGCTTCCTACTCAAATCGACCTTTTCCAAAGAGCCTCCCATGTTTCCACCTCTTCTCCTGTGCCCCTTTACTAGATCCCTGTTAAAATTTAACTGACTAATTTTGTCTCCTGTGCCTGCTTTTCTGAGAAGTAACCCTAACCACCACTTCCCTCCCTTTATTTTTATAGGGGTTCTTAAGGAAACAGTTCCACAGTCAAAATAATGGAATAACTAGGTAACAGCAAATGATTAGAACACTAATCTAGTCTTTCATTTTGATTTTTATATCAAATTATAGCATATATTAAGTTTCTGTGTTCAAAAGAGAGCTTTCAATAATCAGGTAATGTATTTGGAAGATATCTGTAACATTACATGACTATGATACACATCTGGAACAAGGAAACCCGAAAGTTATACTCCAAACTTTAATCTAATGTTTTCCTAGTTTCGTGTATTATCAAAGTAGAATATGTACTCATTATAACAGTGTTTACTTTGTTGTTGTTTTAAAAAGGAAGTAGCTTTTATAATTATCCAAGTTTAATTTAATTTGTATAGTAAATGCAATTAAGAAAAGGATACTGCCGGGACAAAAATGCATTTCTACATTTTTCACAAATCATTCTGTCTAGGAGTAACAGAAGAATCTGGAATGACTGATTCAGAATATCAGGGACTATAATCTTTATCAGTTTTAGTTTTCCTTTTTTCAGGTAACTATGGAAATTCTTTAAATTTTATTGAAATTTTGTGGCATATTCTTAGAGTGGAAAAACATTAGAAATGTTTCCTAAAACTTTCACTTGACCTGGTCACTTGATTTCTGGAAAGATCCCAATCTAAACATTAAGCCTTCCATTGTCTTCAGGTTTTTGTTTTGTTTTGTTTTTGTGAGGGGTCCATTTGCTTCCTTCTTTCACTTCTATAGATTAAACTTTATCAAAATAATATGAATAAACCCATCATCTAAAACAAAAAATACCAGCTGGCTTGGGAAGCCAGCGGCCCCAGTTCGGATCCCACATAGGAGGGCCAGTGATACTGCCTTCAAAAAAAACTTAAAAAAAATAAAAAACATAAATAAAACAAAGAATACTGGGCCGGCCGAGTGGCGGGGTGGTTAAGAGCTGGCTTGGGAAGCCAGCAGCCCTGGTTCGGAGCCCACATATGAGGGCCAGTAACACTGCCCTCTAAAAAAAAAAAATAAAACAGAATACCTAAGTGAGTGTCATGAAGATGTAGTTTCCTGATTTCTGTGTTAATGATGGATATTTATTATACTTCATGACTGACAGTTATAGAGGTCATTTCACATGTGTCATAAACATTTAATTCTGGGAAATAATTTAAAAATTATTCAGATTAAGTCACTGTTCACTCTACAAAATGTGAATAAAATGAAGGCATTCTAAGAGATTTTCAGAAATCCCATTATAGTCATGCCAAAATTCTATTTGTAATAGATTAAACTGATGTGTGTATACTTGACTAAATTGACTTTCAAGAATCTTTAAATAATTAAAATAAATACAGTAAGTTTAACTGAATAGTCAGTTTTATATATTAGCTATATTTTTTTTTTTTGAGGGCAGTGTCACTGGCCCTCATATGTGGGACCCGAACCGGGGCAGCTGGCTTCCCAAGCCAGCGCTTAACCACCGTGCCACTCAGGCGGCCCTATATGTTAGCTATATTTTTAAAACTTTGCCTTCATGACCCAAAGGACATTCACTTTAAAGACAACCAAATACATTTACAACAAATTTAAGGATACATAATGCCTTCCGTTTTTTAAAGCTAAAATTAAATATTGGGTTATCAGAAAAGTCATGACATATTTTTGCAATGAAAAACAGAAAAAATATGTCATGACTTTTCCGACAAACCAATACATATGTATGTATACATCTGTTTATATATGCATAAGTTATTATAATATTAATTATAATAACATTACAATAGTCCCTTTACTGAGTGCCTACTATACCCTTAGCACTATGCCTGTCATGATTATACTTGCTCATTTCATCTCATATCAGTATTTTGAAGTAGGTATATTTTGAAGTTCTGTGTTACAGTGCAGGAAATGGATCCTCAGAGAGCTTGAGTAACTAGTCTAAGGGCACAGAGCTACTACAAAGCACTGCTATGAAAATTTGAACTTTGTTCCCAGTAACCATTTAGCAATGCTACCCCATCACATCTGTAACCTCCAGTTGTAACAGAATGAGAAAAAATAAGACTCGACCCATGCTCATAGATCAAGGAATATAATTACGTATAATGTATATACTTATCGACAATATGAGGTTGAATCATCTTCTGCTTTCTGTTGTGGCAGCCCATTTTTTAATGACATGGGTTTGTGAGGCACTTAGGACTAAAAAAATTTGGTACAAAAGAGGGTTCTGAGGATATGTGGTTTACATATTCTCATTCTGCTTCCATTGGTTTAAGAAATTTCTATTAGGATCCATAAAAAAACCATCCTTAACGAAAACACAGTGTTAGGACATAAAGAACAAGGTGTTGAATGCCACACCACTGGACAGATAGCTGGAAAGCACCTACCACTATCTTAGAGGGAAGAAGAACCCCTCAGGCTCACCCTCTAATGAGGTGTCAGCCCTGACAGGTGATAGGAAACCACCTCTGGAAAGCAGCTTTCCTCTGATGTTGCATCAGGGATGGGACTGAACTGAGCAGGCCTGGAGGCTGATGACAAATGGCCATTGGATCAATGTGTGTGCAGTCATGGATCAATGTGTGTGCAATGTAAAGATTTCTATTTGCACAGAGGTGGGTGTATGAGAAAAAGATCAGCACATACACAAGGGTGGGGGGGGGAGGTGGCAGAGAGAGAGAGAGAGAGAGAGAGAGAGATTCCTAACACATAGTAACAAATAGCCCCCATAGTAACATGGCCATTTAGTGTAAAGAATTGCTGTAATTGATGTGATATTTTAGGGTTAGGTACTCACTATAACTTACATGGTTTAAAATTGAAATCCTTCCAGCTCTGCTTGCCAGAGTGCATGTATCTGGCTTGTCTCCTGTGAAGTCTAACCATGACACTCTCCAGCCATAATGTTTGACACTCTTCCCATGGGGTTCAATTTATGGCCTTCCTCCAGTTCTGTGGAGCTGCTAAGGCCCACCTCCTCCATACCCATTTATGGGAACTTTGTTCCTGTAGCTATGTAGACTCAGAAATGTCAGCCTCAGAACCTGGGAAGCATTGACAGAACCAAAGTCGCTATCCCTTTCGGTCATCGTCCTTAGGTGTCTGAAGTTGGAGAACAGAAGTTGGCAATAGAGCTTTTTAAAGAAAACAGTCAGGAAGCAGAATACAAAGAAAACAGATTCTTGCTTGTAAATTCATTATTTACCACATGCAAATGGAAGTAGGAGCCTGACTTGAACTTGAATCTGGGTTAACTTAGGACAAAGTCAGAAAAATCATTAGAAACAAAGACCAGAGTCATAGAATCTGCTGCTTGATTTTCAGGAGAATGCAACCTTAACTGCCAGAAAGGAAACGTCCTACCTATTCAGTAAATGGCTTGGTCAAGTCTGATCTGTAATAAACTGAATTCCATGTTCCAATTGGGTCAAGTTTAAGAGTCGGTAAAGGTCAAGTTAGATCTGCAAATATGCTTGATCTCTAGACCTAAATTGGTTTTCTTTCTGGGAACAAAACTAAAAAGGTCATTCCCTCTTCTAAATACTTTAGGAATAAGCAGGTTTTACTTTTGCTGGCTAAACCAGATGGAAGGTTTTTAGGCTATGGAGTCTTCATAGTTAGGTGGCCACATTGGTAGTAAAGGGAGCCCAAAACATTAGCTATTTTTAGTCCTTGAAATTCTAGGCCAGTGAAGAAAATTCTAGGCCAGGCATCTAGATCAGTGAAGAAGTTTTGGATAATGTATTTTAAAAGTTGATATAAGGCCAAGGACAGAGGGGACAAGGGGACACAGAGAGGAGATAATAGAACAGCCAGGGTGTTAGGGAAGGATGCTTTCAGCTTAATTCACTGGTATGAGGGGGTAGAAATACAGGGAAGAGTGCTCACTACCACCCCCACCCCAGTGAGCATCTCTGTACTATGATTTCTTTCCTACAGTTCCTCTTTTATCCCATCATAATCCCCGTCCTATGCTACCTCCAGATCAGAACTGTTTTAACCCTGGGTTCCAGAATGGTGGGGGCAAGTTGAGAGAGAAGAAGAAAAAAAAAGACTAATTGGATGAGGACAGATAGAGATATTGTGGGCTCTTTCCTCTTTTAACTTCCATGTCCGTGTGTGATTATGCACACACAGAGATAGTCATCTTTCATGCCTATTACATTTTTAAAAAGAGATAAACACAGATAACAAGGAACAAAATGAAATGGCAGAGAGACAAACTAGGTATCATTGACTCTGGAGAACCATCCTTAAACATGCCCTCTTCTGCACCCCTGCCCATCCCTCTAAAGCAGAGGCACTCCTCACTACGTCCCCATAGCTCTTTGGTGGTGTCTGTCTTGTGCTTATCGTTATCACACAGTATTTTATTGTTTGTGGGTATTGTTTGCTGACTGAGCTATGTACAGCCAGGGAATCTATGTTATTTACTGCATGCTGGAGTGAGCTGCATGGAATGCTGTGGTCTCCAGTGACCTTGGGACATTTTCTAGTAAATAGTAAAGGATGGAATGTAGGAAGCATGCAGGGAAAATATAGGAAGCATGTGATTATTCCATGTAAGACTCATAGTAATTTATGACTCACTGTTTATTATATTTTATGTGTATAAGTCTATAATGATGAGCCTCGTTTTGATGGTATAAGTAGTTAGCGGCTAGAGGAATAAAGGCAAAGTTTCCAGGAACAATTATGGTATTACAATGTCATAGCCAAGTGTGGGGATCTATGGAAAAGTGAATTGGTCATGATCTTGAGGTGGTCTAGTCAAAGAAACTAAATCGGGTTAACTAAAACAACTCATCCATTTTAACCACTTTACCTTTAAATTACTGAATCATGCCATTATATCAGTTCTTACATTCTTCAAGTCAAAATAACCAATATTAATACAAGTTAATTATACTATATGCCCATCAAGATGATTTCTCAGAAAGTTCATTCACTATGACTCAGCATAGATTTACATTTGAGATTCAGGTCTGCATATAATTATTTTTCAGAAAAATTCTAGATCCAAAAACACCTCCCTGGTTCTGATACTACGAAATACGGTGAAACTTCAGCACACTAAAAAACCCGGAGGGTCCTCTACTGTTGCAGCAGAATTCAATCCAAACCCCAAAACCTAACAAAAATCACATTTTTTACCGCCCTCATTTTCCTAAACCTTTATAAAAACCAAACAGTAACTATCCAGGAAATGTGGTACCTACTCATTGCAGTGAGCACGTTAACTCTTCCCAAAGAAACTATATTTTTTGACGACGCATACTTACAACTATTGGTCAGCTCTTTTCAGTCTTCCAAGTATGTTTTGGTTTAGAATTGCATGTTCTTCCCCGCAGGAGAGCAAAGCGTAATGCCTCGTTTTATCCTCCTTCCAGAGAACAATCGATGTGCATCCTCAAACGCCGTGTCCTGCGTCAGGTGCCTCGCGCTGGGTCCAGAATGCGGATGGTGTGCTCAAGAGGTGTGTCTTTTTTATTTCCTGTCTTTCTTTTTCTTTTCGTTCTTTGCTCTTTACTCTTTTTCTCACAGTTGGCCTTCTTGCTAGCATCATTTCATTGCCTTAATATTTAATTGAAGGTGCACTGGGAAAAAGAAAGATGTTGATGAGCATCAGGGAAATTTTATTTGGTTGTATACTTGGAAACAGCATATCTGGCTGAATATGAAGTGTAACCTTTTTATTAGGAAGATTATGGTAATTTTGAAATGAAGTGCAAACCATTTTTATGTTTTCCATCTGTTCTATGAAAAAATTGGCAAACACAAATAGTAACTTTCGCTAGGTCAGTAGGCTGTGTGTGAAATTCTTGCTGCAGCTTGGGGCATTAGGTTATATATCCAAGTTGGAGCCTTTTCTTGTGCTTGCTTATTAAAGAAAAGCAAGCTAATTTATTGGTCAGTTTCATTCTTTCTTATTTGAAATACTTGGAGATAAATGATTTACTCCATTTCATAACATTGTTCATCAATTCATTAGTTGCTTATGGAAAATGGGGTGCTTTTCCTTTTGACATGTAACCCTGTTCATTTGATATTTTATCCATTTACATTCTGTAATGTAATGAATAAAGAATAATTCAGAAAATGTTTACTGTTCAAAATTAGTGTTTTTATATTCTAACAGGAGAAACATATCCCAATAACAAACTTCTTAGTAAAACAATTATAAGCTATTCCTTCTTTTTTTTGACTCTGAAGTTAGTTTTGTGGGTATTGTTACTTTTGGTTGTGGTAGTATTCAATCAGAATTACATTATATAATAAGTTACAATGAAGAAGCCATCTGCTAATTTGGCATTTCTTTTGTGAGACTGCCAAGGTAATTTTACATTTATTTATGTAGTCCCTGGGAATTGGAACGAATGGATCTTCAATAGCCTTTTGCTTGACATGAAGAGAAATCTCTTAGCTTTGCCTCCTCTGATTTAGCTCAAAAAGTGCAGCTACCATCATCTTTCGAAACTTTCCTGCTATTGCTTGCCCTTATGCATCCCTCAGGAGGAAAACAAAAGCTGAAATTTAGCAAAAGATAGTGGACATTACTTTCTTCTATGAGACAAGTTAGGAGAGAGGCAGGGGAGAGGTTCATGAAACAGTAGCTGTATCTAAAAGTAAGCACCTCTCCTGATAACAGCCCAAAGGTTTCCTTTACCAGGGAGGAAATCAGAGATCACTCAAAACTAAGCAGTGCTTCACGAGAAGCCAGGGAGTCAAGCAATGATATAGAGGACAATCCAGAGTTACTGTGACCAATCTCACAGCTTCAACTTCCTATGAGTCAAACGACCAGAGAGAATTCACTCTTCTCTGAGCCTCCGTTTCCTCATCTCTACAACCTTGAGTTTGGAGTTTACTGCCAGGTGTTTCTCTGTCAAGAATGTTTCATGGCTTGGTAGTTCATGACCCTAATCCCTACTCCATTTTGGATTTTTATTACGTCACTAAGAAAGATCCTTGAAGTCCTGAAGTTTGTGCCAACGTGACTTCAGTTGCTAAGAACTTTAGTAAGTGTAGTTTAGAGGAACTTTCAAAACAGAGTTCAGAAACCCAGTGTCAGCTAAAGGCAATCTGCCAGCCATATAGAATGTTAGGGTCGAGAGGGACCCCTTCTCCATTTCACACTTCTGCTGGCACCAAGTCCGGAGACTCACAGTTATAGGAATGGCAATGGCAGTCCTGCCATGAGAGGAGGGATTTTGACTAGTCTGTGGAATGGCTGGTCAAATGGGAGGTAAGCCAAGGGGGAAAGGTGGGGGGGCTGCTGGAGCAGAAAAGGAAAAGCTGTGTCTACTGATGGCCAAATCTTCGTAAGGGGATCTCAGAAAATATTCAGAAATGACTTGGCTACTGCTGTCCCAAAATATTGTATGCAGTGCAGGGTGGTCTCATTTATATGCTCCAAAAGCAGGCTCTGGAATGAGATCAACTGGGATTCAAATCCCAGTTCCATCGGTTTCTAACTGTGTCAATGTGGACACGTTAACCGGACCCATTTGAAACTGTTTCCCTGAGCTCTGAAATGGAAACAAGTGTACCTATGAGACAGCGCTGTGAAGATTAAGTGAAACAGCATGTGGGAAGCATTTGGCACGTAGGCATTACTTAAGAAATGGGAGCTGTTACTACAAGAGACTCCGGAGCATTTCACTCAGGCTTCGGAGACTCAGAATTGCCTGTGTTAAGAACACATCTGCAGAGGATGCAACCCATGCGAGACTCAGCCATAGCCACATCATAAACAGAAAGAGCTGTCCACTCCCTGTAGGCTGACCGGACACTGAGAGGAAGGATGTAATGGTTAACCCTGAAAGGTCGCCCACCACTTAAGCACGTATGTAACTGATGTCTTTTATTTCTCAAGCAGCACAGGTAGAAGGACAAGGAAGGATGATGCATTTTATCCCTGTTCATGATTAGAAGACACAAACAGTAAAAAAAAAAAAAAGTCTGGTTTGTGTAATTTTCAAAGCTGGTCAAAAGTAAAAGATCGCTAGAAAACTCACACAGGGTATACCCATTATTGAGCCTACATTCTTGGGTAGCATGTTAACCTGCCATTCTATATATTCTGCCTTCTTTCTCCCCACACCACAGAAAAGTAACTGAAAAATATTCAAGATAGACAGAACCTTGTCTAGTTTATAGGAAAGATTTAATACTACCTAGTCTAATGCCTCATGTTCCTTTTTATATGTGAAAGACCTGACAAGTTTATTTTTCTCCTGTCTGATACATCCAATACAGGTTGTGACTGCATAGTGAGAAGTTTAGAGGGCAGCCCTGGTACAAAGGGTATTCACTGTCAAAGGGAAGATGATAGCATTCTTTCATTTCTCTGCAGATTGCCAAATTTCAAAGTCAGAAGGACTCAGAAATGAGTAGGACACTTTTCTCATTTATCTCCCCAGATTATTACATAAATGGGTGAAAGTAACAACTGAAGAAAAGCCAACCAGGATAACTTCAACCTGGGCTATTCATTCCAAATAGGTTTTAGACGCGGCCAATTGAAGGATGAGTTTGCCTGAGTTATTTCTTGTAGAAAAAGCAAAACATAAGAATTAGACGAAATTAAAATGACACCGGTCACCAAAAACTAAAAGGGTGTGGCTTCAAATTCTTTTCTTTTATACAAAGTGGAAAGTAGGCCACAGTGGGTAGTGGCAGCATTCTCGTCTTTATTTTGATGCCACGCTCTTCTCTTTTCAAATCTAATTGTCAAATTGGCAGTGTTTTTCTAACTTAGTTTTTTTTTCTCCCCCTCTTATTATTATTTCTGGCCTCTACCTTGGCTTCCTTATTGTTCGGTGCCTAAGCCAGACATACTTCTTTCTGCCTGGGGGCATTTACACAATACGTTCCCTGTTTGTGTGATTTTTTTCCTGCAAAAGTTCTTCTAGTTCACTCTCTGATCCTTCATACTTGTTCAAATGTCATCTGATGATCTTATTTAAAAATGCAAACAACATCCCATCCCTTTTGACATTCTTTTTCTAATTTTTAAATTATAGTTGGCATATAACATTATATTGGTTGCAGGTGTACAACATTGTTTTTACAGTGGAGTAAAAACAGCCATGCTGATTCAGGCACTGCAAAATGATTGAGACTGTTTTGCCTACTTCAGCAAAATGATTGACATTTAAAGGTCAAATGGCATAGCTTGATGTACAGTTGCAGTGAATGTATCACACTCCCCTCTTTTCCATTCGGTACATACAAATAACAGAATCCCTGGCTGAAAAGAAAACTTATTTGTACTTTATTCCTTTCCTGATTCGAAGGCTTAGGGCTTTTACATCTGGGAAACACATGTGGCCCTTGGTCTGTGTCCTGTCATGTGAGGCATGAATGAGCACACGTGAACGAGCCTCATGCACCCTCAATATTCCCCAGGCTCTGGGACAGGTGGGCCCCCCCCATCCAGCCTGAGGCTTTCTGAAAGTTATACATATGATAGCAATATATGCCACCTTTCTCCGAGGAACCCCAAGTTGTTTATAAACCAAATCTCACATTCAGTACCTCTAAGTTTTATCAACAGCTAGGTTAAATTTGAATATAACAAATGAACACTTTAAACATCTGAAACTTCAGGCTAAAATCTAGTTGTCTAGTCAATAGCACAGCAAATTCAATTTTTCTGTTTCCATGAAGTCATTTACCAAATGACACCTGGAAATCCTTTTTTTTTTTTTTTTTGAGGGCAGTGTCACTGGCCCTCATAAGTGGGACCCGAACTGGGGCTGCTGGCTTCCCAAGCCAGCGCTTAACCACCACGCCACTCGGCCGGCCTGACACCTGGAAATCTTGATTGAAAAGGAAATAGTCTCTGTTGTGTTTTAATTATATTTATATTACAAGTATGCTCCACATCTAAGTCAGGATCAGTACTGTAAAAGGTCACATAGTAAAACATTTTTTAAGTTTTGTGGGCCACATACTATATCTGTTGTACATCCTTTTTTATTGTTTTAAAGCATTTAAAACACGTAAAAAGCATTTTTTAGCATACAAGCCATACAAAAACAGACCACGGGTTGTAATTGTTCCACTGCTCCTAGTTTTCTAACCCTTGTTCTAAATTGAGATAGAAATTAAATTAAAATCCTTGTATGAATGTTTTTCTATTGCCTACCACCATCCCATCTGACTACTCACCACTGCCAGGGAAGTCCCTGTTCATAATTAGTGATCTCCTATTCAACTGATATTAAACTGGATAATCTCCTTTCTCCACAACCCTATGACATTCTGTGCCTCCCCTAAATTTAATGCCCGCGATAATTACAATTGCTTGCTTAATGGCTGAATTCACGGATGGTCTCCTGGCTCTCTGATGACAGGGACTCTATCAATCTTGTTCTATTCTGTATCCTCAGCACCTATCAAACTTCTGTCTCTGAGTAAGTATTCAGTCAACTTATGTGACTGAAAGATTAACTGACTGGACACCCAGTTCTCTAGACCAGCTGAACTAAAGGAGGAATGACTGAATGCCAGATCAAAATAGCCACTGCCAGGAAGATCACAGAGCAAATATCTAGCTAATGTGTAAGCAAATACCCCAAATAATTCTGGCCAGTATTATAGATAATAAAACATATTTCTATACATTTCAGTACATTTCCTGTTCTGAGGAAAAAAAAACAAACCTGAATGGTTACATGCAGAATCAAAATATCAAATTTTTTCTCAGTCAAGATAAATTAAATTTTAAGGTTGCTCCATTATTTCCAAGCTTATTGGATGGCTATTGCATAACCATCAACTAACCATTGCTGAATGGTAATGAAAGTTCCAGATTCAGTTGCAAAATCAGGAGACTTTGAGTTGCCATCTTGTCTCTCTCTGCCTCCTTCTGAGCATTTTCCTTGGTTTACTGAATTACGTACAGGCTGTTGAGTATATAACATGTTGGTGGATTTTCTAGTCTCAGAAGTGTGAATTTCCAGTTCATTCTTTTATGAATTTTCTGTACCTAATTAGGCATGTGATTTCTGAGGACTTGCTCTCATATTCCAAACATAATAGTATGTAATAAACATACCAGTTGAGATCTTTGAGAACTGAGGCTTACACTTGGAACCACTGAATGGTCTGGTCTGTTTTGCCTAATTTTCTTTTGGAGCAGTCTTCCCAAAGTAAAATATTTAGAAAGAATTAAGCTGGTATAATTTTACGGTGATCAGTTAACAGTATTTGAAGTACTTGGTTTAAATTTCGTCTTTAATATTCATTTTCTTTTTTTTAAATGAGATTCAGAAATTAAAGCTTTGTTTAAGACAAATTTGCCAGCACTCTTATTGGGAAGATGCAGCTATTTTGAGTAGTTGCATAATTTGGGCAAATTAGAAGATGGCTTCTTTGCAATATTTGTTATGTGGTTTTCTTTGGTTATAATTGAGATGATATGCACTAAAAACATCAGTGATTTTCCTTCTTTTAAACAGGATTTCATTTCAGGTGGATCAAGGGGTGAACGTTGTGATATTGTTTCCAATTTAATAAGCAAAGGCTGCTCAATTGATTCAATAGAATCCCCATCTGTGCATGTAATACCAAATGAAGATGAAATGAATACCCAGGTGACACCGGGAGAAGTGTTGATCCAGCTGCGCCCAGGTTTGGTGACTTCCAAATAAATCTACAATGGTTCTTGATTTGAAATTACATTTAGTTTTATTTGCTCATAGTTAATGTTTTGTGGCAGGCAGTAGTGTTGTAGAAAAAACAGCAGCGGGCTCACAATCAAGAAATCAGAATTCTAGTCTTTATAGTGCCTAAAACTAGCTAGCTGTGTGGCCTCGGATGCTCTGCAAACCTGACCACACTATATTATAATTCTCTGTTTCCAGACTTGATCATATTGTAGTGTAATTATGTTCCTACTCTACTGCCAGCTCTGGGAGGAAGAGAACATATTTTATTCCATTCTGTGTCTCCAATGCCTAGCAGAGTGCTGGCATGTAGTAAGAATTCCATAAGTATTTGTTGAATTTATTAGTTGAATAATTAATTAGTAATAGATGTGAATTAGGCTAAGCCTTTAGAGTTTCTGTGATAAATTTTTAGACACAAAACTACAATCCTTAATTGTCATAATATGTATGGCCCCTGAGATTAATATGCTTTTCCTCCTATATTTTTCATGTACTTTCCATTCCCTCACATTATATTCCACAGTTTGGCACATATAGTAGACCACCAGAAATTACTCATTTTCCTCCAGTGCTAGAGAACCCCAGTGTACAAACTACATATTCAGGTGCACAGGTATGCATCACTCAATTAAATGCATTTATTAGTTTTAGGCAATATGCAGATTGCCTTTCAGCCTTCATTATTCCATTCTGGGTGATCTTGTCCTGTCATTAAATTTTTAAATAGCCATTACGTCATTTGACCTCCCTACTCCAAAGCTGAACTATTTCTTCCACACTCTTGGATTACCATATAAACAAAGACCCATTTCTTTCTTGGCCCTAGACATATTCCAAGCTTCCAATTAAAACTGTGCTGTTCACCATGTAAAACAATTATAAAGCACAGTATGGACATATATGAGCAACAGTTGGAAAGGGATACACAAAAATGAAAGTAGTTAGGTTGGTAAGATTATGGCACTTGTCACCTCTGTTGTTGCCATAACAAAATGCCATACACTAGGTGACTTAAACAACAGAAATTTATTCTCTCACAGTTCTGGAGGCTAGGAAGCGAAGACCAAGGTGCTAGCTAATTCAGTTCCTGGAAGAGAGCGAGAGCGAGAGAGAGAGCGAGAGCGAGAGCGAGAGCGAGCAAGAGCGAGCGAGAGAGAGAGAGAGAGAGAGAGAGAGACAGAGAGAGAGAGAGAGAGAGAGAGAGAGAGAGAGAGAGAGAGAGAGGAGACAGACATAGAGAGAAAGCAAGCAGGCAGGAGCGTTCTTTTTGGTGCCTCTTCATATAAGGCACTAATCCCATCATGAGGGCCCCACCCTCAGAATCCCATTTAAACCTAATTATCTCCCAAAGGCCCCATTTCCAAACACCATCACATTGAGGGTTAGGGCTTCAAGATATAAATTGGGGGAGAGGGGAGATAGAATTCAATCCATAGCACTTGATATATAAAATAATAATTTCAAAGGCAATGAAACAGTTTCAGAAATTCATCATATTTTAGACAAAAAAAAAACCCTATATTCCAAAAACTGAAACTGTTTTTGTAGGCCAATATCTCTGAGAACTGTGCAATAAAATTTGAAATCAATACAAGAAGATAAATATTAAATAACAGAGAAACTAAGACAAGCTTCCCCTAAGTAAATTCTACCTCCAAGAATAAATCACTAGTCATACACTATTTAGTAATAACAGTAATAACAACAACACACATCAAAATACATGGGATGCAACTGAAGTTGCTCTCAGGAAAATTCAAAACTTTAAATGCTTTTATTATTGAAGAAGAATGAACCCAATTTAACTAAGCATCCAGATAGAAATATAGGAATAACAAAAATGTAATTACCATAAGAAAAACAAGAAGAAGGAATTCACAAGTTAAGAAAAAAACAAAATTAATGAAATGCAAAATAGAAATTCAAAAGTAAAAATAAATGTATAGAGATGGTTATTTGTAAAGCCCAATAAAATAAACTGTTGACAAATCTAATTAAGAAAAGCAGACAAAAAGTAAATAACCTAATTATATAGACTATAACCAGAGAAACAAATGTTGGGGAAAACTACTTTAAAAAAATATTAAACACAAAATCTATAGTAAAATGTATAAATATTCATAATACAGATAATTTGTAGGAAAATATATGATGACAATTGACTCAAGAAGAGGGAGAACCCTTAAAAACCTAAAAAGATATAAGAAGTAGACATGAAGCTTATTATATATTATTTGCCTCTAATAAATATGAATACACTCTTTAAAAATGTCTTGCTCTTTTTTAAATACCTGAAGATTTGAAAATTACAAGGTGCAGTTTTTTCTACTGTTACATTTAAATTTATACACTTACAGGAATTTAGTTTGTTCCCTTTTTAGATAGAATGGTGGTTGAATCCTCCTGAGATTATTAATATAAAGTAACAGTTTAAAAGTTGGAAAACTGTTTCAGTGCTGTTTCCATAATGACACTAATGATAAAGGTAGTAATGACAGTAACAGTGATGAGGAGGAGGAAAATGGACTTGAGAGGGAATGGTTTGGTGATTGGTGAGCAAGGGGACACGTGGGCTCTGGCTTAGGCGGCTCGGTGAGATGGGGGAGGCTGCCCTCTGTGGAGGGAGTGGTATTGAGCTCCAACTCAGATTCCCTGAGTTGAAGCAGTGACTTGTCTATATGAGGCTGAAGTTCAGGAGAGAGATACAGATTGGAGATAGAGACGTGGAAGGTGTCGACACGAGACAGCACGTGAAGGCAGTGTGGGTGAGATCAGAGGTAGTAGGAGAATGAAAAGGGAAATGCTTCATGTCTATGTCAATCACGACGGGGCTTGATTTTATTCAATTTCCCACTACTATTTGAATTTCTATATGCAAATTAGTATAATTGTCTAACTTGTGTAAGTCATCTTTATAACCTAGCGATGACAGAACTAT
The DNA here is from genome assembly GCA_033961575.1 of Aselliscus stoliczkanus. Lineage (NCBI taxonomy): Eukaryota > Metazoa > Chordata > Mammalia > Chiroptera > Hipposideridae > Aselliscus > Aselliscus stoliczkanus. The sequence continues at coordinate 19,804,342 of CM066740.1, read as the reverse complement.
ATTTTATAATCTGCATATATAGAAAATAGCTATTAAATTAGATTTAATAAGTACATCTAAGAATGCATTGTGGCATCAGACATGTCAGCATTTTTGGCGCATGATACATAAAGCTGCTTTTTACCAACTCCAGATATATAGAAACATCACTCCTCATTATGTCCTTTCCACCATGACACATTTAAGAGTTGAGGGTTTGATATAATGCACACAGAAGTGTAAAATGTATTTATCCCCTAATACTGATTTTGATATATTTGATTTAGTAGTAATCATTTTATTCTTTTCAGATAAAAATTCATGACCTTCAATGTAGAATCTAGTATAAAGAATTTTTTTTAATTTCATGGATATTTCTATTATATCATATAGTGACTAAATATTTAAAAGAATGCTAGTAGGACTACATAAAAATAAATACTATATATAATCAAATATTTGAAATGAGATTTTAAAATGGTATTTTCTTCTACGTTTACCTTCTTAAACTATGTTTCATATTTTTATCTATCAATCTTATGGAAAAATAATAACAGAAATAAGTTACTGATCCTCATTGATGTTCCCTAAGAACACTGAAATGAAATCGCTAGGTAGGTAGGAGAGAGAAGGGAATTCTTTAATTATATTTCAGAATAATATGAGGTATATGATAAGGATCAGTATAACGGATAACTGTACTTTACTAATTCAAGAAAATATTTCAAGCTTCATTTTAATGTTATAGAGAAAAAAAATTTAATTTATTGTAGCTTAATTTAAAATATAAGATTTTTCAGGTATTCTTCCTAAATTCAAAATTTTCTTCAAAAAACATAAAATATAAAAATTGTGCATTCCCCACCACCACCACCCTTGGCACATATCTCCCATTTTATCCCCCACAAAAATTGAGAAATGTGTTGGACTCTGTGCCTTGCTATTTCAAACCAGTCTCATTCTCGGGCTTTCCCCTTTCCCTGCGCAAGTATAATTAATAGTAATTGACTGCTCTTTCTACCTGCTATACTTTCACACATTTTCAGTTTCATCTGATACAAAACATTCTCAATTACCTGTTCTTAATGTCCAGTCATGTTTGTTGCCGCCAGTTCTCTAGAGATGCTCACACCATTACTTGAATGATTAAAAATTCATTCTAGCAACTTTTAATTCTTTGGGCTATTCAAACGAGTACTGGCAATAGCTCTAAGTAGGTCTCAACTTTCCTCCAAGTCCTCTTTCTTATTCTGTCACAGACTCACTTCTTCCCTTTGAATTTAATTGAAGGAAACAAGGATCTGAGCTTTTTGAATCTCAAAAGGTATGGGGATGAAGCTTTCCTGGAGAAAATACACATGGTAGCATAAACATTTTGAGGCTAGAGGATAACTCTTTTCCTCTTAAAGAGATAAGCTCCCCCTAAACTGCGGGAAAGAAGTCATAGGTATTAGCTTCTTCCTGTGATAAATGTAGGCATTTTGAAATGCTGTATAAATATGTGCTTCAAATGTAGTCTAGTTAAAGAACACATATGCGTGGCTATGCATGTAGCAAACCTAGGCTTCCAAGATGAATAGCTCTTACCCTAATGTTGCTCAGAATCGAGTAACAGTCATGGCAATAATTACTAACATTTATATATGTACTGTGTACCAAACACTGTGGTAGATATGTTATGTAGGTTACCTCAGCTAGCAGCTCTTAGCCAGGAAGACTCCACCCTTGCATAGCTTCTCTGTCAGAGCTGCATTTCATACCTTACTGCTTGCGTTGATAACCTCACAATGGTGAGGGCCACAGTCTTATTTTTAGATGTGTTTCTTTCTCATCCAATATATGCAAAACCTCTTTCATGTCATCTATCCTTTGACCCTGTGTTGGTGGCACCACCCCAGTATGAACTGAATGGGGATTTTATCTAGGGACATAGTATCCATTTTCCCATGAAAATATATTTCTACTGCCTCCAAGAGAAAGTTTCTCCCTCATATATAATTATTCAATCCAAAGCCAGCCTGAGAGCATATTTTGGGGAGTGTCTCAAGTTCATGGGCAAAACATGGCAATTCAAGTCTGGCCCCTTTGCTTTCCTCCTTAACAAGCAGAGTGGGGTTTGGGGTCAGCCTGTGCAGGGGTGCCTACCTGAGCTGCCGACTTAAAGCTAGACCCTTACAGGACACTCAGGTGCCTTGCAGTTTGAAAATAGTGATCACTGTTCTCTCCGGCAATGACTAAAAGGCCTGTGCACGGAAAGGTTCTCTTTTCTCCTTTATTGAAAACTTGTCTTCCTGAGCTCTCAGGCCATGCTGAGGTCTCAAGCTGACCAGGGTACATGGTGCTAATGCCAACATCTATTTAATCGAACTACAGCAGCCTACACCTTCCAACCCTGACCATTCGGCAAGGCTTCCTTCCAGCTTTCTTCTCTGCTGAGGCCAGTGAGACCAGGATTTGCTTGCTAAACTATGAGTAGCTGGTGTGTGTTGAGGGCCCCTGTGTGGTTAGCATTTAGTTGGGGCCCCCTGAATAGCTTAGGCCTCCAAGGACTGTGTTTCCTCGGATGCTTCACCTATTCTGCCTGTTGGCTAAAAAACCAACCAACAATATAACAACCTGCATGATGTGACTGGTTTATTTTGCAATCACTTTATAAAAACAAACAGCCATTCATGTTCAGACAGAGCCATCATAAACTGTAATGTTCACCAAGATGACAATACCATGTAGCCAAGGCCTTCAGCCATGTCCAAGTCAATGATTAAACAGCTAAACAATTTAAAAAAAAAATGTAAGTACTGATCCCCACACTAAAAGTTCAAGCTCCTCCTCATGAACCACCTCCCCAATTATGCTCTATTCTAGTTTTTCATCAGTCCAGCCCTTTCTACCAGATTCTAGCCTTCTCCTGAGTTGAACTTCTCTACCCAAATTGCAGGATACTTCCTTCCATATGGGCAGCCTTTTTCACCAGATACCCAGAAAGCAAAGCCTTGCTGGAGGCAGCCCAGCTCCTAAAGGGAAGGAGTGAGAGAGCTGGCTGGGTTGGGTGGCACATACCCAATTTCGCCTCCCAAACTCTAGGGGCGGGCCCCCCAAATTAGGCGTGTTACAGTAAAGAGGTTTCCTCCATAGAACAGCAAATTAGGAATGAGTAAATAGCTCCTTTCTCCCACAATTATTATATACCAGAAAAAAACCTACTATTTTGAACACATTCCATAATCTGGCTTAAAAACATCTGATTTATGAAATAATTTATAAGAAAATATTGCTTCTTGTAAGCCCATTAAAATATGATTTGAAAAATTAGGATTCCTTTAATAGGTAGATCAGGCTATCAATTACATATGCAAATTGTGTGTATTGAAAATGTTTTTCCACTTAAAATACTCTCCATGGACAAATAATTAATGACTTACAATGCATTTCCTTTATTATTTAAACAGTAAAATTCACAAACTGCCTGTATTTCAACTGATAACTTTTCACCATATACTTTTTTTCTTTTTAAAAATATTTTATTGAGGGATTTGGGGGAGGGAACAGTGTTGGGAAATCGGGGAAGGGGAACAGACAAGTTGCTGTCCTTTTGTTCTCCAATCTAGTTGTGGAGGACGTTGCTTCACTGGCCCATGTTGGTATTGTGATCATTGCGCTCTTCCCGGCTGAGGCAGATTGGTCACGGGCCAATGGACAGCCGCTCACGGTTGCTCACAGCAGTTCACACCGGCTGTCCACCACTCATAGTAGCTTACGGAAGCCCATTGCAGCCCCACTGCAGCCTACACCATCCGCGACTCATGGCAGCCCAGCTTCAGGTTGAGTTGTTGTTCGCCATCTTAGCTGTAGAGGATGCAGCGTCACTGGCCCATGTGGGATCCGAACCAGTGGCCCTGCTGCTCAGAGCTCTTGCTCCTAAGCCAACTCTTAATCAACAAGCCTTCACCATCTACTTTTAAAAGTTAAATACAAAGCTATCAACTGTATATGATGCCATATCCTGTGTACAGGGGTACAGATGGGAAGACAACTAAATAAATGATTATTGCAGACAGCTGTCCGTGGCAGACTCCCGCAGTTGTCCTGGTGGTGGTCCTCTCTTCTCAGGCAGTTCCTTTGCCTCTGTGATACCTCTTCACTATACGTTCATTGAACAGCTGCTGTCCCCTACATTGCCCAGGACCTCGGTGTGGCCCTGCTGGGGACCATTCTTTAGACCACTCTCTCACTGCTTCTCACAACTAACTGTTGGGAAGGAACTTATCAAGTGATTAGTGATGATACTAATTATTTTGAATATCTTAATGTACTCCTCAGTAACAGTTTTTACATCTTGCATGTAAACATGCCTTAACTCAAAGAATGAGTTTATACCTATTTCCAATAAGAGCTAATTATTCTTAAGATACCTTTCTGGTTTTCTTCAAGCCTGAAAGCCACCTTCAAACAAACACAGCCACCTACTCTCTCTTGAGATAGAATACTGCTTGCTGTTTTATGTGGTGCTTTTTAGATACTAGACATACAGGTTCACATGGTGGTAATCATGTTCTCTATTACATTTATATGGAGCTAGTCAGTTTGGTATTAAGTCTATCTGCCATATAGGATTGTGAGAAATTCACTGTAGAAGGTGGAAACTAATAAATTTGTATGGTTTTCAAAATTGCCTTAAAATTATTCCAGGATATTCTTAGTTTCATTCATTATGTACAAATTTGTGATAATTATTCTATTTCTAAAATGCAACTGATTTATTGACAATTTATCCTAAGATGTTTAAAATGAATACTACATGGTACTTGTCTTTCTTTGAACTAGGAGCTGAAGCAAATTTTATGCTGAAAATTCATCCTCTGAAAAAATATCCTGTGGATCTTTATTATCTGGTTGATGTCTCAGCATCAATGCACAATAATATTGAAAAATTAAATTCTGTTGGAAATGACTTATCTAGAAAAATGGCATTTTTCTCCCATGACTTCCGTCTTGGATTTGGCTCCTACGTGGATAAAACAGTTTCACCATACATCAGCATCCACCCAGAAAGGATTCATAATCAATGCAGGTATCTAGTGATTGAGGTGGATTTCATAATGCCAAATGAAACTATTTTCTTATGAAATCTCATTTTGCTTTTATATAAAGGAATTACTAAATTTTGTATTGTTGTTTTATTAAATGACAAGTAAAAATTTTGGAGAGGAAGGGTGTTCTTATCTGAAAACTTTTGGGATTACCTGTAGCTTGGACTTTTTATATTTTTTCAGATATCATTCACTTCGTTTTCATCACAAAAACACAACTAATACTAATAATTTTGGACAAACCTCTAATAATCAGGCTACCCATATATATAAATACCTGTTTGAAAAGTCTGTATTTCTTCGTTTTGATTGCTTCAACTTCATTGAGTTACTGTTTGCCGAATTACTTCTGTTGCCAGCACTGCATCTGTATTTCCATTACTGCATTATGATTGTATTTATAATTATGTTGCTTCTGATATGACTTCAAAGAAAGCTCAGCTAGCCCATGGAAGGTGGGTCACAAGATGAGCAGTTGCCTGCTAGAAAGATCCCTTTTCCTTATCATTTTGGTAGTCCAATTCTAAATAGCATATGCCCCACTATGAAACAAGAACTGACCTTAAAACTACAAGATTCTCATACAATATTCTAATTAACCTGTTGGATTTTTCAGAGAGAAATATAAATGTGTTTAGTTTTTCCTTAATAAAACATTTCCTCTTAACACCTTCTTTCCCGCTTCCATAAACCACCCAGATCACTTTACAGTACACACTCTCATTTACCAAAACAACTCCACTGTCTGTGGTAGCGGAACGGGACGGGCACGTCTCCTCAAGGAGTGTCACGTGCCTTCTCCCTATGTGGCTCACCTGAGGAATGATTCTCACTTTGGGGAACATTATGGAATTCTCAAAACAATTTGAATGAATTTTAATTGTTCATCAGTAATTGCACATCAAGCATCACTTAAAAATTAGCACAATATTTTAAAACAATCTAACGATAGTATAGTATTTTAACTAAATTCCTAAAAAGCATTTCCCAAAAGGTATTTTTCAGCTGTTCCATGCTCAAATGTGATAGGAAATCACTGCAAATTCTTATCTCCTCTTAAAAAATAACACTACATATTAGCATAATAAAAGCCCTTGGGTGTTCTATATTGAAGAACCATGTTTAATTGTCTTTATTTTTCAACACTAAATAGTTATATTTCTATTTCCTACTTGCAAATAAATATTCACCAATATTTAACATTTCTCCGATTTTATAAAGTACAGATTTTCTCTTATAAAATTTCCTTAGCAAAAAAATAAACCAATGTATTCCCTTCTGACACCATCCAAACAATTGTATTGTGAGTAGCATCTTGAATCTTTGAAGGAAGCATAGCAAAATAGAATTTGCATTTCTTCTTTACCCATATAGTGACTACAATTTAGACTGTATGCCTCCCCATGGATACATCCATGTGCTGTCTTTGACGGAGAACATCACAGAATTTGAAAAAGCAGTTCACAGACAGAAGATCTCTGGAAATATAGATACACCAGAAGGAGGTTTCGATGCCATGCTTCAGGCAGCTGTCTGTGAGGTAAGACGTCTCACATAACTGAGTGTTTGCTTCAATGCAAAATTCCCCAATTCTCTTTGATTTATGGAGTGAAATCAGAGCACAGAAGAAAACCTTCTTCTATCTCTCATTTGTCACTAATGTTATTCATTTTGGTATATGTTTAGGACAGAGGGGAGAGGGCTTTCTATAGGAAAAGCTAAAAGGGAAAGAATAACTTATACACTTGGAAAATCCTTTCCAAAATGGCTGCTGTTCTCACTCACCACCATCCAAGGCAAAACCAAAAAGAGCGTGATGTCCTGCTCACGTCATACTGGCTGCTCTGCACTTCGTGATCCTGGCTTGTTCTTCCTCTGGGAGAATACCAGAAATCTGTAGCCATGAGCCAGTATGGTCAAACGTCTGTGGTAAAATAGAGAATATACAAATAAAAGTTAACTCTATTTATGAAACCACATTGTTTTTATGCACATCATTCTAGCCCCTGACTTAATGTTTGTGAAATTGAGCTTAACGTTTACTTGAGATAAAGACCACAGTACAGATTTATGTTGTACAAGGTCTAATTACACGTTTATTTTAAGAGTCATATTGGATGGAGAAAAGAAGCTAAAAGATTGCTGCTGGTGATGACAGATCAGACATCTCATCTTGCTCTTGATAGCAAATTGGCAGGCATAGTGGTGCCAAATGATGGAAACTGCCATTTGAAAAACAATGTCTACATCAGATCAACAAGCATGGTAATGTAGCTATATATAGCCTTTGAGTTATCACTCTTTTGGTTAAAGTGTAAGTTTTAAATTGGCAATTCTGCTGTTCTTGTACCAAGAAATTACCTCAAGGAACATGATACAGTCAGTATGAGCCAAGAAAGAGAAGTTGTGAGACAATGCAATGTATAAATGCTGGTCAATAAGTTATAAGGTTAAAATACATTGATAACATCTAGTAGCTGACTCTCTGATGTGCTACAAAGTACTATATAAATTACAAAAATAAAAGTGATAGAAGAGCTTACTTTCAGTGCAACTGAAGGACCTTAAGAGAAAAATACATGTATGTATACACTTTAGCTTTACGTAAATAAACTAGTTCTGCAGGGTTGGTATATAAAAACCATATTAAAGATTAGTAAGGAAAGTACTTGGCCTGAGGAATCCTCACAATAGGTAGAATTTAAGTAGAGAGGGGGGAGGGTAAAATAGGGACAGCTTTCAATATTCTGTATCTTACTCCTTCCCTCTGAAGCTTTTCTATATTCAGGGACTCATTTTTTTTTTGAGGGCCCACTGGCCCTTATATGTGGGACCCCAACTGGGGCCACTGGCTTCCTAAGCCAGCGCTTAACCACCGCGCCACTCGGCCGGCCCGGAGCTCATTTTTTAAACCGTGGATATTTGGATTGCTTCCTGACAGTCAGTGACAGGTCCGAATCATATATTTACATACAATCTCCTAGAATCCTATACTCCCCAGCATTAGCCATTCTTCATGTGAAAAAAAAACTGCACCAAGCATCATTTATTTCTGACAACGGCACATATTTATAAAGTTATGCAAATGTTAGAACAGAAACTTCCAAACTTTCTCAGATCTTTGTACCCAAGTGTCTTGGTAAAAATTTTCCCCTGGTGCTCCTAAGCCAAAAAAAACCCCAAAACACCAAACGTGACCATTCTGTTTATTAGTCAGGTACAAATAAAGTAACTATTGCTGTCCTAAAAACTTAGCAGCCAGTTAAAAAATAATATACATCATAAATCACATATACCTATATTTGTGTCATTGTCAGTAATTCAGTTACTAATGGGAACTTTCAAGCCTTGGAATCAGACTGGACCTCGTCAGCCTCATTCCTGCTTCATAGTGATTTTCATCCTGCCCAGCTTTGCAAAAAATACGATATCCTCTGAAGAACAAGGCCAAATGTAATCTTAAAACAGTGAACCATCTCCAGGCAGTGGTTCATAGGTACTTTATGGGTGCCGACTCTCACTGAATCGGCCCTTGAGAATTTAAGACATTTGGAGTACACCCTGTGAGTGTACTGCAGAGCTCCAAGGCCCACCGTGCCCGGTTTTCTTGTTTATAAAAAGAAATAATTGATAAACGGCCTTTTATATACCTAAATTACATGGGCCAGAGTTCTCCTGCTTGTACACATAGCTGTTTCATGAGGGTCAATATGAACTCCAGAATAATAACAAACCCATATTTTCAGTATTTACTAACTGAAACTGCTATAGCAAACACTGTATACAGAACTAAATTTATCTTTATAGCAGCTCTGACGGGCAGTCATAATTATCCTTCTTTTACAAACAGAAAAACTAAGGGTAGAAGAAATAAGTTGACAATGGACAGACAGCTAAAAAGTTAAGTAACAAAGCTGGGGCTCAGTCTAGTTCAATCTTATATTAAAATCTGTATTCTTAACTATTCTGCCACAGTGTCCTGAGGGGAAAGTAGAAGAAAATAGAGCAATGAAGTTTTTGGTATACTTTTTGCTCTAACTTTCTGGTTGCAGTCTCAGTTAAGGAATAAAGCAGATCATTTGTTTACAAAACCAGGTATAATTTAAAATATTTATTGGGTTGTTGGAAAAGTCAGGACGCATTTTTGCAATGAAAAACAGAAAAAAATACGTCATGACTTTTCCGACAACCCAGTATATTTACACTTTAGAAATTTGTTTATGGCCACTGACAAATAATGTTATACTATTGAATAAATTACATTTCCCCCTGCTTTTTCTCCAAGTGCTAGAATGAGAAACTTGAGTCGTAATATAGTTTTATAATTTATCCAGTAATAATAGCAGTTTAAAATACAGCATTCTTTGGAAAATGGTAGATCTTATAATAAAAACTGTTAATGGTAGAGGACAGGTTATCAATATAATACTAAGCGTCTGAACACCCTGTCAGAACACCCTGTCTGCCCATCCAGCTTCCCCAGAGTAATTCCAGACCTTACTCAGAACCCTCACAACCATTCACCCCACCCCTGACAGAGGCCAGGAATAACACCAAGGTCTCTGGAAACAATGACAGGGGCCCAAGGGGGAGGCACACAGGTCATGCAATGAACCTTTATTAATGGGGTTTTCAAATGTTGCTATGACTCTCAGTCCTGGATGAAGAGATGCAAACAGGCAAGATGCTACTAGGCTTCTAATTCTGTTTAGTAGCTTAGGTTTGGTGTTCCTTTCTCTTGACCCTTAATTTTTTATGTGCCTCTTCATATTATGATCAGTGATTCTTCACCCCTCCTATCGTGTAACATCTCAGAATTCCCTTATTGCTGGCTTCATAGTTCATTCCCTCTCCTGTGGCTTCGTTTGGATAGACAAGCTGCTGAACTGATCACCATCTTAGAGGACTGAAGCTGATTTGCACAAGGCATATTAGGCATTACTCAAGAGTTTTTCTTCCTTATGATAAAAACAGTCAATATTCTGCCTCTGACTTCTTATGCAACTTCGTTTAACATGTTCTTGACTAAGGCTGGCCAAGTGGCTTAAGAGCTCGCTCAAGACTGTGAGCTGAGCTCTGAACAACAGCAGTTAGATGCCCAGCCCAAGCTGAACTGCGGCTGAGCTGCCAACTGGTGGCAGGTTGGCTCAGCTAAGTAACAAAAAACGAAACGAAACAAAACAAAAAACATGTTCTTGCCTTATAGTAAGCCATTTAGGAAGCTTTCTTTTTACCATGTGTCTCAACTGCTTGGATAATATTCAGTTTTTCCAGAAGTGCAGATGAAAAAAAGGAGCTTGAGAAGGTAATTCACTAATTTAATTTATAACTTTGAAACCTGAAGTAACAAACTTTTTAAAAGTTATTAAAGTTATTATATCTATCTGTGTTCTATTTTTTTTCCTGAAAAGACTATTTCTTACATTTTGTGCTATCTGCTGATAACAGACAACATTCCATGCAAGGATACAATTTTAATCTTTTAGCGAAGATACAATTATTTTTGCTGCTCTGTGATTAAGAAACTGCCTCTTCAACTTCAAAAAGTGTCAAATGTATCTCTTTCTCTGCTTCTCAGCTTCTTTGTCTCAGACACATACTAATAAAAATGCTAATTTGCTGAGCACTTACTTTGTGCTGGGCACCACGCTGAGCATATTGCTTATATTATCTCATTCAGTCTTTACCACAACACGTTCTGTTCTAGTTGAGGAAACTGAAACTCAGATACATCAGCTTAATTTCTGCAGGAGCACAGAGCTAGCACAGTATCAGAGTCAAGGTCCACACCTACGCTACCTAACACCAGAATCCATTGATGTGCTTCAACCTGACGCTGTGCAGGCTGCCTCTATTTATTACCCCTGACCCTGAGCCAGGGATCTGCCAAACCCTTCGCATAACTGAGCCCATTAAATCTCCATATCAGCTCAGCAAGGGGAGGCATCATCATACCCATCCACAATAAAAGAAGTGCAGAGGCACAATAAAAATCCTGTCCAGGGCCCTGATTCGCAGATCTCTAGCTTGCCCTCCATGCCACAATCTTCACACAAAGTCAGTCCTGGCTGCCCTCCAGAAAACCAGTGGCTGCAACCAATTTTGAAGACACTGAAAGAAGCTATATTAGGAGTCATTTTTAAAAAAAATATTTTAAAGCATATTCAACTCTGAAGCTTCTTCTAAAAATAATTACTCTAAATATTTTAAACACTTGAAAAAGATAAACTTCCTAAGCGCGTTATACAGTATTCCTAATTTTGCACAATACTAAATACTATAGCTAGTGAGAAAAAAAAAGACCTAGTATATCCCTTATCTTCTAACTTTTGTCACTGACTAAGGCTTAACAGCAAAATAGCTGTTTAAAATCAAATGCGAGGCTATTTAAACCAAAACTATTATTTTAAGGGAAAAAAGAAGTATTAATATTTATTTTGTCTCATGGAATTTACTGATTTGTAATTATGAGAATAATAACAACAGTAATTCCAATATGGCTAAACTAAAGCACATAATAAAATTTTTCACCTTATTTTCGGTTTCTTACTTTGTTTTTCTCTGCTTCATGCTGCGTTTTATATATAAACTTTTTAAATTAATTAAGGAGACAAGATCAGTTTAGAGTGTTGGCACCTTTGGGTTTTATGAACATGCACAACTCGGAAAGCATAGGAAATGTCACCCAGGCAGAACTCACCTAAAACGTTTTAAATACATGTGCAATTGGATTTTTTTTAAAAAATATTTTTACAGCATTTAAAACTAACAAAATGCCTGATGGCAGCTTACTGCTCTCTGAAGTGTCTGTTTTAAATTGTAAATGCCATAAGAACAAGAATGGCTTCAGTAACTTTAGAACAGACCTAATTTAAGTGCTTCTTATACTAGCAGTAAAATAGCCAGGAAATGATCTCTGCATACAATATTTTTTTTCTTTTAAATTGAAACAAAAGTTGCACACAGAATCACCTGGGCCAGGTCAGAGTAGCCCAGCACTGCTTTTGTAATGGCTCTGGTAATGAGAAAAACGATGGTTTGCCAAAGTGACCCAATGAAAACAAAATCTAATGAAAATATTTATGAAATAGATGCTCCAATTAAATTATATGTTCATTCATATTTAAGCACAAAAATTTTTATTACCACTCTCACTGAAAAGCTTACAGAAATTATGAGTCCATGCTCCTCACTTTAATAACTAGCATATCATGATCATAATTGATACTATGTTGGGCAGGAGTTAAGAAACTCAAACACTTCAGCGGCCAGGTAGACAGAGTAAATAAATCAGGCAAGTCAACCAAAACATATCCAAGAGCCCAGCATCTAGCCTTGAATAATGGTCTCCAAATGTCTGTTATTAAGCAGTCTTTATTGAAAGCTGTGTTTTACTAGGCAGTCCTATTGTGTTTGTCCCTTACATTCACATAACACTACCCAACGTCCAGGTGAGATGTAGACACTGTTGTTACCTCCATTTTATAAATAAGAAAATGGAGGGCCGGCCGAGTGGCTCAGTTGGTTAAGAGCTCCCTCAAGAGTGCGAGCTGAGCTCTGAGCAACAGCTGTTCGAGGCCAGCCCGAGCTGAGTTGCCGTTGAGCCGCCAACAGGTGGCAGGATGGCTCAGCTAAAAAAAAAAAAAAAAAAAAAAAAAAAATGGAGACACTAAAAGGATCAGACACCTGTGTGTGGTCACACAGCCATATGTAGTATTGTCTATGGTAAATGCCAAGCAGTGTGACATCAGGACAGGAGTCCCTACTCATCATTAACCTGGGCTTAATAACTACAGAATGGTGAGTAAAAGCCTTACACATGTTCACCCGTTTCATCCCCACCATAACCTTGAGAGGTAGATACTAGAATTTATACCTACTCTGTACACATAGAACCTGAATCACAGAGAGGCTAAGACAGCAGACCAGTGCTACATAGCCAGTGATTGCAGAGCCAGGAGTTGCGGTCCCAGTAGTCTGTTACAGAGCCCTTGCTCTTGGTATAGTTCTCAGCTGGAGGGGTTTTTTCCCCCAGAGGAAATTTCAGTGTCCAGAGACATTCTGGTTGTTACAACTGGGGAAGGAGAGGAATACTGTCATCTAGTAGATAGAGGCCAGGGATGTTGCTAAATATCCTCCACTGTACAGGACTGCCCCCCACCCACAACACAGAACCTGGCCCAAAATGTCAACAGTGTCACTGATGGGAAACCCCGGTCCATAGGAAAATAGGCTATTGTGATAGATGGGGACTGCAACACATAATTTTAAGTCTTCATCTCTAAATAAATCTCTGCTATGAGACTACTTTCATGTTATGTGTCTATTTCCTCTAAAGAGTGAACTGTAAGGGCCGGCCGAGTGGCGCGGTGGTTAAGCGCTGGCCTCGGAAGCCAGCGGCCCCGGTTCGGTCCCACATATGAGGGCCAGTGACACTGCCCTCAAAAAAAAAAAAAAAAAAAAAAAGAGTGAACTGTAAAAAAATAATCCAGGTAACTGGGTACTTCATTTAACCAAGATATGGGGGTTTCTATTCATATCTTATTATGATATTCAATACTACAAATTCTACATTATCTTACAGAAATTTTTACTATGAATCTTACTTTGATGAATCTTAAATACTTTTTTTTGCCACTATATATGCATATTATTAAAATTCTCCCATACATCTCTACATAGTTACCTCTTTAACCAAAATTGCTTTCAATGAATCCTTCTTACCTCCTCTTCCCTTCTGACATTTATAAATTATTTCCCATAAGTCCCAGAGAAGGTGTTGGTGAAGAAGAAAAATATGAAAGGAATCCTTTCATATTTGCCTTTAATCACTTAGCAGCTGTCTTGGCACATTGCTTTCCCTTCTCCCTGAAATGCTGTTATCTGTTCAATACTTTTAGAGTTTAGAGAAACAATATGTAATGGGTTAGACAAAGGGGCGTTAGAGATGAGGACAGTGACGTCACCAGGACAGCTGGCTGAGAGGGAGTGTTCCTGCTAGTGAAATTCAAGACATAAAAGATAAAATACTTAAAAGTTAATGTTTCATGGAGGAAAGGAGAAGGGGCTTCAACAATGGCCATTAATCCACAGCTCTCCTGTCAAGAGTGGTTTATTTAAACATCTGTTACACATTTGTAATTTTAACAAATCTGCGTCAAGGTACTTGGAATTTTTTTAAAAACAGATTTCTTTCTAGGGTTTAAAAAAATTTAAGTTTTAAAATCCAGTTGACCTTTTTAATGAGCTTCTGACCAAACTAGAACTCTCTAGATTTAAATTTTGTGCAGTTTTGGTCAATGTGACTTCCTGTTTTTGAAAGGGGAAAGAGATTAAGAAGGCTTTGAAAGCTGCTTACATCTTGGACTGTTATTTAAATACTGATTTCATGTGAGTTAAGTATAAACTGGTTAAAAACATATGGATTAAATTTTCTTTAAAATATGAATGGTTTTAAAAATTAAGAAGGGGGAATGCCTGGCAAACTGATTATTTTTTGTTGCAGCAAAAATATTTGAAAGGAGTTGTTGCCATTAAAAAAAAATACTCCCAATACAGCTGCATTTACCTTCCTTAACTTGTTCTCTTTGATTTACTAGCATTATGTAGACTATCGTAAATTTATTTTAAAAGTACATATATTCTTAGGAACAAGGAATAGGAATTTATCTGGTAGAATTTATATTTTGAGAATTGTTTTCCTATTACTTTAAAATTATATTTTAAGAATTGCTCTGGGAAGATTTTTTTTTTAATGGAAATCCATGTGGTAATATTTTATAAACCTCTTCATGAATTAGTTTTGTATCTCATTTAAATGCAGTTCATGAAAATTTGATTTGCTTCTCTCACAGCAATTACAGATTATATAAAAAATAAAAGCATATTTGTCATGATTATTATCTTAGTCTATTTGGGCTGTTATAACAAAAAAACATAAACTGGGTGGCTTATCAACAACAGAAATTTATTCCTCACAGTTTCTGGAGGTTGGCAAGGCCAAGAACACGGCACTGGCAGATTTAGGGTCTGGTGAGAGCCTGCTTTCCGTTTCACAGATGACACTGTCTAGCTGTAACCTCACAAGATAGAAACAATAAGGGAGCTTTTCCCGCTGCCTCTCTTTTATAAGAGAATTAATCCCATTCATAAGGGCTCCCGAGGCCCAGTTCCTAATACTATCACCAAGGGGGTTAGGATTTCAACATATGAATTTAGGAAGGCGGACACAAATATTTAGACCATAGCAGTTACTCCTGTTAGTGACAGTATTTTTCTTATGTCTGTGTATATAAGTTTAATATGTCTGTCACAGAACTTGGGCTATCAGCAAAACTAGTAAAATTAGCTCTCTTTCACCCATTTGCCAAAATACAAAATACAGCAAAATTTTCCCTTAAGAAAACACAATTGGCATTGGAGGGTGAAAAGAGGACAAAAACTACGGAGTAATTTGAACTTGAATTACATGATAATAATTGGGCTCTGTCACATGATCCTTGGCTAACGCAACTAGGCACCAGTGAACAGTGGGGACCACTGCAGGTAAAGTCTGACATCACCTTTCTGAGCAGTATCTAGTATGACATTGTTATTTGAAAATTGAAGAAGACCGTTTATAAAAAGAAAAAAACTACCAAGAATAGATGCAGCAATTTCCATAGCTGTCAGATTTCTTTTATTGAAGCTAAATTTTATTCTCCTTTCATTCATCCCAAGCCTTCTCACTACCACAAAGAATGTCACAGTAGGCTCTACCTAAGTTTTTTTTTTTTGTCAAAGTAAAACAGATTTATAATATATATGACAATAGGTTAAATAGAATGATAACAAGTTGAGAGATCTGTAACCTTGTATAAGCTGTTGGAAATAAAATTCATGATAATTGCTGTTAGTTTTGACTACCTACTATATGCAAGAAACTGCACTAAATAGTTCACATACTATTGTTATCTTTTTCATCTTTCCTGCAATCACGGAAAGCAGATATCCATTCATATGTTACGGAGGATGGACCTGAGGAAGAATTTTTATCATAAAGTGACAACCTAGGATTTGAGTACAGGGTTTTCTGCTTCTAAACAGAGTTTATAGTATATCATGATATATATCAAATATATATGTATGTACATATGTATATATGTATATGTATATGCATATATTTCCATTTCAACACTTTTTACTTTGAGTCCAGTATTAATGTAAAGAGGTGCTGAATACTGCACTACGTTGAATTCAGCCCTCTTCATTTTTCTGAGTTATAAGTTTTCATGGTGTTTTTGTCTACAAAACATCCTTAATACATTGGTGTTGATCTTAATTTTTAAAAGAATTTACATGCCTCTAAGTAAACCTATAACGCTACCCAACAAAATTCATTTTTATGTCAGTCATATGTTTTCCGTCCTAAGGGATGTTTGGATATGTGTGGGATCAAGCTACTAAATTTCACTCCCTTCTTTATTTCATTATCCATTCACAGGAACATCCCTCGCTGGGCCAACTTTCAGAAAAGTTAATAGACAACAACATTAATGTCATCTTCGCAGTTCAAGGAAAACAGTTTCATTGGTATAAGGTATGTTCATTCCCAAAATATAGAAATGAAAATGTTTTCCCTGGTGGTTGAAATGTGAATACTTTTTAGAACCCCCAGTAAGGATTCTGTAGTGATTGTACTTTGTACAATCTAAATTTAACACTGTATTAACTAATGTATATGACCCAGTGTCTTAAGTTAGCATTTAAGTATAAATTCTATCCATGTTTGTAATACCTAGAACCAAGTGTGGGCACTGATACTTAGTGTGGTATTGATGATAATAATGGAAAGGACTTCTATCAGGTGAAAAGTAGTTCCACTCCAACTATACCTTTCATGTCTGGAGTCCTGCTTATTATATGCTAGTCCATGGGAGTATCCTTTCTTCATTTCCATGGTGCCATGATACGCTGATTTTCATTGCAGGTGTCTGTTCATGGGTCTTCCTCAGCTTTGTCATCTTTGCTTCTTCCTACTACTCCCAATGTTTTACTCATATTTTAATACTTCAGAGAAACTACATTTTCATTTGTCTTCAACAAATACTTGAATCCTTTTGCATTTGCCTGCCACAAAGCTGGTGTGCCTTCCACCAGCTCTCCTGATACCCAACCATATTTATCGTCTGAAAGCACTACTTAATCATACCATTTCTTCCCTTAGAAATCTATAGTGAAGCTTTATTTCACCATTTTCCCAAATTTATTTACCATGGACCTGCTTTTTAAATGTAACAACTGTTAATATCCACAAGGGGAGACTCTGGCCCAAATAAAAGGCCCAAACCACTTTAGCAACAACAGTAACAGTTTCCACTTATCGAGAATCTACTATTGTCAAGCATTAAGTTTATTAACTCATTTACTACTCTTAACAACTCATAACACTATGGGCAGTATTGGGTTGTCGGAAAAGTCATGACGTATTTTTTCTATGTTTTTCATTGCAAAAATGGGTCATGATTTTTCTGACAACCCAATAGTATACCCATTCTTAAATAATGAGGAAACACATTTAGGGAGGTTATACATTGTACTTGCCCAAACTTTCATTAACAACCTAAATCCTGTGCTCTTAACCTCTAAGCTTAATAGTTGAATTTCAAATTATTGTGCTTTTCTGGGAGGGAGAGGTTAATTTATTTTTCATTTATAGTTGACATGCAATATTATATTAGTTTTAGGTGTACAACATAGTGATTAGACATTTATATACTTTATGAAGTGATCACCTCGATAAGTCTAGTACCCATCTGACACTACACATACTTATAACAATATTATTGACTAGATTCCTTATGCTGTTTTGATTGCTTTTGCTTCATCTTTTTCTGCTATTATTTCTTACAGGTGTTACTGGCTCTAGCACTTTCTCCCTGCTCCGTTAAAAAATAATTTCCACTGACTGATAAACCATAAAACCAGGCAGGCTTCATTAACTGAATTGTGTGCAAAGTAAGAGTCAACAGGTTCTTAAAACCCGACCAGCTCTGCTATGAGTCCTGTGTATGCTCTTACAATCACCTCTGTGGCTACCCAAAGACATTTTTATCAGTCACCATCGTCTGGGCAGTAATAGCCTCTTAACACATCTCCAAGCCCATCGTCCACCTGGCTACAAGATGGTCTATTTAAATCACACGTGTGACCACCATACTCCCTAGAATAAAATGCTCCCGCAGTTCCCTCTGACTTAGAGGATCAAGCCTTTAATGTGGCATCGGAGACTATCCTGTTCCTGTTTGATTCTCTGGCCTCATTCCCCACCACTGTCGGCCTTATACTTGCCCCTCCAGCCACGCTTCTAATTCTCCTGTGCACACCACTCCCCACTTTCTCTCCTTGGTGCCAGTGCTCCTGCTGCATGCCCACCATGCGTGGAAGCCCTCCTGCTTCATTACTTGGCTAACTCTCACTCATCCTTTAAGACACATTGTTTTCTTAAATTGTCATTTATGTATCTGTGACATCCTTAAGAATGGAAACTAAGTGGCTTAGCAATTTAGCATCTCCAAAGTGGATACAACAGGTCAAACAAAATTTAAATGGATTTTTTTAAATCTATAAGTGATACCTTTTCCCTATTACCTGAGATACCAAGTTCTTAGTATCTAAGTAATGGCTGGCATACAGCAGGAACTTAATGATACTTTTCAATGATAAATGAGTGTTTAAATGGATTTTAAGATTTAAGAATCCTAATCTGATTCCTTATAAATATGTACTTTTCACTCCAGTCAGACTGTTTTCTTCTCTGTTCTTTCTTCATCTACAACTCAGGTGAACCGTTAAGCCTTTGCTAATTCTTTTTCTCACTGGGAATACCTAGTTTTCTCCATAATTATTCAGCACCATCCATCAAGAATATCCACTCCATGAAGCTTCCACTGAGACTGATTTTTTTTTTTCTCCAGTCTGGACCAACATGTAATGAAGTTCATTCATGGAACAGTCATTCTGCAAAATGTTTATATGAGAAAAGAGTTTTTAATTAATGTTGGAAAATGCATTAAATAATGCTCAATTATTTCTGAATCACAGGACTTCTCTTAACTTTTCATTGCAAGTGTATATTTTTAGTCTCTAAGTGGAAGAAACCATATGCCAAATTTCCCAAATTTATCTGCCCTTAGAACCCTTTCATGTTTAAAATCTCTTGAGACTATGTTCCATAGAAGATACTTTGGAAAACACTGGTCTGTACTTTGATTGGCTTTTCAGGTCAGAATGTGATTTGTGCATGCACACAGACTCTTGCATACACACACACCCACACACACACACACACACACACACACACACACACTGCCACTTCAGGTGTATATGTCTTGGTTGCCCTAGTTGATTGGTTGCTTATATTTTTCGATTCATATAATGTCACCTTCTACTGATAACTAGAAGAATTTTTAATATTTGTAGATTGCTAAACCATTGTATACAACTGTCATTAAGTAAATGTTATTGGTATATTTTCTAGGATCTTCTACCCCTCTTGCCCGGCACCATTGCTGGTGAAATAGAATCAAAGGCTGCAAACCTCAACAATTTGGTAGTAGAAGCCTATCAGGTACATATATGTTAAACACAATTTTTAAAAATAAACTTGTAATCCCAATTTCTGTGGCAAGGTACAAACTAGTGCTCTATTATCTTGAAGGGAGAGGTGGAAAGAATATTACATTAGGAATTAAGAAACTAAATTTAGCCCAGCTCCACCACTAACTAGCAGTGGAAACTTGGGCTTTCTGTGCTTCACTGTGTCTCACTGTCAATAAACCAACTTAGACTATAGGCATTCTAAATTTCCTTCCAAATCAAATATTTGGTGAGTCACCAAATCACAGCTATAGAATATAGTCTATTACTATCTGGTATATAGAGGTTACTAAGAAGAATCTGTTAGGATCTCTGCGATCCATCATTTGATTGTTCAATCAGTTATTTTAGCAGTTTTATAAAGCTAGTTTGATTAAAGGAATCACCTTAAGAGATACACTAATTTATTGAGTTGACAGTTGTATGCTGTCCGCAGTCTGTGAAGAGTGGGCACCAAATGCAAAGATTTAAAGAAACATCTGCTCTTTCAACCTAGGTCATTCCTGGAATGAATTCTCTGATAAGGTACTGTAATAACAGTGACTGTTACTTTAATACCACCAAGAACCAGTTACTTTCTATACATGACCTCACTTAATCTGCACAACTGACCTCTAAGGCAGGTGTTACTATCCCCATTGTGTATTTGTAGAACCTCAAGGAAGCTAAGCAAATTAACCAAAGGGCAAAAGGCTACCAAGCAGAAGCAGCAGGAACAGAGCCCAGGGCTTTCTTAACTCCAGGCCCCAGGTTGCTTCCCAGGTGTGACACCACCTGGTTTTGTTGTTGTTGTTTTTTTGTTACGTAGTGTTCAAAGCATTATTTATACACCATTGATAAAGTCTTACTTCCCCAAATTCTCTGATTCCCTTCCTAACACAGCAGGGTTGAATAGAGGAAATAGTAGCGCAAACATTGTGAGAAATCTCAGGCGTCTGTTCTCATTTTGTCCATGCAGCATGTGCCTACAGCTCGGGTACAAAAAGGAAAGGCAGGACATAGATATGGGATAGAAAATGAAAGACTTGTTTAAAATTTCTTTGTTAATAAAATAAATCTTGTAAGATTTTTCTTTTTTTCTTTTTTTTTTGCCAAAGAATTGTTCTGTGTCTGAAAACTACATTGAATGAAATAAGGAACAGCATCTTTAATGATATTTTTCTCCCTGTTACAATAGAACATTAGGACTGGGCTGATTCTTATCAAAGAAAATCAAACGTGTACAGTTCATTCCCATCCATAGCTTGTTCCCAGGAATAATCAAAATAAGAAAGGCGCTTATAGTATTAGAAGCCACCCTCATTTTTATAGTAGGAACCCATTTATTACCCCAAACAATGAATATAAATTGACAAACTTGCCTGTGTGTCAGACTGCATCAGTGGGAAGGGAAAAGGCAGTACATATTTGGTTTTATGTTCTCCATTTGCCTAGTATAGATATGTGATGCCTGAGCTAACTGCAGTTCTGAGAAATCTTAAACAATGAGAACATACTAGTAAATCCAATAAGAACTTACTCTGGCTAACTAATCTCCTTGGGATCTTGTTATTATTTTAGATATGTCAATATTTTCAAAATTTTACTGAAATTTCATGTTGTCTTCATAGTCCCACAGAAACTATTTACAATTCATTGAAGAAAAAAAAGAATAAAAATGTTTTCATTCTAACTTTTCATTTTTTGTACTTCATTTTAAGAATTTTTTAAAACGATACACAAATTTAGTACATGGTGAATGTAAATACATTTTGATTTATGTTTACATCACCACTACCACTAGAATTAAAATTATGTAAAAGTCATAACTCTAATAACAATAGCAATTTAGCTGAAATTAAGAAATGAAAAATAAATTACATTGAATGAAAAAGAGAATTGTACATAATAAGAAAATAGATTCTGCCTCTGTACCTGTTAGATATAAAAAGGAAACTTAAGATTGTGTCTGGAGCTTAATTTCTAAATGCCAAAACTGGGCAACATCTAGATATTTGTCTTCACACCCTGCTTGAAAAACATTGTTATAACTAGCTTAAGATTTTAAGAGAAGCAGAATTTCAGAAGGGCAAACTGAGAACACTTATTATTTTAGGAATTCCCTTCTGATCTGTCAACCCATCATCATATCAACACCATTTGTATATCACTAGAAGTTTCTATTGATTTACCAAAATTGTTCTATTAGGTGATTGCAATGTATGAGCTCTTTAGGAGATTAAAAAATGCAGCTAACATAGTCTTACCTAATCCAAATAAAATTTACTAATGTGAAGAAGTATCTTACTCTAAAAATTTACCACCATAATTCCATGGCCAAATACTAATTAGTCAGCACACATCTCTTTATTCATTATATAGCTGAAAAAGAAAAATTGCTCAAGAGTTAGAAGTCATTGGAAATTTATTTTTCTTTATATCCTACTACTCACTGTCTTTCCTTAGATACATACTTCATCTTTTCCCTTCTTTTTGTTTACTAATATATGTTAAGGATTTTTGCATGTCATAGATTCTTAGTTTTATGAGATGAGATACACGTAGAACTACAGTATATATTTAATGTAGCTAGAAATTTTGGAACTTAAAGATTGTGATGGAAGAGATTAATGTGTGCTTGATACATGATAGGCATTGTGTAGACATTTTTTGAGTGACTGCATAAATGAATGAATGGTTTTCTGCTCAGTTAAGGGGCCGTATTTCAGTATTAAGAATTGGCACAAATTTGATTGACACAATCAATCCTAGGCCATTCTTGAGGAATTTATAGGACCATATCTGGCAGGTAATTCTTATGCCTGCAGTATAGAAATGGCCTCCCAAGAATTTACCTTTTATTTCTGTCTCATTAAAACATTTTAACTTTCATGATAGTGTAACATGTTTGAAACTGAAATGTTTCTTTAACAACTATAAATGTCAGAAGTATGGTTCAAATTTTAAGCTGTAAAGATTTACCCTCTATGATGATATATGTGTTTTCAATGTTGTATTTAAATTTTATCACAAAACATAAAGATTGTTGGATTAAAATTGGTTATTTTTGTAACAGGCTGAGTAAGATTTATCTTTGAAGTGATCAAAATGCACAGGCTTGGAAATATGTGGAAAAAACAAAGCAATTTAATACAGATAATCTAATCCTTCAGTATTTCTTATGTATTTCAAATATAATTAGGTCATTATGTGGAAACGATGTTTTTATTCATTCTTTTGTAGAGACAGACTTTTTGATTTAGTTAAATTAAATCTAGAATGATTGAGTAAACTTGATTTTGTTTAGTTGCTTACATTGGAAAACTGCTATAGTATACACTTAAAAAATGATTTCTCTGCAGAAACTTATTTCGGAAGTAAAAGTTCAGCTGGAAAACCAGGTAAAAGGTGTCTATTTAAACATTACCGCCATCTGTCCAGATGGGACCAGAAAGCCAGGCACAGTCGGATGCAGGAACGTGACAAGCAATGATGAGGTATGTGAGTGCACGTTTTTCCCACTGAAAATAAACTAAGTTGTTTGGCATGCTTTCTCACAGAAAAATCAAACAATTCTGAAAAACTGCACTTACTACTGACTCCAAGGATCTTATTTACACTTCAAAGTAACTTTTATGGTTTCTTTGCTAAATTCCTACTTGCTTTAATTTCATTGACTGTTCTCTCCAACTCGTGATTAAAATAAATAAATACATATTATAAAAACATATTCAAAGATAACTTTAAACTTAGATGTTACAGCCGTTATACATTAAGAAATCACATCTCTTAAACAAGTGGTGTCTATACTTATTATGATAACACCACTTTGGTATTAAATCTCAAAGTTCTCAGAGTAAATATTTAACTGAAGGTTAATAAGCCACAGACGAGAATGGGAGTGATGAAGCAGTTGATAAAGACTTTAGTATATCAAAATCTTTCATTTTGTGATGACCCAGTATACTCATAACAATCTAGGAGGAGGTAGGGAAATTTGTTAGGAACAATAAAAAAGAAGTGTCATCATTTCACTAAGAAGGAATGAAACATGGAAAAGAGAGACCTAGATTATAGAGGCCTCAGGAAACAGGACCAAGGGTGACAGGGATTCTCCCAGGACTGGCACAATAGAGAGTAAACACACAGAAATATTTATGCCTTTGAAGGGAATTCTTGTTGGTTGAAGACATTTTCAGTGCGTCATTTACCTCTTGAGGCATCAGTTGCCCCATTTTTAAATGAATAGCTTGGACTACAAGATTTCTAATTCCTTTTCCTTCCATCTCTAAGTTTCTAAAATGTTATTACTTTAATGTCATGCTGTAGAGAAAAAGGGCTACTGGAAGAAATAAAACGTCCTAAGATTCTAAGATTGAATACAAGAGAGAAATCTCCCTTTCTCTATACTTTGAGTATATTTTTCCCACTTGATAAGTTTAGGATCTTCAGGTAGTATAGTTGCTCCAACAAGTTGTATATCTGAAATTAATTTTTGCTAGTTTCTACTTCTGGAAACCCTTCCATAATCAGTCCTTGGATTTTGTTCAAAAGACATTATATACCAGTTTACAAAATACATATTTGATTTCCACTAGAGAAAACTTTATGCTAACAAAAAATAGCACTAAGTTACTTTGTGAGTAAGGGTTACCTTCTTAGAAGTAATTCTAAGTTTGAGTCTCAGGAAGAGTCATATGAGCTCTCAATTATATAACCCTGAGTTTTGCTGTAGTGATCACATTATCCTACACAGCTGCTAATCCTTAACATTTCTAAAGACAAAAAAACATTTCAAGTACAACACCAACTGCATTGGTTTTAATATGAAGATACTGATTCTAATTTCTAATGCATATATAACATATAAGCCTAAATTTAGATCTTCCATATCATTGTGTGTGTGTGTGTGTGTGTGTGTGTGTGTGTGTGTACACAAATATATTTGTGCTAGGCTTTTGGTTGGGATGAATATATATATATATATAGATATATAGATATATATAGATATATATATAATTATCTATCCATATTATCTATTCATTTATATATCCACCCCAAGCAAAAAGCCTAGCACAAATCATTTTTAAATTATAATGGATCGCAGTCTAATATGGAAAAAGAAAACCCATATAACCTTATTTGCCAAGTACCTGAAGATCACAAGATGAGTTAACAAATATAAATAGATACATTAAATCAATCATGTTTTGCAAAAAGAAAAAACAGAGAAAAAGAAAAAATTTGGCAGGAGAAATTAATTATGTAGTTTCATAATGAAAGCAATTCCTGCCAGCCCAGATTCTTAGTTCCAGGCTAACATCTCCACTTGTATGACCTTTTATTGAGTGAGATCTGAAAATCGGAGAGTGAGAGTCCTAAATCTTTTTTCCTTGAGTAAATCAAAGAAAACTTCATGTTTTCCTCCATTAACACCATATGTAAACTAAAATTTAACTCTGAAACTTTACTTGACCCCTAGAAAATAGAAACAAAATAAAAAAGGTTCATTTGAACATCCCATTTCAGGGTTTTTAAGCCAGTACAGCAGAAACCCTTTAGTTATCAGATCTATTCCTAATGCCAAATATTCCATAACTCTCCCCACTCACACACACCCATTTTTAAGGACTGAATCAGAAAATGGTCTAGTCTCTCTCTCAAGTTTGCTAAGAAATCAATTGAGGATATAAATTAATTATCAAAAGTGGAATAATTTCAAATAGTCTTAAGCCTCTGTTCATTTAATGGCTCAATACAGGCAAGTAGCAGTCATTGCATCCTTTAATCTTCTAGTTCATTAATTAGTAAATAAATGAAATAAAAAAGGGATGTTACATCTATGTATGAAAGAGAATGCATGTGTAATTTATAAATATTAATTTCTGTAAGATGGCATATTATTGACTGAGAATATCATTAACAGATATAATATTGGTAATAAAAATAATCAAGACATATAAATATATTTTCTTTTATCCCTGCCCCAAATTTAGGTTCTTTTCAATGTAACAGTTACAATGAAGAGATGTGATGTCACAGGAGGAAAAACCTATGCAATAATCAAACCTATTGGTTTCAATGAAACCACTAAAATTCATATACACAGAAACTGCAGCTGTCAGTGTGAGGACAGCAGAGGACCTAAAAGAAAGTGTGTAGATGAAACTTTTCTAGATTCCAAGTGTTTCCAGTGTGATGAGAATAAGTGTCATTTTGATGAAGATCAGTTTTCTTCTGAGACTTGCAAGTCACACAAGGATCAACCTGTTTGCAGTGGTCGAGGAGTTTGCATTTGTGGGAAATGTTTGTGTCACAGAATTAAGCTTGGAAAGGTATATGGAAAATACTGTGAAAAGGATGACTTTTCTTGTCCATATCACCATGGAAATCTGTGTGCTGGTGAGTATAAGTATATACATGCAATTTTTACTAGTCACTATTAAACCACCTTATATGTTAAAGTATCTTTAAATCACATCTTTATAGTTACTAACCCTGAATCTGAATTTAATATTTAAAGTCTGTGAAATTAGAGCATGGCAAGAGATTTGTGCAACATGATGCTGATATTTATATTTTAAATCATTTTGTTCAGTAAATACTGAAAAATAAAAACCAAAAATTAATTCTTACTATCAAGTATGCCTTGACCTTGTAAAAATACATACCAGAAAAGGAAATTACTGATGCTGTCTGACAGATTTTCTATAATCAGGGTATTCTCCTTCATTCTCATAAGTGGTCACTCCCTCCATCTTACTCAGAAGATAGTGAGCTATAAAAATATACTTTTCATTCACTGGAAAATTCTTAATGCATTATTATAGATGGTATCGCAAATTTGTAGTAATTTAAACCTTTCCAGTTTATTTTTGGAACAACGCCAGTAACAGAATTGCCAAGGTCAGCATTTTTCAAGAAAATACTGGTTTTATAAGAAATCTAGTTTAGTCCCACAGGCCACACACAGACCAAATTTTAAAATAAAATCATTTAAAATAAAAATATCAAAAGTATAATACTTTTTGGCTAATTCAGTCTACTGCCACCTAGAGGTTAGATTCCAAGAATATCTATGAGACATTTAAAAACTAATACAAATTATTATTTTTCAAAGAATTGATTTCTCTATGACTGTGCTAAACCCACTCACTGTTAAAACACCATCTTGGTGTTTCCCTTTTGGTAAGCAAATATTAATTAAATGATGAACTGAAATTATTTCATTGTCATAAGCAGATGGAAAGTAAGAAATCTATGCAAAATAAATTTTCTATTCTTTTGTAAGCTAAAAATTTGTCCAATATCACATAAATATGTGATGAAAATTATCTTTTTATTCTACTGTATACATAAAATATTTTCTATTCCAAACATGACTTCATCTCTACCTGGTATCATGGGTAGAATAGATTTAAAGATGACTTTGGAGAACAAACCAGTAATTATTTGCTAATGTTTAAAAGCCATCCCTGTTTGGGACAGGGAAGAGAAAGAATTCTGGGATCATTTCCCCCAGCTGTCAATCTCTCAAAAGAAGTATAAAATACATTGAGAATCCCAGTCTCTGTTCATAGTAAAATATCAAAAATCAAAGTACTAGCTCTTTTATATGGCCACGGACACACAGGTAGTTGAGAATCCGCTTTGAATTATATGGGTATAAATTATACGTGCCCACTGTAGGCTGACAAGTGTTTTCTTCCCTAGTCTCCTTGGAGAATAGAAACACATGTTCACAGGTCAGCTGGCTAGGATGAGTCGTGCAGCCGGCTTACGGAGAACAGGGTCTGGCAGGCGCTGGTTTGGCCTGGACCTCATTAGTTTTACACTTAGCCAATTGAACTGATCCAACAGTAGACTCTGTGGAACAGTTACTTTGTGAGGTGCTCTGTAATAAAGGGAGGGAGGAAGGAAGCCAGGGAAGGGAAGGAGGGAGGGAAATGTCTGTGGCTGAATAAGCTTGAGAAACTCTATATAGCCCTGTAAAATGTATCCCTCTTAAAGATTTCTAGTTTTATTAGCATATTAAGTTTTAGATACTTCTGCAGTCTAAAATCTATTTAACTACATATAATCAGTGTTTCTCCTCAACTTACTTGTACACACACACACACACACACACACACACACACACACCCTACTGCCTCGCTATCTCTGTTGTGCTTTCTCATTGCCACCCAATAATAGGTGACAGCACACTTTTGACATGGCCCACCAACCTGCAAAATAATGTCCTGAAGATGTGAGGATTAGCTCAACTTCCCTGGAGAGTTTATCCTTAAACATGGCAGTAATAGAACTGATGCATGAGGAGTTTTTGCCTCATGGACCTTGGCAATAACCCAGGCCCTTGGCAATAACGAGTGACTAAGAGAATAAATTATGGAAGCTATTAATCAAATATCCCTGTTCTGTGGATTTCAAGTTAGACAACTGACATTACTTCAGCCTTTGTAGCTTTTTATATGTGTTTTTCGTTTAAAACCGAATGTGCAGTGACCTTCCAGTAGCCGGGCAGCCACTGCAGCAGACCAGACTTCACAATTGTCAGCACCATCCAGTAGCATCAGGAGATTATCTACAATAGAATGGCTCTGAAAACAGACACCGCTACGTCCTGGCATTGCTGATCTCAGACAAATAGAAAATGATGCTGTTTCCATTCACTTGACCGGCAGTGTGTTTCCATGGAGATGGGAGGGGAATGCATGGTTGGAAACGCTTACAGAGTCCATGGCTCCAGTAACTTAGGTTTGGGGGTCTTTGTTGCAGGGCATGGCGAGTGTGAAGCGGGCAGATGCCGCTGCTTCAGTGGCTGGGAAGGGGACCGGTGCCAGTGCCCATCCACATCAGCCCAGCATTGTATCAATCCAAAGGGCCAAGTGTGCAGCGGAAGAGGCACGTGTGTCTGTGGCAGGTGTGAGTGCACCGATCCCAGGAGCGTTGGCCGCTTCTGTGAACACTGCCCCACGTGTCACACAGCCTGCAACGAAAACTGGTATGTGTCTCTGATGCCAAACACACATCAACAGTCCTTCGTTATACAGCAATACTTATCCTTTTTTATTGTGCCTCCCTTAATCTTAGAAGTTACTGCATCTTCTCCAACAGATAAATTATCATCACACTGAAAAAGAACTGAATGGGGGATCTGGGAGTTAGAAGACTTAGATTTCAGTCTCTGGACACTAGCTAGCTGTGGAAGGACCTGAATTTATGTAGGCATTCACTGCCTTTGCTTTTTTTCTCTTTTCTTCTAAAGATTTTATTGGGAAATTGGGGGAGGGGAACAGCACTGGGGAACCGAGGAAGGGGAACAGACAAGTTGCTGTCCTTTTGTTCTTCAGTCTAGTTGTGGAGGACATTGCTTCACTGGCCCGTGTTGGTATCATCATTGCGCTCTTCCCGGGTGAGGCAGATCGGTCGCCAGGCTCTGGACGGCCGCTCACCGCAGCTCTTCACAGCTCACACCAGCTGCCAGCTACTCACACTGGCTGCCGGCCACTCACTGTAGCCTATGGCAGCCCACTGCAGCAGGGGCTGCACCATACACCATCGCCGGTACTCACAGCAGCCCAGCTCCAGGTGGAGCTGTTGTTCACCATCTTAGCTGTAGAGGGCAGTGTCGCTGGCCCTCATATGTGGGATCTGAACTGGGGCTGCTGGCATCCCAAGCCAGCTCTTAACCAACATGCCACTCACCTGGCCCTGCCTTTACTTTTTTAAGTTAGGTTTTTTTAATAAAAAGAATAATATTCAGTGTTTGTAAAGGTTTTGTTTTTTTTCCCCCAGCTTTACTGAGATATAACTGACATATAACCTTATGGAAGTATAAGGTACACAATGTGTAGATTTGGGACTATCTGCTCCTTAACTTAATATTAATTATCTGTTTGACTTAGGGCAAGTTGTTGAAATTCTCTGTCCCTCAGTTTCCTGATATTGAAAGGGTGGATAATAACAATGACTTGCTCTTGTTCTGTGAAAGAACTAAACTAGATGATTCAAGTTAAAAAAAAAAAGCTTTGTACTTGGTGCACAGTAATCATAGAATAAATGTTAGGTATGATGATTGTTTTATTTTTATTAAAGATAAAGAATTATGATGGTTATGAAGCACTGTAGAAATAAATAAGGGATAAATGAATGGTGATGTGTTAAGCGAAGGCAGCATTATTGTTTTGTGCCAAGAATTAATTTTCCAGTAAGTTTGAATCCTGCTCAAAGACCATTACTCTAAACCTCACTGTGCCTTCTAATCTGTTTCATTCAAATTTTTAAGACCTTCATTTTCTTGGATTGGTAGCTCAAGTACATTTTTTAAAATTATGCTTAGCAATGTTTGCTCTCTTGGAAATGTGGTAAACAGAATGATGTAGTTATTTCTAATGACCCAACAAAAATTTGAACTGTGTTTTCATTGCTAAACTTTTCTAGTAGTGTCTTAATATTCATCTTTTAAAACATTTATATAGCCTAGTTTTGCGTGTGGTGAGTATCTTATTCATCTCCTAGAGATTTTCTTAAGATAGAAAAATCATTATTTTGATTGTATAGATTACTAAACTATTTTAAGTGGTTAGAAATTAACTTTGCCATGGCATTATATTCAACCAAAATTATGAACAAGTGTCATAGCTTTCTTCCCCAGTTTTACAAGGCTGCTGTCCTAAAGCAGTTCTCTATTTTATTTCTTGTAGAAAATACTACAGGCTACAACCTCATTAACTATTGTGTATTTTCACTTCTGTTTCCCCTTCCAGGAATTGTGTGCAATGTCTTCACCCTCACAATCTGTCTCAAGTTATACTTGATCGATGTAAAACCTCATGTGCTTTCATGGAACAGTATTATGCAGACCAAGTATCAGGTGAGCCAAAGCTTTAAAATTGAAGCACTGAAAAAGTATCTGTAGTGAATCATGTTCCCTCAAAGGGCCCAAAATCAACATCCTAAAGAATGGACCGGCTGTTTAATGTTTTCCATCTCCCAGAGGTGGTACTCTACAAAACCAGCAGAGTATGCTTCCCTGGTTTGGCTGAATCATTACATCTCCCATCTCAGCTAAATTTCCATGCTGTGCTTCTCCATGGAAGTACATGAACAGATTTTCTAGGGAGGCCTCAGTAAGCCAGCAGGAATAGGAGATTCCTATGTATACTCCATTTCACCCTTAGAAACAAGATCTAGGGCCGGCCGAGTGGCGCGGTGGTTAAGCGCTGGCTTGGGAAGCCAGCGGCCCCGGTTCGGGTCCCACATATGAGGGCCAGTGACACTGCCCAAAAAAAAAAAAAAAAAAAAAAAAAAAAAAGAAACAAGATCTATGGAGCCATAATTATCCCTCATAATCCAAACTTGCTTCTACCTATAACCTTCCTCCTGTCAAACCAACATTTACTTACACGTTTCAGGTGAAGCCAAAAAATTCTAAGCAGCTTAGAATTCTGCTTTTGCAAAATGCATAGCTTCAAAAGGGCTATTCCTTCTTGGTACTTTTCATTCGAATATAAATAAAATTTAGGGTGAGTGATTATAAAGGTGGCACAATGGAAAGGGTACAGAACTTGGTTTAAGATGTGTCCCTTGACACTTGTAAATAAGAATATCGGTCCTCTTACAATATTTCCCTCAGTCTCAGTTTCCTCATCTGTAAAAGGTGGTAATAACAACCTCAGAGTTATGTAAGATGAAATGAGCCAGTGAACATGGAAGAAGTATGTAAATTTAAAGATGACACATAAACGATAGAAACATGTGAGAGCTATGTTCAAAGACCATTTTTTAACAAAAGTCATTAGAACCCAAAAACCAGCACCCTGCTTTGTCAGATGTATTAGAAATTAAACTTGAAATTTGTTTTCACCGAAAACATTCATACTGCTACTATTATTTCTAGTCTCTCTTCCGACCTGTAAGAATAATTCCAGCTCTTAGAGAGAGTGCACAGAAAAATAAACTTTCTCCACAGTTTTGTTTCCTTCTTCCTTCATATCCACACTGATCTTAGCCCATAATGAATTTGGCTCTGAAAACAGCCCATGTGCTGCCAGCTGAGGCTGTAGCAATCACTCCAGAAAGCCAAGTGCCTTTTCTAATAAATAGAGCCCTTACTGTCAACATGTCATTTATTATGTTAAGTAAACAAACCTACTGTGACCTAAGTGTGGTTACAGAAAGTATTCCATTAAAGCTCCTTAGGAAAAGCCCTTGCTTGACCTAAACTATGAAGATAGCTATGGCCAGGGCTTAATGTTTGGCTATTCAAAATGACATTTAAAAATGCACGCAGCTTTGGGCCCTGAAAATGTCCACTGTCCTAACACATTAGAAATATTTGTGAAATGTATTGGTAGCTAGGGGACACCCTTCCCCTTCACATCTATTGTGTAAGGAGAGGGAAAGGGCATTTGTTAGCCACCTCTATTATCTATCCACTCAAATCACACTTAAAGGGTGTTCTTTGGTCTTTCTGGCTAAGCTCCTGCTGGGCGAGAAGCCAGTAAGTGGGATCAAGCCACCTGCCCCCTATAAGGATCTGCCTTAGCTGACTGAGTAGTTCCATGAGTAAGTCAGCCAAGGAGATGATGACAGTCTGTCAGGATGAAAGGTGTGCATATCACAGTCTTAAGGTCACAGTGGAGGTCTCCAAGGGCATCCCCTTTGAATAGAGCATCTTGGATGTTCTCTGTGTGTGAGATCTGTGACAAAGGGGAACTTGTATTTGCTTTTGGTGCTTCTATAACAATTAGTATCCTTCAGCCTCCTGTTAACCTTTCTTTCAAGGAATCTTATCGCTGACCAAAAGCATTCTGGGCTCTAAGTCTTCCCACTTGGAGGAGAGCTCTTCCTTTGCTCCTGGGTCCCTGGGAATTCAGACGCAAATCACCGATGACTGGGTGATCGCTTTTTTCAGCCTTGGCAGGTCCCCTCCTGAAAGGCCCTCTCAGGGAGACCTTCAGACATTTAGGTGAAGTCCCCAGAGTCTGGAGAATATGCAGAAAACACATGCCTCTTTAGGCCAAGAGGTAATGTTGTGAGCCTGGGGCAGCTGGTGAGTTCTGCGGAATACTGCGGTATTGCACAACCATGATCCTCTTGGATTTGGGTAATACCTCTAGCAGCCACAGAGTCTGTAGCCTTTCCAACTAGAGTTTACCAAAGGTCTGGTGCTAAAACAGACCTAGCATGCCCCCCACTCCACCGCCCCCTTAAGGCAGCATATCCCTTTCCAGCTAGTAATTATTTATTCTTGAAAAAATACACAATGAAATTTTTAGAAGCAAAATAGATTTGGTTAACAGACAAGTAAAAAATAAATTCATAAAAATTGAGGAAAGAGAATTGTGTATTGTCCTGAATTGGACACTCCTATTTCCTGGAGAAGCTATGTATAATAATCATGTAGAGTTACACTGAAACTTCAAAGGAAATATGTATTCGTCTATTAGAGTAGTACTGATTTTAGATTCTGCAGATGTTTACTTTATTTCCCATTACTGGTGTGCAACAAATGAAGAGCAGGCATAACAAGAGAAATATAAGCTAGTGAGTAGAGCTGTTAAATAATTTTTTAAATCCTATTTTCCACTAGTGATCAAGGGTACACACTACAAAAACACTCTCTCTCTTCATCATGGATAAAATTATATTTGGTTAAAGGGTTTGAACATATTCCTGTTAGTACAACTAAAGAATCAAGCTGCAAAAAAAATGCTCTTATAAAATACTTTAATGTGGGCCGGCTGAGTGGCTCAGTTGGTTAAGAGCTCGCTCAAGAGTGCGTGCTGAGCTCTGAGCAACAGCGGTTCGAGGCCAGCCCGAGCTGAGTTGCCGTTGAGCTGCCAACAGGTGGCAGGATGGCTCAGCTAAAAATAAAAAAAGTAAAAATAAAATAAAAAATTAAAAAAAAATACTATAATGTGGCTATTCTCCAAAGGAGAGTTTTATGTTGAAAATATTTTAATAATAAATGCTAAATAAAAATTTGAATCAACAGCAATGGCAGTCCTCTTTTAAAAATGTAGATATACAACTATCTCTGGTCCTGTTAATTGAAATGGTGAACATTGTTTAATTTTTGGAATCCTTTGATTTGCTCATCCTAGTTTTTAATCCTTTTTTTTTCTTCTTCATTACAGAATGTTTCTCTAGCCCAAGCTACTTGAGGATATTTTTCATCATTTTCATAGTTACATTCTTGATTGGGTTGCTTAAAGTCCTTATCATTAGACAGGTGATATTACAATGGAATAGTAATAAAATAAAGTCCTCAGCAGATTACAGGGTGTCAGCCTCAAAAAAGGTCAGTGAATTCTAAAAAAGAATTACTATCAGTATTTCACTGTCTATGTCCAATATTTAGGTCTCCTTAATTAATAATATTTCTTCTCCATCAAGGACAAGATGATTCTGCAAAGTGTTTGCACAAGAGCAGTAACCTACCGACGTGAGAAACCTGAAGAAATAAAATTGGATATCAGCAAATTAAATGCTCACGAAACTTTCAGGTGCAACTTCTAGAAAGATAAAAAGTACTTTATGGAAAACTGGATTTTTTAATAATTGCTCCTAAAAATTATAATTTTAGAAGTCACAGGAGGAGACCGATTGTTCCAGATCATGCCAGTTGCTGGCTGTCCACTCGAACGAAGACTGACAAGCGTCCTCATCACCATGTGACTCACATCGCTGCTGAATTTTTCAGAGAAAAAAATGTGTCTTACTACTGTTTGAGACTAGTGTCATGGTAGCACTTTACTGTAATATATAACTTATTTAGGTCAGCATAGAATGTAGTTCATCTGAAGAGCACTGATTACACTTTACAGGTACCTGCCACTCCTATGCTTCCCAGAGAGACACAATGCTGTGAGACGGTTTTGGCATTGTATCACTACAAGGGTACAGTGATCCCTGCATGGAACATGCAAAGGAAAACAATAATAAGGCAGTTATACTCATGTTGCCGAACACTTCAATAATTGGCAGTGAACAGACAAGAAAAACCAGATGAATAAATGGTTCATGTTTCAAACATGCAAGAGGTGAAGACATGAAACCTTAATCTTGAGGGATACTGCTTTTGAAATTGAGTAGTTTTATGCATGTGGTTTGTTTTCTTTCTTTTTACAAGATGGATACTAATTCCAGCATTCTCTCCTCTTTGCCTTTATATTTTGGTTTTCTTTCTTACAGGATAAGTTTCTGTCACAGATGACTGGATTAAATAAGTGCTAAGTTACTACTGCCATAAAAACCTAATACAATGTCACTTTATTAGAATACTGGTTTGAAAAGCTGAATGTTTAATAAGGGACACTTATTTCACATCAAAATTTGAACAGCTTCCTTGTTTGCAGATGTGGAGTTTTATATCTTATTCCTGGTAAACTGGATGGACTGTTTTACCATTTCATTTGTCTAATCATCACGTTAAAATGCACAAGATATTTAGAAACTCTGCCTCGAGCAAAGTGCCACACTTTTGAGTGCATTTTCTCAGATAGTTACTCCAAGTAGATATTAGCATTTTTCAAATTAAAAGCTCTATTATTTTTCCCTTCCATGAAGCCTAAGGATATTCTTTCCCTGTATCAACTCAACACCACTTGCCAGAATTCTAAAAGGATGCAACTGGGGAGGACAGACAATATCTGAGAAATAAGCTAATGCACCCTTTGAGTTAGGGAAACAAGGCTCAGAAAGTTTAAATGATTTCTCAAAAGCCTTCCCAGTGTTTAAGTGGCAGCATTCAAAGAGAACTCCTATCTTCTTATTGACAGGCTAGTGTTCATTGTAAAACATCCTTCTACCTCTTGAGTCTTTGAAATATCCAATCGGCAAGTATTGTTACTAAAGTCTTAAATATATGGGCATGAGAAAATTTAAAAGCAAAGCAGAAAAGAGTAATTCAAGTTGAATTGGCCATGACTGGCTTCCAATCTTTCCTGCTAATCAACTTCGAAGAGCTAGCTACAGGGAGATCTATTCACATTTTAACCTGTGTGACCAGCACCCCCTAGAGTTGTGCAGAGCTCAGCCCAAGAGATTGATACAAAGGCCATGAGCTTTTCATCTTTCCCAATGGAAACCTCTTCACAGTTACCATATCCCTACAGACTTAGTCTGGTTTTTCTGGCTACAAGTCCAGCAGTGCTGTGTGCATACAAAGCTTTGCCTATGACAACAATGTGTTCTTATAGTTAACTTCCCAGATTTGCCATCTTCCAGCACTTGAGTTAATCACAGTGCTGCACATGTACATTTCAATGAAGACTAACCCCCACCGCATATTCTCCCCTAACAAGCATTTTAAAACATGGAATAAATTGTTCTGGAGCCAACAGGCAGCGCAGCTCCATCAGCAGCTCCCTAAAGCCAAGCAATTAGGACTCCAAGTTGATCTGTATGTCGTTCCCCACTTGAGACTGGGGACATAGACAGAATTCAGTACTGTGTCTCACTTGTGTAAGATGCCCTTGATCACCAAGGATAATGTGAAAATCATTTCGCAGCCTGCCTGTCACACGGAGCATTCTTTTTTAAAGGGAAAATAAATGGATACTTGACAGACTCCCAAAAGGAAAAAGAAGAAAAAAAATCCATTTATTAAAATGAGGACAATTTAAAAAAAAGAACATTATGAGGTTCATAAACTAATTTTCATGTGGAATGAATTACCCAAAAAAGCATAATAAAATGAAACCCCTAAAAATTCAGGGTTTATATTTTTACACTCTCACTAGTTTGCACTAATTTATAATGGACCGAGGCCGGTATCACAGGAAGGAACAAACTTCCTTTTAGGCAGTTCAATGCTAGATGATGACTGTCGTTATGCTTGTGATGTCTTGTGCTTTCTTTTATTTTACTTAAAGATCTAATTCTTAAAGATTTGAGAGCTTATATTTTACTTGAATAATTGATATTTTCTTGTATAATGGCTTGTGAGAATTAATATTTGACTAGTTAGAATTAATTGAAAGGTAAGGGAAAACAGGGTATTCTTAGATTAAATAATATTTGTAAAAAGAGCCTATTTTCAACTAATATGACCACAGGAGCCTTTTGAGATTCACTGATGTTAAACACAAGTAATGAAATTTTAAATCGTTAGCAAAGAACTTGACCACTTTTGGTACGACAGCATTTCTGTGCCCTAAAGTATGTAATGATTTAGAAATGTGCCATACACACACTACAATATAACTGTATGTATTTTATTTCTCTGGGGACATCTTTACACTGCAGTGTGATTGGATTTATAAGCACTTGATATCTTTTTGAAAGTTTATGAAGCTTTATAAACTCATAGATATTCTCCATAAGACTCAAAAATTCACTAAAAATCTGATCATGGCCTAAATGTTTGATTTAGCTTCGGTTAATAATGATTAAAGAAATCTAAAGTTAAACAGAATAGATTTCTCTAGAGGCAAATTTTTCAAAACTCAAAATTAAAAATAGTGTATGCATCAGATGCAACACTTCACTGAAGAATAAATTCCAAATATTTTAAATATATAGTTAATCTCCATTGAAGATATTCTCATGTTTGACAACAGGTATCCATGAGACACCGAAATATTTTTATGACGGACTATGAAAATTTTTCTCCATGGAATTATATTCCTCCAGGCACCTGGTATAGCAAATTAGACTTAATGGCTTGTACTTCCTTTTCTTACTTCTGTTTTTTCTGCTCAGTTTTCTTAAGGGACTGCCCTAAAACATAAAACTCAATAAGCCTAATTGTGAAAAAAATAACCAAATGTAATGGTATAATGAAACTCTTCATTTCCAAGCATCTCTTAATCATTTTAAAACTCATTTGAATCTATGCACTGAACAAAGACAGACCCATTAAAAACTAAGAATTATAAATGTTCACAACTGTTAGAGACGCTTTCAGTTTGAAAGGATTTGAGATTTATATATTTTAATAAAAGTTTCAAATGAAATATAGCTATTTGGGAGTTCACGCATATGCATATTGTATTTAGTATTATTTACTTTTAACATTTAATTTATGACTATCCTTATCAATATTGACTTTAAGAACTCCATTTTCATGCAATGCAAACCAAAATATATTTTCAAAGAAATATGGCACTAGCATTCTTTCAGATCACTTCCCTTTTCTAATCCTTTTATGAAAAATTTATTATGGGTAACTGATTATACATATTCATATTCATTGATTATGAGCCATCCATTGTTTCCTTTTTTCCTTTTAATTGAAGTTTATTGGGGTGGCAATTGTTAGTAAAGTTACACAGGTTTCAGCTGTCCAATTCTGTAATACATCATCTATATATCACATTGTGTGATCACCACCCAGAGACAGTTCTCTTTCCATTATCATATATTTGATCCCTTTTATCCCCATCTACCACCTCCCTCCTCCCTTACCATCTGGTAACAACTAAACTATTGTCTGTCCCCATGAGTTTTTGTTTCTTCACTTGTTTGTCTTGTTCCTTTGTTGTTTTCAGTTTTATATACCACATATCAGTGAAATCATATGGTTCTCAACTTTTTCTGTCTGACTTATTTCATTTAGCATAATAATCTCAAGATCCATCCACTTTTTCAATATAACATCTCTGAAATTGTGATGTATCTTGCAATCATTGGCACATTAGATGCGGTGTTGAAAGTTGTGCTTGAATAAATATTACACTAATTCAGTTTTAACTAAATGTTCATGGGTATTAGCACATTCCTTTCTTACAAATATTTGAGAATTTATTTAACATATGAGCCAGTTTTCAGTATAAGAGAATCACATACAATTCAATATGGAACCTGACTCTGATTATGAGCTCAGATCCTGCAAATCTTTAGGTTATAAAAGCTCTTTCAGCCTCCTGTTTATACTCTTTACTAGTGGCTAAGATTTCTGAATACCCTAACTTAACTGACAAGAATGATTTGGTTTTTCCCAGTTTTGTTAACAAATTTTTATTCTTTCTATTCCTCTGAAAAAAATACTTTCATACTATCATCTCACTCTTAAACAATTAACTGGAAGGATATTACAAGAAACCGTTATAATTAGATTTTGCAGAATCAAGTATGTCTTATGTCAATGACAGGAGAAAAATATAGTACAACCTATCAGTGCGGTAGGAAAAATAACGTTCCCTTTGACTCCTAATTTTTTATTCTTCTTTAACATTTCTGTTATTTTGATTTTTTCCTTTGGCTTTGATAAATTTACCTTCAATCCCATGTAATGACTGTCATGAAACTATGTATTTAAATTATTAGATTTATATTAAACAATTGTACAGCTATCTGGGCTGCTGTTAATGAAATACGTGAAAGTAACAACACTACTCTTTTATCTACCTGTAATATTATTCTGCATAAAATTTATCTTTGTAAGCTAACTCTATTAATCAGGTTTCTAACCTCTACAACCTACTTCAGTTAAAATTATTTAAACCAACAACAACAAAAAAACACTGCAGTTACCAAGGATGGAAAATGTGATTTATATATATATATAAAGAACCTTTATTAACTTTACACTGTACCACAGATAAATGTGATTTTGATATGAATTTCACACAATGACAAGTATGGTACATAAATCTTATTAAGAATATTGAATATAAAATATTTTAATTCTAAATTATAAGAAAGTATAAATTTGCATATATTAATATAGAAATTCATTTTGTATATATTTAACAACTTTAGAACTATTTTACATTTACCAGCTACTTCATTAAAGTTATTTAAACCTCTGCAAAAAAATTTAGAAATGTTTTTAAATTATCAGTAATATAACCTTATTTGTTTCATTTAACAAGTCTTGCATTTGTATAAAAAAAAAATTTTAATAGAGTATTTTTAAATTAAAATATTTGAATATAAAATAGCTCTAAGAAACAAATTCTCATTAAACAAGTTTATTATTATTTCTGGCTTTGAATTATACATAAAATTAAATTGCCTTCACACGGCACATTGGAGTATATGATAATTTCACATAATATACTATGAAGCTGTTCATATAATTCTGATTGACTACTAACTTCTGTTTTATGTATTTATTAAAGAGCTGACACTGTAGTTGTGAGATGACTATTTTTCTGACAGAGCTTATAACAGTTATGACAAGGCATTTAATTAATGCATCATTCTGTTTAAAAGTAGGTGTTAATCAGTATAAAATTTTGTTGTAAAATAAAAATGTAAAGATCAAAGAATTCTCCTTTATTCACCGTTATGTGCTCCATGACCCTCAGAACTGCCAAACAACAGCACACTGTCACATGAAGAAATGTAATAACATTGATATATTGTCATTGGTAGAGGTTGTTACATAATTCCAAAAACTACTACTTTTAGAAAATTGCAGGGCAAGTGATAAAGGTGTGGGGTCATCCTAATTGCTCTATTTCCCTTTTGATAGCTGCCCAACAATGGAAGCAGAAGGAAAATCCTAATTACAAAGAACTGAAAAATTAGCTAAAAGATAAACCAGGTTTTTTTTCTACCTGCCTGAGATTTCTACCATCACCTTGATACAAATATAATGTGTTCATAAACTCAATAGCACATTCTCAAAAGCTTTATTTAATTAAACTACTGAAATTTATGGAATACCCATGTTGTGATTTTTCTTAATTTAACCTAAGGGAGAGAGTAAAACAGATGAGGGAACACATTAAAAGTTAAATAAGGCAGATTCCCTGTCCTTTACGAGTTTTAAGAGTTTGAAGGAAAAGGTATGTGTGGCAAACCTATAGAAAGAAGGGTGTGCTAGAGAGATCGAGGCAAGCTATCAGAAGGTCTCACAAGGTCTATCGAGGCTCAGAATCCTGATTTTGTTGTGACTATTGTTTAGCCCCTTTCTGTCCTTCCCCCTTTAGTAATATGTAGGACCCATCTCCTGAGTTTCAGTAGAGCACACAACTTAGACTTAACTACCCAGACTCCTTTGCAGCTTAGCATAGTTACAGGACTAAATGTTGGTCAGTGGAATGGGAGAGGAAATGATATGTGCAACCCCAGATCTCGCTTCCTTTTTCCCTCTTTTTGTTGTCTGGGACAACTGATGCAGCTGTCTTAGCAAAGGAATTGTCAGTGTATCCCCTTCAGCCATCAAATGCTCACCTCAAGACATCCCTTGGTAGGGAAAGTCTCTTTTTAGCTAAACCACTGCATTTGATGTTATATCAGATAATCTGTAATAACGTATTCTTTATATAATTGTCTCACTGAATCCTTAGCTATACTAAATACCACTTTCCTCAATTTTTCAAATGAGGAAAATAAAGTACAGAGGTTAAGGACCTTGTATAAATGCAGCCAGTAAGTGGTCAGCACAAGATCTGTTTTTCTCTCCATAAATGACTGATCTTACATGAAGACAGATTTTACATAGTTTAACTATGTCCCCATTTCTCAAAAAACATAAGCAATAAAGTTAAGGAGCTAATATATGTGTACAAATACTAAACAGGTAGAAGTAAACAGAGCCTAACAATGAAAAACAAAATGGTAAGTGCACTCAAATGCTAGCATTAGATTGGATCAGGTCCATGGAGGATAGCATTTGGCCTAAGCCTTGGAAGCAAGGTGGGTGTGGACATGCAGAAAGGTAAGGTCAAGAAGAGCTAAGGGAATGGTGAAGCAGAAAAGAGTGGGGATTTCATCCAAGAACACTGAAACATTGTTGAGATGCAGCATTGTTAGCACACAGGCGCTAGGTACGGAAAGCTTGATTTCCAGCTAAGAGGTTTGAACTTTGGTTGCTAGGAAAAGCAAGCCCTGAAGTTCTTGCACAAAAAAGTGATATTATTAGAATTATATATGATTTAGCATATATTTACATAATTAAATATAATTTTTAATTAAACATTAATTTTATACCCTCTAATACTAAATGTGAATACTATCTAACTCTATTAAATATTTAATGCTATTAAATGCTACTTAATACTAAATTTAATTACTATTTAGTACTAGTGTAAAAAAGAATGGAAGCACACAAGCAGAAAAAAAATTCAAACTCACACTTCCTACTAGCAATCACTTTCACATGAGGGCATATATTCATTTTATTTTATTATGCATTTTACAACTTTTATTGTGCTGATGATGAATATTTATTGTAAAACATCCTAAAATACATGTTACTCCAATCTAGCCACCCAGAGTTGACAATTGTGATAGATAGATAGATAGATAGATAGATAGATAGATAGATAGATAGATATAGATAATCTGTTTGTAACTAGGAAAGGCATGTGCTATGAATAGTTTGATATAAAGGTTTTTTTTCTTCAAAAACATTTTAAACATTGTCCATGTCAAGATTTAAACAATTGTTTTAATAGGTGGATATATCCCACCCATGAATGTGCCACAATCATAGCTCTTAAGTTCACTGAGAAAAAGAATGAGCAGGATATGAAACCAAATATAACACACTGGTTAATAACTTCAGTATTGAAAAAGAGGAGATTGGTTAAATAAACTTTTTTGAACGGGAGAAATCTGCATTTTATAATGGCAGAGAAAAAGGAGCCAATGTAGAGAGAAATGTTTATGTTGGAAGGTTTGGATTGGTCTAAGGTACAATAGGAGAGTGTTTCAAATTGTGACAAAGAGGAGTCAGTCAAATAAGTTTGGAAAATTTTCATAAGGAAGTAAAAAGAGAGGGAAAATGAGCTACAAGGAAGATTTGGGAGGACTTGGGGACTGGCTAGATATAGGTGATAAGCAAAGAAGCTGGTCAAAGAAAATTCTAATGCCAACTCCAAAACACACTACAGACTTCTATCAAAACTGGGTAAAGCTCCCAATATCGTCTCACACATATTGTTTGCCAATCCATGACATTTAGACTAAATTCTAACTGCATCAAAATATTTGGCCAGACAAAACTAAAGCTGTGAATTTTTAAACCATGCCAATGATCATGCTTTCAATATTATCAAAATAAACCCATCTTCAAGATACACAGTATCCTTTTTTCTAGTTCTTTATAGATGAATATTTTGATCATAGTTAGAAGCAGTGGTGGGCTGCATGCAATAAACAAATGGCACCTTGGCTTTCATCTTGGCAATCCTTTAGCATTTATTTGGACTGGTGCATACTTAGTATTTAGGGTCCAGTGCTGTTTAGACTTTTTCCAATGAATTGCTTTAAGGTCTTAAAAAATTTCTCAGACTATAGTGATGAGAGGGAAACTTTCTTAATTGGGCTTTGTCATTCTCTGTGTTGTTTTTCCATTGTTATGACCACAAAATACACTCTAATCGTAGTTAAAGGTCATGAGAGATACTTATCCACTTAAGAAAATCTTAATTTTCCATTCAGAACAATTTTTTTTTAATTTTCCCTTATTAAATTCAGGATAGTCTATAAATCCATAGTTTTCAAAGAGCAGTCCCCAGATCTGGAGTATCAGTGTCACATGAAAACTTGTTAGAAATGCAGATTTTTGGTCTCCACTGCAAACCTCCTCAATCAGAAACTCTGGGAATGGAGCCCAGTGATCTGTGCTTTAGCAAGCTAAGTAATTCTGATGCCTGCCAAAGTTTTGAGAGCCATTTCCATAAAGAGTGAAAACTAGCATCAGGAGACCACAGTTATAGATTACGCTTTCAGTGTACCTAGGCCAGTACCTAATACTCAGGACTCAGAGCAGGTACTCAATTACGTGTTGCGTGAGTCAACAATGTGCTATAAATAGTTTGGCATAAAGATTTTTTTCTCTTCAAAAACATTGTAAACATTGTCCATGTCAAGATTTAAAACAATTGTTTTTTTCTGAGCCCTTCAGACATGTCCCTGAGAAAATACTGTGCACAAAATCTGTCTGGTCTTTGTTGTGGTTAAAATCAAAGTAATAAAATGACTGTCTGACATGTTGTTTAAAAAAATAAGGTTAATGTCAATTGTTTTTTATAATAAGCCTAACATCGCCAATGCACAGAGAGGCCTACATTAAATGCTTCTATTAGCCACAGCCTGTTCTCAGGTTTTCTGTCACTGAAACTCTCTCTCGTCTCCCCGAAAGTTAAATGCATGTAGATTTGTGTACCTGCATGAAACGGTCGGAGGATCTTCCCCACTGTCCCGAGTAACAGGGAAATTCCTCGCACGGCCTGTGGAATCCCAGCTTACTCAGAGGACTAGCCATTCCCTTCAAGCTCTGGTCTCCACCAGAGCTTACAGCCCCTCTTCCTCCTCTATGCTCAGAGCACGTCCGGATGTCCAGGTCTGTTGGTTGTCTGCAGGGACACAAGTGGGACAGCCACACTTCCCCTCCCTCCTTACTGGAGTAGAAAGTCCTTCTGCTCCCTCTCGTTTTCAGGAATCACATCTGTTTGCTTCTTTTCGCTCAGGTCTAAAACACCCCTTTCTCCCTTGCCCTAGATTCAGTTTTATCTCATCTGTGGGGGGGTTGGGGGAGTAGCTAAATCTCTAGTTCACTTAAATTGTGCATTTATTTTGGTAGTACCTCTGCTTTAATTTGAGATTAGAAAAGGGAGAGAAAAAAAACCTTACAGTGCCAACGAATAGCAAAAGGGAAAGAAAATATATACACACGAGTATGTGTATATAAGGGTCAGGTAGACTGAAAGAATAAGAAACTGACATCCTGTTCTGGGACTCCAGATCCCTCGGGCCATACAGGATATAAAAAGGGAGCAGAGATGGGGAGGAAGGGAGATTAAAAATATTTCTTTTGATGTGGAGTATACTGTGGAGGGGAATCAGGGGAGTTGTGATGGATGTGTGTGATATGGGAGGGGAGTGGGGGTGGCAAACTGGGAGAGGGGGTTGTCACTTTGGGGGATAAAGAGTATAACTATTGCATTGTGTTGTACACCTGAAACTAATAATATATATATTAATATATATATATATTATTATATATATATTATTATTATATATATATAATATATATATAATAATATATATAATAATATATATATTATTAGAAATATATATATATATATATATTTCTTTTGAGAGATACCTACTTTAAGTCTCTACTCCTTCTCTTTTTGGGAATAGGGTAGGGATATTCCCTCTAACCTCCAGCCTAGTGGGGCTGCAAAGGAACTACTTGGAGCTTTGAAATATATTCCCTATATCTGTCAGACAGAGAAGTCTGATGACTGGCTCACACTAGACAAAGGTTTCATCACAGATTAGTGCTGATAACAAACAAGGCTATGGTCCTATCTCCTTC
This sequence comes from Aselliscus stoliczkanus, assembly GCA_033961575.1. NCBI lineage: Eukaryota > Metazoa > Chordata > Mammalia > Chiroptera > Hipposideridae > Aselliscus > Aselliscus stoliczkanus. Next base: position 19,759,423 of record CM066740.1, on the reverse strand, counting down.
CAGGAAAACTAAAGGGGATAAATGGCTAAGACTAGGTGAGTCTATCCTAATTCTAAGTGCCTATTCTTATTCTATAGGTTAGAGTATAATTTGAAACAGAATAAATACCATTTTTCCTTTCAAATATTAAGACAATAATATCAGACTCTTCTCCAGAATTAATTTGGATATAACAACTCCCTCTTCACTGACCAGAAAATCTGAAAAGAACAAAATACGTGTATTGAAAACATGCTCAATAATAGTTTATTATATTTTTAAAATTAATTGGAGTTTATATTTTAGTGAATTTAAAATTTGAGATTACTTTGCATAAAAAATATTCACCTTAAGCTACACATTGATTTTGCAAACATAGGTTTACTTTTTACTTGGCAATTTCCCAGCTTCCTTTTGTTTGCCTAAGAGCTTGAATTAAAAAAATAAAATGAAATAAATAAATACACACACACACACACACACACACACACACACACACTGTTATTCAACATTTAAAATGACTAAATTAACATTTAAAAACTGCTCTCCTTTCCTTTAGATAAATTGTAAAAGACCAATTATTAAGTTTCAAGATTTCATTACCTTGTTCTCTGATGACATTGAGTCTATCTGGATAAAAAATATGTAGAACTCTTTGAGTCAAAATTGGATGACTAGAATGGTAACTCTGTCATCTTTTAAAGTACTTTTATTGATAAAAGTATGCAATTTAAGTTTCTTCCTAGCTCCTTAGTCATTTAGTAAGAATAAGCATATTTAACTTTCCAGTCTAGCAATGGTAGCTAATGGCCTAATTAGCCAGCAATCACTTGAAAAAGAAAGAAGAAACCCACACACTTCCAAAGAATTGGGGAGAAAATAGTGAAAAAATGCATTCTTAAAAATGATGATGAGTGAAGAAGTCAGTGAGTCTTTATAATGGGTATGGGTGGTTGAAGAATAAAGGAGAGACAAATGGGGAAGAAAATGTCACAGCAGGAAAAATCTCCATCACTTATCTACCAGCGTGCATGCTCCCATGCACCACACACACACACACAAACACACACACACACCCTATTGTTTCTGTTCTTCTGGTGAACTTAATACATTTTTTCTTCAATGCACTCACTGATTTCTCTTACCATAACAAAAACAACTTTCTTACTTGGAATTTCTCTCAGAATTAATAGCACTAACCTGATATTTACCCAAGTCCAATCTTCTTGTAGCAATACTAAAATATGGAAGTTGGCATAATACTTAAATAAATTACATCTGCTCTTCTTAATGTCAGGTTTATTGTAGCATAATATGCCCTATAGAAAAATACACTCTTTTCAGGTGGATCTTGACAAACACATACATACAGTTGTATAACCACTACTACAATCAAGACAGAACATTTCCACACGCCCAAATGTTTCCAATGCGCCCTTATAGTCAATTCTCTCACCCTATCCTCAGCCCCGGTGACCACTAGTCTGACTTCTGACCACACAGTCTCCTTTGTCTGGAGTGGCATAAAAATGGAATTATACCATACATGGCTTTTCGTGCACAGCTTCTTTCACTTAGCATAATGCTTTTGAAATTCAGCCATGTTGGCATGTATAAGAAATTCCTTTTTATTGCTGAATTGTAAGTCTAGCATGCGGATGTACCACATTTGACGATTCACTCACTGGTTGAAGGGCATCTAGACTATTTCCAGTTTTTGGTGATTTTGAGTAAAACTGCTGAAGGCATTCTCACAAAGGCCTTTGTGCAGACCTATGTTTTTATTTCTCTTGTTTAAATACGCAAGAGTAGAATTGTTAGGTCAAATGGTAAGTGTATGGCTTACCAGAAATCACCGAACTGTTCGGCAAAGTGGCTGTACCATTTCACATTCCCAGCTGCAGTGTGAGGGATCCAGTTGTACCGCGTCCTTGCTAGGACTTTGTGGTGTTGGGTTTTTAAGAGCCATTCTAGAAAGTGTGGACTGCTCTATTTTCGTGGTTTCAGTCTGCACTTCCCTCAAGGCTACAGAGGTGAAGATGTTCATGTGATTCATTGCTGTCTGTAGTGGTCCACATTCAAGATGGTCCTTGGAATGCCCCCTAGATACTGGTATTCACACCTCTGGGTAGCTCCTTCCCTTCAAAATTTAATAGGACGGAGTAACAAACAGTGTTGTGGAAATGATGGCATGTGACTTCTCCGGCTGTCATAAAAGCCATTGCTGCTTCCTCCTTTATCTCTCTTGTCTCACTCACTTTGAGACAAGCCAGCTGCCATGTAATGAGGACATTCAAAAAACCCGATGGAGAGAGCCACATGGTAAAGAATTCAGGCCTCCTAACAACAGCCAGCACCAACTTACCAGCCATGAGTGAGCCATTTCGAAGGCAGATCCTCAAGCCCCAGTTAAGGCCTCTAATGACTGTAACCCCAGCCAACATCTTGGCTACAACTTCAATAAAAACCAGAACAACCCTGGTTATACTACTCCTGCTTTCCTGACCTACCAAATCTGTGAGATAAATGATTATCATTATTTTAAGCCAACTTATTTAGTAGATTGTTACGTAATAATAGATAACTAACACACAATTCATATCTTTTCTTTGGTAAAATGCCTGTTCAAGCCTTTAGTTTCTTTTTAAAAATAGGTTATTTGTTTCCTTGTTATTGACTTAAAATAGTTCTTTATATACTTTGGGTATACATCCTTTATGTGATAGGTATTTTTCAAACTTTTTTTCCCAGCTTTTGGCTTTTCATTTTAACAGAAATAGTTCAAGAGAAGAAATTTTATATTTTCATGAAGTCCAATTTGTCTATTATTTGTGGCTCATGCTTTTGGTGTCATATCTAAGAAATCTTGGCCTAATGAAAGGTCGAAAGGTCAAAGTATTTTTTTCCCTACATTTCTTTCTAGAAGTTTTATAAATTTAGGTTTTACTTTTAGATATATTGTACATTTTTGAGGTTTTCGAAAATATACTCTGAGTTCATTTTTTGAAAGTCTAATTGTTTCAGCATCATTTCTTAGAAACACTGTTCTTTCTCCATTAAATAAACTTGGCATCTTTGTTTTAAAAAAATCAATTGACTATATGTATATGGTTCTATTTCTAGACTCTATTTTACTCCACTAATTTATTTGTCTATCTTTATGCCAATATTACATTCGCTTTATTACTCATATTTATAGTATAAATCTTGAGATCAGGTAGTATTAATTCTCCGCTTTGTTTTTCATTGTCAAAATTTCTTTGGCTATTAGGTACTTTGCTTTTCTGGATACATTTTAAAATACATTTTCCAGTTTCTATTAAAAAAAAGCCTATTGAGTTTTTGATTAGGACTCTACTGAATATAGATCAATTGGAGGAGAAACAACATCTTAATAATTTTGATTCCTCTGGTCTATGAATAAGATATATTTCCATGTAGTTAGATGCTCTTTGATTTCTCCCATTAATGATTTATAGTTTTCATCATACAAATCTTAGGTATATTTTGTTAGATTTATCCCTATGTATTGTATATTTTAATAAAATTTTAATGGCACTGTTTTATTAATTTCAACTTTTAATTTTCCATTGTCAGCATAGAGAGATGCAATTTTTTGTACATTGACCTTTTTATCTTGTGACCTCGCTAAACTCACTTATTAGTTTTAGTACCTTTTTCATAGACTTTAAGGGGGATTTTAATTTGGACAATCATGTCACCTGTAAATAAAAATATTATTTCTTCCTTTCCAATCTGCTAATCTGCTTTTATTTCTTTATCTTACCCTACTGCACTGGCTAGACCCTCCCGTACAATATTGAATGGGAGTGATGACAGCAGACACTTTGCATTGTCTCCAACTCTTGGGTAAAGGCAGTCTTTCACCATTAAGTTATTAGTTGTAGGCTTTTATATTTACACCCTTTAATCAAACTGATGAAATTCTCTTCTGTTCCTCATTTTCTGAGAGTTATTTTATGCTAGAATATGAAATATATTTACTGCATCTATTCACAAGATCATTTTTTTCTTTTTTAACTTGTTGGTATGGTGATTTACATTCATTGATATTTTTTGAATGTTGAACTAACCCAGGTGCTTTTAAAGACCCTCCACCACATAATCTCAATCTATATATTCAACTATATTTGCACAAGGTGCAATCACAAACCCTAAGCTGTGGTACCTCGCAATCTTGCTTGACTGATGCTCATCATTGACCCACAATGCTCTTTTTCCTTTACCTATCTGGAACCCTGTCTCGTTTCAAGGTCTAATTCTCCCCAAGAATCTTTCTCCAGTTATCTAAATTTCCTCTTCATGGGCCAATCATTTGGACATGAGCACTCTTCCAACCCATTTTTTATTAGCAAGAAGCCATGTCAAGAAGAGGGAGAAATTGCTGGGTATCAGTGGATGGAGATAACAGTCAATGCGGGAGAATACTGGGAAGTCAGGGTAGCATAATGTTTGAGTATCATAATTGGTATTTTTCTCCTAGTACAATAATACAGGGAATTTCTTGTTCTAGTTCTGGGGAGATTCCAGTAATGTTATGTTCATAGATAATCCTCCTCCCACCCTTACTGCTCTTGGAACAATTCTGAAAGACTGTTCTCATTTCTTTCTGGTAGAACTGCAAAGCTAAAGAGAACCTCTGTTTCTCTGAAAATGCTTTATAAAAATATGGGTAAAAGAATAAGATAGAATGTTACATTTGTTTATTCAAGAAATGCTACACACTGTTAAGCTTTGTAGGGGATACAAAAATAAAACCTATTTGACATCTCTAAATTTAAATTACACATAACATCTGTATATTATTCTTTCTTGTGTTGAAATCCCTATTTCTTTGTAGTCTGCTACCCCAGACACACACACTCAGCTGCTATTCAATATACAAATACTAAAACACAAGATTACATAAACACGTAATTGACTTCAATTAGGCACTATTTTGCAGAGTTTTGCACAACCAGATTCATTATCAAACAATTATGAAATATAATCCTTAATATGCAAAAACCATTTTGAATATTTTCTTATCTTTGAATAGAAAACCCATTTAACATATAGAAAACTAGTTTTCACTAAAAATTAAAAATAAAAACATCTTGATTAAAGCCAGCTTTGAGAATGAAAACCGTATGGGATCTCTAAACAATGCAGCTTTTGGCAATGTCAGGATGTACTGTGATGAAACTGGCACTTGTTTTCATGGAAGTATTTTGCCACCTATGCTTTTGGATGTTTTCAAAAGTTTTGGCCTTAATAACTAACAGTCTCCAGATGATTATTAAATTACCTGGATAAGGAAATGAAAATTGCTAAATATTCCTGTTTGAAATTTATTTGTCTTAGTGTGGCAGACAGTACAAAATAACTGCCTGGGTAAACAGAAATTGCCAAATGTTGGATTCACACTACCCACCCCCCTACACACTTGATCAGAATCTTAAAACACAACAGTAAAACTTTGGTGATTTCCATGATCCAGGATGAAAAACAAAGAAGAAAGTCTTAGACTGTAAATGATTGTGGGGATTTTTCTTCCTTATATTAGAACTCAGCTAATTAAGGTTCAGCTGGAATATATAGCACTCAATGGTTAAAATCAAATGTATAACTTGAAACTACAAACCAAAGTCAACTGCAACAGGAATTATAGATTAAAATAATCTCAGTTTTAAGTCTTACCCACAATCACATTCTGTGTGCCAGTCTTAATTCTACCTTGAATAATTTAGAAGCCACCTGCTTAAGAAAGTCTGCGTATTCCCTCTTCTTTTTTTTTAGCTGAGTCCTCCTGCTACCTGTTGGCAGCTCAACGGCAACTCAGCTCGGGCTGGCATCGAATCACCGTTGCTCAGAGCTCAGCTCGCACTCGAGAGAGCTCTTAACCAACTGAGCCACTCGGCCAGCCCTCTATTCCCTTTTTCTTATATTCTCTGATTCTCTGATTTTTGCTATGTTTTTCTAGCTAAGGCTGGTCAACTTAAAGTAAATAATTTACTGGTTTTAGTAAAGATGTGATGGTAGAAGAATAAACAGCATGAAACAGTTTACAAAAGGAATGTTTGTAAAGTCTACAGCTATGTGAAAAGTCTTCTTGAAGACGATTTCTATAAAGCACCCATGAAAACCTGTATAGACCATTGAGGGTATTTGAGCTGAGCAGGAACGTAGGAAGTACCCAGAGGAAAGAGGAGTATGGTGCTTTGTTCACCCATGGGCAACTCCTGCAGAGCCATCCACTCTGAGGAACTCATCTCCACAAACACACAAATGTCTTCCCTCTGTCCCTCTTCACACCCTCCCCTTTGTAAGGTGTGTTTGCGGTATTATTTGAGAATACTCAGTTCTCCTGTAGAAGAGAAGCAAATGGAATCAATGAAACTCATAAGAAACATTAAATAAAGATAGTAAGTATAAAAGTAGCTTGTGAGACACAGGAGAATCTCATAATATGTGTTAAGCACAGATAGTAAGTTTATAACCTATGAGGTATGTTAGACATCAATAAAATAAAAAGAGCGCAGTGATGAACATAAGTGGGGATGGAAAGACCAAAGGCACCAAATATTCATATGGCACATGAGACACCAAAAGGAGATATCAAATATTCATGAAATTTTAATTTTGCCCCACTCGTTGGTGACACCCATTCAGGCCTGAGACATGTAGATAAAACCTACAGCTGGTCACTCAGCAACCTACAGCTGTGGCCAGATGCACTTGCCCGTGTCTCTCCTAGAGCACAAGCATTTATTGACTCCAGGCACCTTCCACTGGCTGAGTGCCTTGCTCACTCTCAAGTCTGGTCCTTATAATCACACTGATAAGGAGGAGAGAAAGACAAGACATAGGAAAGATGTTGAGCATCTTTTCATGTATCTGTTGTCCATCTGTATTTCTTTTCTGCAAAAATGTCTATTCAGGTCCTCTGCCCATTTTTTAATCAGGTTCATTATATATGAGTTCTTTATATATTTTAGATATTAGCCCCTTACCAGATATATGATTTGCAAATATTTTCTCCTATTCAATAGGTTGTCTTTCATTGATGACTTCCTTTGCTGTGCAGAAGCTTTTTAGTATGATGTAGTCTCATTTGTTTATTTTTGTTTCTGTTCTGTTGTTTTTACTTTTGGTGTCAGATTCAAAAAATCATCACCAAGGCCTATGTGAAGGAGCTTATTGCCTATGTTTTCTTCTAGGTTTCAGGTGTTACATTCAAGTTTTTAATCCATTTTAAGTTAATTTTTGTATATGTTATAATGGTTGAGTTTTGCTCTTTTGCATGTGGCTGTGCAGTTTCCCCAACACCATTTCTTGATGAAACTGTCTTTCTCCCTTGTATATTCTTGGTTCATTTGTCATAAATTTATTGTCCATAAATGTGTGGGTTTATTACTGGACTATCTATTCTGTTCCATTGATCTATGTGTCTGGTTTTATGACAATTACATACAGTTATAATTACTATAACTTTGTAATACAGTTTCAAATCAGGGAGTGTGATGCCTCTAGCCTTGTACATCTTTCTCAAGGTTGTTTTGGCTGTTCAGGGGTTTTTTGTGGTGCCATACAAATTTTAGAACTATCTGTTCTATTTCTTTTGATAGGGATTGCACTGAATCTGTAGATTGCTTTGGGTAAAATAGGCATTTTAACAATATTGATTCTTTCAATCCATGGCAAGAAATATCTTTCCACTTATTTTTGTCTTCTTCAATTTCTTCTTTAATGTCTTGTAGTTTTCAATGTACTGGTTTCTCACCTCATTGGTTAAATTTACTCCTAAGTATTTTATCCTTTTTGATGTAATTGTAAATGAGATTGTTTTATTTCTTTTTCTGACAGTTCTATATAAATGTATAGAAACACAACAGATTTTTATATATTCCATGTATGTCCTGAAACTTTATTGAATTTGTTTATTCTAATGGGTTTTTGATGGAGCCTTTAGGATTTTGGGCATATAATATAATGTCATATGCAAATAGTAACAGCTTTACATCTTCCTTTCCAATTTGGATGCCTTTTTTTTATGTTCTTTGCTAAATGCTCTGGACAGGATATCCAATACTATGTTGAATAGAAGTGGTAAGTGTGGGTATCCTTGCCTTATTCCTGATCTTAGAGGAAAAGCTTTCAGCTTTTCACTACTGAATATGATGTTTGCTGTGAGCTTGTCATATATGGCTGTTTATATGTTGGAGTACATTCCTGAGTCACTGTAAGCCTGAGTAAGTGTAGACATCTTTCCTAGCAGGTATCCACCCTAGGGATGAAAGAACTGGAGATTTTATGCAGGAGCTCCCATCAGTTTATCACTGAAAGTTGCTGGCCTTGCTGCTAATTCTCCAGCACTCCCTGCCACCTCTGGAGGTAGACCTGGCTTCAGCAGCCAGAAAACAAGAGAGGAGGACTGAGGGAAATATACTACAATAGTGAAGCCTAAGGTATTGATGCTTCTGCTTAGTTGGTAAACGGAAATGCTGTAAGTCAGGATTCATGTTGAATGAGTCGCTGAATAATGGGAAGTTTTCAGGAATGAGTCCCTTACGATTGCCGTGAATGAAGTGTTAAATACGAAGATGATCTGTCCCATCTATTCTTTCTATTCTAGGGTGACTATCTATTCTGACCTATTACTCTGTCAATCTACTCTTGCACTACTGCAATATTTTAATCAAGACAGGTATGCACTTTAGGGCCAATACCTCCATTTTATCATTTATTTCAGAATGTTTTTAGCTAATTTCATTCTTTCAAATGAAATTCAGAATTTTGCATCAATTCCCATACGCATCCAAGAAATAAATCCTATTAGCAATTTCATTTGAATTTCAAAAATTAATTTAGTAAGAACTGACCTTTAGAAACAAATGTTTGTACAAATTTGAACAAATCTGTAAGTTCAATTCTTTTTATACATCTCAATACATTGTTGTAGCTTTATTCACAGGCCACCCAAATGTTTTGAAGGATTATTTCTGTATTTGTTATGAGGCTTTCTTTTTTGCTATTCAATAAAATATACCCTACCCACTCCTCATTATATTGTTTAACTAGATATACATTGTATATAAGAAAGTTATTGATTTTTTAAAAATTTCCATTATATTCAATCTACTTTTGAAATTCTAACCATTTATTATTATTATTTTCTTGTGCTGCCTAGGTTATAACCAAATCATTTGCAAAAATTATCATCATCTTTTCCTTCATAAAATTCTTTCATTAAATATTTGTTCCTTTGAATCGAAGCATCATCTCTAAGGTACAATATCCTTCTGAGAGAGTAAGAACATATTTGGCTCTTATCAATCAATATTAAGTCATCAGTGTGAATTCACTAATCAGATCCTCTATAGGAGGATATTTAATTGAGATAATGTATTAACAGGAAAGAGAGAGAATGTACTGGTAGAAAGAAACAGCTGGGTGTTGTTTCTAGGCCTCTGAAGGTAGGATATATGAACAAAGCTATTAATCTTGGCTGGGGAAATACCAAAGAAGACTGCCCTCTCTTCTGCAGTCATGATTAGGGAAGGCCCTGATCTCCAGTGGCCTTTTCACTTATCAACTTGGCCCTTTTCCAGGTCTCCATCTAGCTACTGCTTCCATTCTACTCGATGACAAGAAAAAACAGAGTGAGAAATGCTTTCACAAGAAGCTTGGCTCAACACCCACACATTTTCTGAATTACCTAGGGTTGCATGTTTGGGATATGAATAGTAGAATATTCTGGACTTGATTATCACATAGCTGGATTATGAAGCATTTTGCTAAGTTTCTGGAAGTATCTTAGCATATACAAAAATAAAGAGCTTCATTACTCTTTATTCTAGGACTCTAAGATATTGAGCATTTTTTTCCAAAAGTGCTGAAATTTAACATTACAAAGACACAATGTCAGGTAGAATAATAGCAACATTTTAAATAACTGTAAAGAGCTGCCAGGAAGAAAGTCTCTATCTATTAATTCAAAACTTTTCTCTCACCAAGCACTGTATGATTAAAAAGAAGAAAAAAAGGAAAGAAGGGAAGGAGGGTAGGAAAAAAAAAGTGGAAGAAAGTCTTACATGGCTAGTAACTCAGGTGATTTTTCCAATGAAAGGGTCAGGTCTAATTCTATAACTTAATTTATTTTTCTTTAATCAGTAAGCCTTTCTGCAAACTATCTTCCAGAATATCTTTGAGGAAAAATAATTATTGCGGGGGTTCTCCAGATGGGAATACTTTTCTGAAAACTAGAAAAGTCTGAGAAAATTATTACCTTTAGGAAATATAAAGCCTTTGGGTGTGAAAAGACTGAAGTCGAAAACTTGTTTTCAGACCCAATGAACTAAGACTTTACAAAATTATATGGGAATAACTTTCATTATTATCTTTTTTGGTAAATGAAATAAGACTAACACAGTTTAATGTTTTGGAAATCATTAGGTAGAAAATGAAAAACCCTAAAATGTAAAGCTAGAGGCACATATTTCTTAATTGGAACCAAATGAACACCATCTGTTATTTTCTTATCCAGCGAAGTCAAACCCTTAAAATCTCACATATATTGTAGTTTGGGTTAGGTTATTATTTAAAAAATAAAAATAAAAAAATAACATTATAAAAATATTTAATTATCAACATTTAAATGCAAAACTCAGTGAATAAATATCATTAAGGTTTAATTGTAAGTTGGAGTATATTAGTTTTTGAGCAACTTTTATTGGACCACTTCTTGTGCAAAATGTTGATTAACACAAAATAAGTCTGAATTTTAATCTTGGTTTGGTTTTGAAAAATCAAATTACCTTACACAATGGATTTTAAATCAAAATTAAAGTTTTTTATATATTACAAAAAAATTGCCATATTCTGTATCACATAAAGTTATCTAACAGTGTGAGTACTTTGTGCGCCTTTTGCTACCGGTCAGTGCAACAGACACCTAGCAATACCTTCACCTTGTAGCTGGGTTCATTACACACAAACAGCAGTTACGCCCCAGTATAACTTACATAATTACACAAATAATCTAAAAATTCAAGTGCGATATCACATTTTCATCTTCTTTTCTTTACAAGGACACTCTCCTATAGTATTTTGGCTCCTCTTTGTTTAACAATGAATTTGTCTGGCCTTCATTCCTGGTTACTGGGAGTTGATAGGAGTGCCTTTCCTATTCATGCTGGGCCTTTGGAGCCACACTTGAGTTTATGCTGACTAGGTGACAAATTGTTGTCCCCTTGATAGTTTATGCCAAAGAGAAGACTCAGGATGTCGGGCTGGCCATGCCAGGAAAGACCAACCTTGTGATTAGAGGGTCAGGGCTTTGAGCCAAGTAATATCTACTCACCCTCTGATGAGGAGAGAGGGATCATGTGGCCCATGATTCCATCAATCCTGCAAGTGTAATGAAAACGCTAGACACCAAAGCGGGGGTGAACTTCCCTGGTTGGCAATACATTTATGGTCATAGTGATGTGCTGGGAAGTCACATGTCCTGACTCCACAGGGAGAGGACATAGAAGCTTTGTATTTGAAACCCTCCCAGACCTCGCTCCATCCCTTTGGCTGGAAGTGATTTTTATCTTTTGCTATGATAAAATTATAATCATATTTCTTTCCTGAGTTCTGTGACTCATTCTAGCGAACTATCATACCTGAGGGGATAATGGGAACCCCAAAGTTTGTAGCTAGCTGGTTAGAAGCGAGAGTGGCCTGGAATCCCCTTGCAGCTGGTGTCTGAAATGCACCAGTCTTCAGGAAGACAGTGCTCTTGATCTGTGAAGTGAGGCCGAGTTAGTGTCAGAAGCCACTGCAGGACTTTCTTCATTGAAATCATGTCACATTCAGATGACATTCTTCGAGCTACTAAGTCTTTTCTTTTTTGCTTTCCATTCTCTATTAGTGAGTCAACTTAGCGATGTTACAGCCGAACTGTAGGCCTGAGATATGATTTTTGAAAAGTATAATTGGATGAAGGAGACCACAACTTTTACTGTTGCTTTTTCCCTGATATCTTCTTAGTGGGTAGGGTGATGTTCTTACATCAGGAGTAATTTCTCCAAGCCATGTTTCTGAACACCATCTATATTCTGCTAAGTAACTATCTTAACCTCCCAAAGATATATTTTTTTAAATAACTTTTAATTCTAAAAGAAGCCACATTCTTTAGGATGATTATTAGAATAAACTTATTTGAAAACAGATTTTTTTAATGAGTTAGCATTTTGCTAACTTATTAGATTAGCTCTATTTTGAAGGAGAAATACTTCTCCTGCCTGATAGTTAAAAGAAATTTTTAACTATATTTTATGTTACTTTTATAAACAGATTTTATTTGTATTCATAATATAGAGTAATAAACAAGTTAACAAATAGCCTGATTACCCTCTAGAATTACTCCACCTCTCTTCTCTGCGAGGGCACTCAGATATTACCAACGTGAGTATTCAAGTTATAATGGTCTCTGAGGTCTACATTAAACATCATATGCTAACTCAACTGCAAGAAGTAATTTGCTGTTTATGGGAAATGAACTAGATTCAGTGTTCCTTAGTTATGTAAAGGGATATAGTTTACCAAGGGATGTAGTTTCTTAAGGCAGACTGTAATTGTAAGAAAAAAAAAAGAGATCCTGGCATTTCCCCCACCATTATCAAGGGAGTTCACGTATCTGATTTGATTTGCTGAGATGAAATTTCAAATGAGGAAATAGGATCAGAAAATGCAAATGTCTTTGATATGGGCACAAAGAGCAGTCTATCAGGAATGTCAGCAGAGCACAGAGCTCACTTATGCAAGCCAAAACACAGTGGTTTCTACTAGCTAAAAATGATGAACCTATGAGACTCATGTACATTAGTATTAGTAAATGCTTCTGTCATTTAATTCTCATGCTATTTTTGTGTTTGGTAACTTTGGTTACAACAAGGGTTTTAAAAATGAGGAACTGAGAAGCCAACACATACCCACTTTATAAAAGCAACTTAACGTTGCACAATGCTTCATTTCTCAGGTGACCATTGTCTTGAAGTACATAATTGAGACATTATGATGAAGGTTATTTAAGGACAACTGTCTACGAGGAGGAAAATGTGGAAGGCTGGCTAAACAGTGGACCACCTGTCTCCTGACTTTCCCATTTTATGGTCAACTTTTCTTTTCTCCCAGCTTCCTTCTTAGGCAGTAAATTTTAAGGTAAAGACAAATACACCCACACCTCCTTTTTCTGCCCAGCTAACTTTTACTTCAGTTATAACTGTATCCTAAAGCAGAACACTATAGTGAAACACAATCAAGGTGCCCAATATTTGAGCATATTTATCTCCCTTTAGTGCAAGAAATTTCAACATGTCCAAGGTAAGCCTCAATCTCTGTGTTTAGTGTTTATTGTGTCTCCCAGGCTATATTCCTATTTATTCGGTTTGATTGCTCTTTGAAATCCTTCTTTGTTCATCAAAGGAGTAGGGACACTTTAAAATCAGAATGTGCTCAATAATAATAAGTGTACAATATGAATAAAAAAAGAGAATCTAGACAGACAGCAATGTAAACAGACAATGTAGACCAAATCTATTAATTTGTAGATCACCTTCGCTTCTTTAGTTGGGTTTCTGAGTTTCTAGATGAAGTAAAAGGGGAGTATAATCACTCAATTCTGATTCTGGAGAAAGAGAAGGTCATTAGTCAGGTTCTCTAGAAAGGAGACTTCTAGGCAGAGATTTGCATTCAGGAAGTTTACTAGGGAGGGCTCTTGGAATTAGCTCCTACGGGGGAGTGGGCTATGAAGCCAACAAAGATTCCCCTAGAAGGAGTACTGAAGGTGGGGTGGCTCTGAAGAGTTTTCCACTTGGACCACGTAAGCCTTTATACCTCTTACCCGACCCCCTCCCCAGATTGGGTGGGCACTGACAGGCTGTTTCTGAAAAGTGGAGTGATGAGGGGCTAGATGGCTCTCTTCAGCAGTGAGAAATTGGGGGGTGGGTGACAGCTGCAAGTCATTAGCTGTCAATTTTCCCAGGAGTTTTGCTGTGTGTATTTCAATCCTGAAGACTGTGTATTTGGGCTGCACCTCTAACTTACAAAAAAAGAAAACAGATTACTCTCTCTGGGAAAGCAAAGTTATTCCAAAACACGATGAAAAATATATTAGTTTTCTTTACGTATTTGGTATACAGAAAACTGAGTAACATGATGGAAAAGGTTCTTATCACTAGTCCTCCAGGAAACACAGTTAACAGATTTCATGGGGCTGTTTTCTATGGTATTTTTTATAAAACAATAACATTAAAATGCCTCTCCATGAAAATGATTGTGTAAGGGCTAACCACGAACAACCCTTGGACCCAGTCTTCTGGTGATCCAGCTTCATTCATTCATTCCTTTGTTCAACAAGTATTTACTGAGTGCTTAGTATGTGCCAGGCATTAGGCTAGGCATATGAATATGATGATATGGGAAAGACTCCACAGAGATCGCAGATTTCAATCAAAAGAATCACATGGGCAAATGTGAAATCACACCTTTGATAATGGCACCCAAGAAAGGCTCACTCTCCAATGGTATCAATGATTCTAATAGCACAAAATGACCTGGTCATGAAGGTCAGAGATGCTTCCCTGAGGAAGTGATCACTTTTCCACAAGTTGATGGGAGACTAGGAGCTCGCCAACAGAAGCAGAAAGGGACAAGAAACCTGGTGCTAGAAATGCCCGTAGGAAGCCAAGAAGGCTGGGTGGCTGGAGTGCAGGCAGATGCTGCAGGGGAACTTGGAAGATGAGACCACTGAGTTAGGAAAAGGCAGCCCAGGCAGGGCCTTAAAGATTTAAAAATATGGTCTTCATCTTAAGAACAGGAAAATCATTCAAATGTTTAACACAAAAGCACTGAGTAGGGAGGTATTGCTGATGAGTTTCATTGGGAGAATGTACTAATTTTCCATGGCTGCTATAAAAAATTACCACAAATTTAGTGACTTAAACCATGCAAATGTATTAGCTTCAAGTTCTATTGTTTCAAAGTTTATAATGGATCTCATTGGACTAAAATCAAGTTGCCGACAGGGGTAAATTTCTTTCTGGAAGCTGTAGGATAGAATCTGTTTCTTTGCCTTTTCCAGATTCTAGAAGCTGCCTATATTCCTTGGCTCAGATTCCCTTACCATCTTCAAAGCTAGCAATAGCTGGTCAAGTCTTTCTCACATCATATCCCTGTGCTACTAACTCTTGTGCATCCCTTTTCTACATTTAAGAACTCTTTTGATTATATTGGGTCCACCCAGGTCATCCAGGATAATCTCCCCAACTCAAGGTCAGCTAATGAGCACCCTTAATTCCACCCCGCAGCCTGAATTCCCTTTGCTTTATAACCTAATATCGTCACCCCGGAGTTAAGGACATAGACGTCTTTGGGAACTGCCACTGCGGGGACCAAAGTGCAGGCAGGTAGAGAGGCTACTGGAGTTGGGAGTGGTCACTATGGAGAGCAGTGGCCAGATTTGAGAGTCACTTAGAAACAAAAACTGAGATGACTAGATCATGACTGTCCTGGGAAGGGGATCTATACAAGGAACAATACTGGACATCTAAGTGTATTCATTCATTCAATATTTCTTTGTATTCAGATACTTGGTGAACAGATACTGTTCTAGTTTCTGGGGATAGAGCACTGAGCAGTTCATAAAAGGCCCTGCCTTCATGGAGCTGCCTTTCAAGATGAGCTACTTATGTCAAGAATGATCAACTGTAAGTATCCTTTTTCTCAGGCAGACATTCGATGGGTGCCAAATAGAAACACTTCCTCCTGATACGGACATGATTCAAACCTTATCCTGTGTTCTTTGTTGGCTGCAGACACAGGGTACATGAATTTTAATTATAGTTTTGATATGAGGGTATATCAAAACAGGAAATTGTGCAGTTTAAGCAAATATTGTCCTCAATTTGCCAGGGCTGAATTCTTCATTTTTCCAAGAGATATGGAAATTTGCTATAAACTTGCTTCTTAATTCTGATTGTCACGTGGCAGAATGAAAAAGATGCCTTTTGATATTCAGGCTAAGGTGTACCACATCCGACCAGACTTCTCAGATTTTTTATCATAGTGAAAATATAACTTGTAGAACTTGTTTACTTTCATAGTCTTTTTAAAATAAGAAATGCTCCTTATAGATTTTGAGAGTAAGAGCAAACAGAAATTATCTTTGACTGGAAAGTAGTTACCTGGTTGAAAAGGGTGAAACAGCACTAAATAGCAGGTTTTCCGCAGTACTGAATGTCTTCTAGATTATCTAATGCTTATACTTTATGTTGCACGATTTAGTCCTTAGCTATTAAAGCAGACATGGGATTAGCTTTGTACATATCATTAACCCTTTTCCTTTTAGTTAAATAATCCTGTTATAAATTAAGAAATACTTAACAGAAGGTTGCATACTTACATTTATCAAGTTTTATAAGCTAAAAATATCTAACCTCTAATTTAAGTAGTATTATTTTGTTTCTGTCCTTTTTGAAAAACATTATTTATTGAAAAATATCAAAACTGCCATCAGTTTCTGAAAGCAAGAAAGACTGAAGAGGCAACTCCTACATCTTAAAAATTTACCCCTCTGTGCAGTTTCAGATAGTTGCCAAAACTTTCAAATAGAGTCATTCTGACTAAAATTATACAAAACAATTAACTCCCATGACTTTTCCTGCATGGGGTTTGTAATTCTCTGGCAATATATTTCTAGGAATTCGTTTGTTAGCTATAAATGATATGGGAATGATTTTTCTTCAGAAAATCATTTATGGAAATTAATCTGAACAAAAATGTCAATGTTGATCAAACATTTTACACACACACACACACACACACACACACACACACACACACACACAACCCAGATATTTTAGTTTAACATGAATCATGGAGAAGTAATTGTGGCAAACGATCCTAAACATTTGTCTTCCCTAGAAGACCATCTGGCTTAAACATTCACCTCATAATTTTCAATTGTTCATTTCTATTTTTCAAAAGAAAACTCGTATCTAAATTTGCAATGAGCTGGGAAAAATAGAGACTGCCTTTTACATAGTTGGGGCAGTGTTCTTTTCTGGAATCACTTACAACTAGTTAGCCATCCATAAGAATGGATATCAATGAATGTGTCAAGAGCAATGCGGATGGTGTTCAAATCCATATATGCCTCATCTTAAAAGTTATCAATGTACCATGGAGTACAGAACGGCATGGGTAGGATGGCATAAAGAACCAGCATTCTTATAAGAATGGATGAAATTCATTCCTTGAAGGAGAGTGGAGGAGGGATTAAAGCAATCTTCGTGTACACCCATGTTACAGTAGCACTATTCTCAATAACCAGAAGGTAGAAGCAACCCAAATGCCCAAACACAGATGAACAGATAAACAGGATGTGGTGTATATACATAATGGAAGAGTATTCAGCCTTAAAAACGAAGGAAATTCTGCTACATGCTACATTATGGATCAACTTTGATTTTATGCTAAGTAAAAAAGCTAGTACAAAAACACAAATACAGTATGATTCCACTCATATAGAGTATCTAAAATAGTCAAATTCATAGACACAGAAAGTAGAATGGTGGTTACCAGAGGCTAGGTGTAGGGAGAAACAAGGAGTTGTTTTTATTTTATTTTTTTAATTTTTTTAGCTGAGCCATCCTGCCATCTGCAACTCAGCAGCAGCTCAGCTCGGGTTGGGCATAGAACTGCTATTACTCAGAGCTCAGCTCACACTCTTGAGCAAGCTCTTAACCAACTGAGCCACTCAGCTAGCCCTAGGTGAGTTGTTTTTAATGGGTACAGCATTTCAGTTTTGCAAGATGTCAAACTTCTGGAGATTGGTGTTTCACAGAAATATGAATATACTTATCATTACTGAACTGTATGTTTAGAAACGATTAACTTTCATGTTATGTGCTTTTTACCACAACTTTCAAAAAAGAAGGCTTCAGGGTGGAAGATCATTTTAATTGAATAACATGAATGATTACAATAAGTTCCCAGGAGTAGGGAACAATTCCACAGAATCTTAAACCAAGAGTATACCTTGGGAAAAGAGAAAGAGTTGGAAAGGTGCAGAGTAGTCACACATCAGCAACTAGTTCAGGGTGGGTCATACTCCACTGAGTCAAACTTTGAGGTCAGAAATGTAGATTTGACACTATAGTGAACATATGTTTTCCTGCACAATACCACCTCCCAATGATTTGGCCCCCTACTTTTCCATTTAATCTTCCTCAATCCATATGGTTTGGGTAGAATTAATCCCAGGTTTCAATAATCACAGTATCCTTCCCCCCAAACAGAGTACACATACAGGAACGGGCCATTTAGATTGCTCTCTAGGATTATCTGTTAGCACTATTAGAGAAACAGACTCTCTCTTCCATTCATATTTAAGATTTAAGGACCGTGCAGACCTGGAGATGTCCCTGGGCATTTTCTCCCAGGTAGAGAATTCTACCGAAAATACATAGAAAATCAGAGTTGAAATTTAAAAAAAATAATAATAATAAAAAATAAGAAAAAGGGGAGGGGAGGGAAAAAGGGAGGGAGGAAAACTTCACACCTGATAATACTGTTTGAACATTTGAATCTACCTTTGCCTTGAATCAGAAAATCCCTAGACTGTCCTGTTTTGCTAACCCAAAAATTCCCTTCTTTGGCATGAGCTGGTTTAAGATGAGTTTTTTGTCACTTGAAATCACAAGAGCACGACTAATCCAGGGATAGATGGTGGGGAGCCCAGAATAAGGCAATTCAAAATATTTTATGAGTATTCACTTTGTCAGGCACTGTTGTAAATCCTTTAGATATTGCAATGAACAAAACAACTTTGGTCTCTGCCCTCATGGAGGTAACAGTTTCTTAGGTCACTAATAGATATCTGACTGGGCCTCACTCCCATTTTAGCCATCTCTGTTTTCTTAACAAGCCCTTCTGTGATAGTAAAGCACATCCATATTTGGTAACCACTGATCTAAAACAGCATGTACAAATTTTCCTAATAAGTTACTTAGGTTGCTTGTTTTAAAAAAAAAAAAAATTAGGCCATCCCCTAGTGCCATCTAATTGGAATCTCTAAAGCATTTTTAAACATTAGCTGACCAGGTGATCCTTAACCATGAGAGAAGTCTGTGAAATATTAATAATAGTAATTCAGTGTGGTTCTTTGGGTCAGTGGAAATGAAGTTACCTGGAACTTGTTTAAATGGAGCATCTCGCTCTTCCCAGACCCAGTGAATCAACATCTTCCTATAATATTTCAACATGTAAAGTTTGTATTATCTGGAAATGTTTAATCTGAAACTCAGAGGCAAGAAGAAAGAAATCAGAGAGAGAGAGAGAGAGACAGAGACAGAGACAGAGACAGAGAGACAGAGAGCACTCAGAAGTGCTTTCCAACAAAATCCTTTTATTTCAAAGTCGAGATGACATTAATTAAAAATTAGACATTACCTGCGCTGTTTTTCTAAGTCCATTGCCAGTGATGTTGCTCTGTGTGAACTGTACAATGGTTAAATAATACCTCTATATCTCACAACTCTAGAAAGGACTGTTCATGCTGTGTGTCTATGAATGGCACTGTCAGGAACTGTATAACGTGGCAGCCCTGTATTCACACACAACTAGAGATACACTCAGAGTCAAGCTCTGAAAATTGAACCTGGTAACTGCTTGGAGGTGATAAGGAGACCCACCACCGTTTTTGATAACCAAGGTAATTGAAAGTGATGATGTCCAAATATAAGGATACCCTTTCTCATTGTGGAAGGCTTCTTCTAAGTCATTAACAGAGATGTTACAAAATAGCAAATATACAATAACATAATACAAAATAGGAAGTGATGAAATTGTTCCTGATTTAATCCCATCCATTTATTTGCTTTACATTTCATTTATCTTACAGGACTAGAGGGACCTATGACTTGCTTTCCCAGGTCCTTATAATGACACTTTGCCACATTCATACATTTGTAGATGAAGGAAGCATCATCATATGGCAACTCTTAGGACCCCTCGGCCTTATTTTGCAGGACTGTCAACTGCATGGGGCAGTTGGTAGACATCTGATCTCTCAAGGTAGTTTCAACGACCATAAAGTAACAGTCTTAGTTAAGAGCCTGGACACTGGGGCCCAGCTACCAGCTCCATGTCTGACTCCACCACGTACTAGTTATATAAACTCAGGCCAGTTACTTAACCTCTCTGTGTCTTTCCTCATCTATATAATGGGGATAATAATGGGACTATGCCAAGATTATAGAGTCTTAGATTTTACCTTACTTGCAAACTCACAAATTAATTTGCCACAGTTTAGGTACACTGATAGAACACAGAAGACTCCTGGCCCAGAGACAAAAAGACTATTACTCACAGCAAAAGCATAGCCAGTGTCAGCACTGCGGTGTTAATTCCCTGACCCCAAGTTCCCAGTGGCACTGCAGGTTGGCCCAGACAAATGCCTGCACACACAGCACCGTGTCCCAGGAAGGGATGCTGGGCTTGCGGAAGCCGCTGCTTTACAGCAGGCTGTAAGCAAGCCTAGTCTTTGCCCCAGAGTGAGATGTACCTCATCTCCCAAGCCTGTCATTGCAAACACAATCCTGAAAAGTGTCCCCGGTAAAGGGCTGTCAGGCCTTGCATTCGTGGCATTTCCAGCAAGACGGGTAGCAGTACAAAAGACTCACGAGGGACTGTCTCCAGCAGTTATTGGAAGGGTTGAGTGAGTAAACATATGCAAGGTGCTAAGAAGAGTGATAACTGTATCAGTGTTAGTTATGATTAGTAGCAGTAGCAGCATTATAATAGTAGTGGTAGTAGTATGTGGATGTTTGCTGCCTATTTCTTTGAAGTAGGCCCTCAGTACTATATACCAGGGGTGCCAAAAAATGCATACACATGACTTGTATTGATCTTTTGCTATTGGTACACTATATTGAGTATTATAATTTTAATAGTTCTTTTCCTTTCTTAAAATGTGTATAATTATTTGGCACCCTCTGTGTGTGTGTGTGTGTGTGTGTGTGTGTGTGTGTGTGTGTGTGTGTGTATAATATACATATATTAAATATTTGGTACATATACATTAGAAGAGATATATTAGATATAATAGGCATAATGTACATGGAAAATTTAAGAAATTCAAATAAAGAAATTATTAAAATCTCTAGTAATACCACTATCAATTATTATACACTATTTTCTTTTATTTTTCTATGTATATACATATTTTTTATTTTCTTAAACTGATATCTAAGTCCATTTACCATTTTTACATTTTTGACTTTTTTCTCACCATGAGCATTTTCCATTCAGTAAATAGTAGTCTAAAATTAATTAACTTTAATAATATGTTATCATATGTATGTATCATAAATTATTTACTCATTCCCTCAGTGTTGGATATTTTAGCTGTTTCTCATTTTCTGCTAGATGCTTAAATACTACCACAAATGATTAACTACTTATAAGTGGAATTCCAATTAAAAACAACCTAAAACATAGTTACATAAATCTAATTTCTGTACTTTGAACTCTAAATAGTTTCTTAAAGGCAATGAATTTGTTGTTTCTTTCTTCGAACCACTTGAAACAGCATCTAATTTATCCCAAGTTCCCTCATCTGAACTTCACACTTTTTGCATTAATAGAGGGCCACTGTGACAGTGAGTTCTGGCCAGAACAGAGTACCACTCCCGCATTATTAGCGGCTTACATAATTCAGGAAAACTCTAAAAATTTTGTCATGATTCCTTATGGAAATACATCCCATCTTTCACCCATTTACTAACTGAAAAAGTAAGCAATTAAAAAAAAAAGCCAAATAGACATCCAAAAAAAAATCCATGTATAAAACTTACATATTTTACCCATACAAGAACCCTCAAGAACAACATAACTTTTACTCTATATTTGACTGTAAACAACTTCCATCTTGGAAATTAACATTTATTGTTAAAGTACAGGCACATTTGTTAGACATGTTACATGTCTCATTTAGTCTCTTCAAATTAGGGAACATTTATTAGTACTGGAGAGAAAGCTAAGGAGAAAGAGAAGATTTATGAAAAGGAGGTCTGAGTTCTAACAGAACCATGTTAGCCCAGTTAGTGTGGCCACCCTATAGGAACGCTAAAAAAAACACCTAAAAAGATTCATAAATGTTCCCTCAAGTTACCAAAGAAACATTTCACTGAAGTTTATAATGTGAAAAAGACGCAATTCATTCAAGATATATTTAACAAATATTGCCACTAATGTGCTTCAAGCAGTTATCTTTAATTTTTTGAAAAATGTATTTATGTGAAAACAATTGTTTTTGTTTTGTTTTGTTTTTGAGGGCGGTGTCACTGGCCCTCATATGTGGGACCCGAATCGGGGCCACCGGCTTCCCAAGCCAGTGCTTAACCACTGCACCACTCGGCTGGCCCACCAATTGTTTTTATGATATCGAATATATGGAACTTTTAGTCATTATTTTGCTGAGTGGGCCACCTATGTCATTCCTTCTTTCCACTTTGCTTTCATTTCATCTGATGATTTTTCCTTCTCTGGAATCTACCATAATGGAAGATATAGCATTAGCTAATCAAATAAAATGTAAAGAATAACAAGGAAGAATAAACACATAGATCACAAATGATATTCTAACCAGAGGATACAGAAATGGAAAAAAGTGTGTGCTATGAGAGGTGAACATATATTTCCTTTGTTTATAAGCCAGATAGGACTGAGCTGGCCTTCCAGAATTTTTGGAAAGAAAATCAAAATAATGGAATTTTGTTTATCTGATCGGTGTCTTGTTTTTTTGGTACTATCTCTTCTGCCTTATCTAAATTTGCTTTACTGCTGTAACAGTTCTACTGGTATAAGTTCCCTGCCAGTGTAAAAAGCCAGTAATTTAGCTTTATTGCCACTCAGATTTGTTAAGACCAAAGAAGATTAACCTTGTTTTGGCTCTATTAAACTTCTGTTTATCTAGTTCTTCCTGTAAGAGGCAATTAAAATCAAACAAGTTTGTAATGGGGATCAAAGCAGAACAGCAACTGTGAAGGAGGAGACACTGTGATGCAAAAGCTGACGGGGTTCAGAAGAGGTGAGGAGAGTCTAAATTCCCCCCAAAGAAGAGTAGTTTTCCTTTCCTAAAGTCTTTAAGCCATACCAAGATGAGGAAGAAGACAGTGAGTGTGACAGCTAGAGAACCAAGTCTCTACAGACCCCACAGTTAAGAGGGCAGGCACAAAAAGGTTGTTGGGGATGAATCAATCAAGTCTTTTTGTGCGCAGGCCCCTGGGATCACCCTCTCCATGGCAGGTCCTGACAAACTGGAGAAGGGCCAAGGAACAGTAGCAATAAAAGGCTTAAAACGGC
This sequence comes from Aselliscus stoliczkanus, assembly GCA_033961575.1. NCBI lineage: Eukaryota > Metazoa > Chordata > Mammalia > Chiroptera > Hipposideridae > Aselliscus > Aselliscus stoliczkanus. The sequence continues at coordinate 19,736,029 of CM066740.1, read as the reverse complement.
TTATAAAGACCACAAAAATCTAAAATTCTTATGGATTTGAATGCTCTAATTTTTTTTCAGTTTAAAGAAAATATTCATCATAAATACCAATTTATAAATAGAAAGCGCAAATATCAAGTCATGCACTTTTATTTGTTCTAATATAAATAGAGGACCCTATACTGTACAGTTACATATGAGAGGAAAGTCCTTAGCTTTGATAAGAAACAGCTCACTCAACAGAGAGATCAGAGTATCCGAACTGACTCTTTCAGCATACTATTTTAATGTTTAGCCAGGGAAAAACAAGTACCCTAAGAATCCCTGGTTTGTTATATATGATTTCAGAGGGGTAGTAGATTGGGGGATGGGTGTTATCACTTTGTGAGGAGTGTGAATGTCTATTACCTTGTTTTGTACACCTGAAACTAATTTAAAACAATTTTTTTAAATAAATGAAAGAACCCCTGGTTTAGTTTCAATGTATGACTTTCAATCTTTTTTTTAATACAATCACTCAATTGTATCATTACTGATATTATTAAAATGATGCAGAAATTGTAGGCTCCCTAAGAAACAACAGGATATGACCGAGCTCCTATGTGTCAGGCACTTTATAAAGGGTATCTCATTTGATTCCCAGAATTAATCAGAAAAGTTGAGCAATTTACCGCTTGCCCAAGCTGATACAACTTGCAGGGGAGAAGCTAGGATCTGATTTTAGGATGGTCTGGCTTCACAGTACATGCTCTGTCCATTACACCATACTACCTTCTATCATTTCCTTCTATTAGAAGGTAAGGGAATAATCCTTCAACAGGTAAAGACTTAAACCGTAGATTATTTTCCCAGTTGGGCCAAAAAATGCACTGTCATGATACAGAGACATTAAGAAGTACTTTAAAGGAAGTGAAAAAACAGCCCTATCAACTGGAAAACTTTCTTAATATTCTAAATATTTCCCAAATACCGGGGATTCCTCTACCAGTCAGCAGGGAGTCACACAACAGAACTCGTTGTACATATGACAGGGGAATCCCCAGCCATCACCTTTATTTCCCCCATTTCAGCACAAAGAAATACTACACCACAGAAGACACATCCACCTCCTCCCCTGTTACCCACCCCCAACACAGTCTTTAACAGATTGATATACAGAATATTTAAGACATACAAAATGTGTGTAAAATAATACAACATACAGCCAGGTACTCATCTCCCAACTCAATAAATAGCATATTAATCACATCAGATTTGAAGACACAAATATGATTAGGGAAAAATAAAAGTTCAAAAGAAGAAGGATTTCCTTATAAGTTTTATTACATATAATGAGGAAAACCTATTTAAAGGCCAAGATATATTTTTGTTCCAAAACACATTAAATAATTTGTATGCAATACTTAATATATCTAAAAAATTAGCATGAAAGTTGTACAGCAAAAGGAAGAAGGGTGTTTCTGTGTAGAACTCTGGTGCCAGGGCTACAACTTTGAAGTTCAGGGCTGTGCTGTCAAAGCAGACAGCAGGCACAATGACATGTGAAATTACCCACATGATGTGTAGCTTAATGAACCCCTTGTGTTGATCATGCTCGGTATTAATCAAGAGCCAAGAACAGATTCCCTTATTTGCTCAATGCTCTGATAAATTGCAATTTCATTTAACCTTGGACAGCAACTTTAATAGCTTCCACAGGAAAACTGTCAATACCTTCCTAGGTATCCAGTGATTAAACTGCAACCCAAGATGCATGGCATGAAGTGTCTTCATTTGAAATTAGAATTTTTATTCTTAATAACTATTTGTATACAATTTGCTGAGTAAAGATTTGCATTTATTCAAAGTCTGGATTTGCCGTGCTGTTACAAAATATTAATTAATATTGTATTCATGAAAAAAAACATAGTACATTACCAAAACTTTGGAAGCCTCTGAGAACTGGTCCCTATCACATGCTGCTCACTCCCTCACAGCATAACCACTATTCTGAATTTGAAGCTTATTTCCATATATTTTTATAATTTTACTCCATCTGAAAGCATTCCTAAACAATGTGTGTGTGTGTGTGTGTGTGTGTGTGTGTGTGTGTGTGTGTGTATATATATATTCAAGTCTTCAAAACTAAATGTAAATGATTTTATACAGTATGGACACTTCTGCAACTTTCTTTTTCTTTCCTTTCTGTTTCTTTTTGATGATCATTATGCTTTTGAGATTCCCCATCTTGATATAGAAGGATTTGTAATAACATTTCCACTGCATGGTTCTATTTTATCAACATAAAACCATTTTCCTACTGGCAAATGGGATTGTTTTGCCATTACAAATAACGCTGTTCTAAATGTTTTTATATCAGTGTTTACATGAGAGTTTCCCTGGGCTATGCTTAGAAGTGAAATTTCTGGATCAGGAGGTATGTGCATTTTTAATTAAACTAGATATCGGAAAACTGTTTTGAAAGATGTTTCACAAATTTACAGTCTCTCTCTCTCAACTTTTTTAACAGACATTACCAAAATTAAATTTCAACCCAACAATGCTTGATTTTAGGTCGCTCTTCATTCCAGGAGACATTTTTAAAAGTTTGGTTTTCATCCATGATTATGTTCCATTTCCTCAACCCAAGTAATTAGCGAAGGTAATCAGGCCCCAAGTTGATTGTCACTGATTAAACATGGCCTTTCTTATCTTTACACTGCCCATTCTGCAAAATAAAGAGCTTTCACCTCTTCTTGAGAACTATTTGGCAAAATCTATCAAAAACCTTAAAAACTGACTAGTCTTTGATTCAGGGGTATCTGGAAATGTACTTTAAGGACATATTCAGAGATATACACAAAAATTTGTACATTAAAATATCAGCCTTAGTGTTAAATATGATGTCACTTTCAATGTTGTGCAAACAAGCAAAATATAAGGTAGGAACTAAACAAATGACTGCATATTCACATAATTTGCACACTAAGTGGAAATTAAAAAGAAGTGGATGATGGCCTGATATATTATAGTTTGTCATTGATTGTTACATAACAAACCATTCAAATATAAAGCAATTATTTATTATTTCTCAGGATATTGTGCATTGATTGGAGGATTTTTTTTCTCCTGGTGTTGGCTGGGGCCACCCACAGTGCTGCATACAGCTGGAGGGTGAACTGGGACTGAAACACCCAAAAAGACCTCATTCACACATCTGTCATTTGGTGCTGTCACCTGGAACACTTTAGTTCCCTTCCAGGAAGCTTCTCTTCATCCAGAAGTCTAGATCAGCTTTCTTAGAACATGGTAGCTTGGTTCTAAGAGGGAGTGATCCAAAAGGACAAGCCCCACTGTGCAAGTTCTTATCAAGCCTCTACTCTGCATCAGCCTGCTGATGTCCCTTTGGCCAAAGCAGACACAATGTAAATGAGTAGGAGACAAGGGTGTAAATTCCAGGGGGCATGCATGATTCACTGGGGTCACCAATGTAACAAGCCACCACAATTATTAAGTGAACAAATGAAAATGCAGAAGAATATAATAGGATAACATTTTTTAAAAATGTTTGCATAAACTCTACCTGGAAGAAGACTTACCAAACAGTGTTTGGTACAGTGAAGTAAAATTTGCATGAAAATTGCTAGTCAAGAACAGAATTTTTAATGCATGTATATGTGTGTTACATGAATTTTTCATAATAACCATTTGTTTTATAAATTTAAAACTATGAAAGAATATGAAGTCACAGAATAATTACATAAGTGAACATTAATAATATGTCAATTGAAAAAAATGTTAAAGGGTTATCTCAGGATAAAGAATTGTGAGCAATTATTTCCTCTTCACAATTTTCTGTATCTTCTATGTTTTGTACGAGAAATACAGATTTTGAAATAAAAAAAAAATGAAGACGAAACAGAATCAAGTAAAACCAGTGGTCAAGTCCTTCTAATTCTTCATGCAAGTATTTCCAAATTATTGTAACATTATTTTATCTACTTTTTATATTACCAAAATGCTCATATATCTAACAGTAATAAAATTTTCCCAATGGCAAAGGGAAAACTTTATGTGCAAATCTATTCTGCTTCATGTTTCACAATCTAATAAGATCATGAAGCAACTGTAATTGCTCCATCATGATAGGTTTTTCCAAATATGCATTTTGGAGTTCCCAAACTCAAATCCATACTTGCTAACTTATGAGGCAGTTTCTGATGAAGTACTTTCTCAACTGTTTAAAGCTGTCATTGTGTCTTATCCATGTCATCAGTTCTTTGACAGCAAGAAAAATATGCGTTTCTTTTCTTTACTGTTATTTAAAGATAGAATTTTCTTTGAAAACACAGAAATATGATGCTGTGTGTTATTTCATTTATCTTAGAAAATGGGCATTTTTAATATAGTCTGGTCCCATTAAACTGAATGTACAGTGCTCTGTGTGATGAAAAAAAGACCATTGTCCCCTGCTTCTTTCAATAAGGAGAGATTTCTTTTCAAATTAAACATTATGCTTTAAAAATGTATTAATCAAAATTCATGGAGCTCTAGTAAAATCTAACCTTTTTTATTATTGTTTATGTAAACTTTAAGACACAAAAAAATTGAGATATTGTATATGAATACATAACATACATAGTGAAAATAAACTATTCACATTTGGGATAGTGGCTCTTACTGTGGCTAAGGAAATGTAAAGTTTTGGGGATGGAAGGCTCTTTAGCTATATCTATAATTTTTCATAAGAAAAAGAGGGTAAACTGAAAGAATTGTTAGCTCTGGGTGATGGAATGATAACCATCTGATATATAATCTGTATTTTGAAACACTTTGTAATTAAAACATTTTCAATTTGAAAAATAAAGAGTAATACTACTATAGCCTGGTACCATCATCAGAATTGCTAAGCTACAACCATGCATAGCTAATGAGCTGATTCCTGAAGTAAGACAGGCCCAGAAAGGAATCAGATGCTCCACAACCAAGTGGTGGCTGGCTAGTTTTAGGCCAAGAATCTGATCCAAGATGTGTATCCAACAGGGCTGCACTTTCTTAATATGTTGTCTCTGGGGCAAAAATAAGGCCCCAGTTTTGGCAGTGTCCTTGCTTTTTAGGCTCGCGTTGGAGAATCAATCTCTCTCTCTTGCTTTCAGGACTAGAGCCTGGGAAGAAGGAGATTTATTAGCATCCAGACAAATCCCCAGGCCCTGGAGTTTGCTTGACAAAAAGAAAATATGAAGGGATGGAAACTTTTCTTCCTGTGTCCAGAGTTGGGTTTGCCCAATGATGGGGAAGAAATACTAACGGGAAGTTTGAAGAAGAGATCTATAAGAGCTTACATTCTAGCAAATACATGAATATGAAGCTTACATAAAATCACAACTTCTGGGATTCCTATGCTGCATTACATGTAAGATTTTCCTGGGCCTTCAGTGAAAGGACACTTACCTCTTCCGCAGTCCATGTGCATACGGTCTGGGGAAGACAAGCAAGGTTCCATACTTGGAAAGCAGTGGTATTATATCTGAATTATGGTTCAGGGTGGAGGCAGCATTACAATTATGGAGAGATGGGATCTCAGCGGGCACCAGTTAACCATGCCCCACAGATTACCACGAAGAACTCAGTCACTATCCTTCTAACCAAGTTCTCCAGATTCCCAATCAACTGATCTTTCTATTAGATGAGTGTCTAAATCTGGTAGATGATTAAGATTGCCAGTCACTTTTTTAATATAACAGATTCCCTGCCTCTACCCCACCTCCCACATGCCTAATATTCCCTTTTGAAATGATAGCAGTTTGAGGAAGGGATGGTTTATGTATTGGTGTTGTGTGCATGCATGCAGTGTGTGTGTGTGTGTGTGTGCGCGCGCACGTGCGTGCGCGAGAGCAATCTCCCAAGTGCTTCTGATGCATTATGTCCTTGGACTTCAGACTAGAAAAATACTTAGACTAAATTATTTATTACTGACACAATTCAGAGAATTACCCTACAAGCATTCTTCATTACTAGTGTAGCAAGGCACCATTTTCTATTGCTAAGAATGTGTCTGTACCTTAGCAAGGGAGCTGGGAAATCATTACTAAGATGGTAAGAAGTTTCTGCATTTTAGAATCCAGACTGGTATTGGTGCTTTGGGCCAACTCTCTAACTTGTCTAGAAGGAATTACTGTGCTGAGCCTTTTAATTGTTAAGATTATAAGTTCTGTGAGTACATGTGATGTATCGTATCTGTTATTTACCACTCAATCTCAGATACCTGGTTGAGTGTCTGGCACATAGAATACACTCAATAAATATTTGTTCAGTGAACAAGGAGAAGGAATGCAGATGAAAGACCAATAGCAATGAAGTATCTAAAAACAATTGTTTCAGACTTAATCTTGCCATGATATGAAAAGCAGCCTTCATTTGAATGGTCTGAGGGCAGTTATGGGGCTGTTTGCTCTAATTTATTTGTTTGTTTGGCTATTTGTGTTGATGTTTTCCTTCCTTTGGATTTGGCTAAAGACAGAAAACTCTGGAGATCTGATATGGCTCAGAGAGGAAGGAAAAGAAGGGGAAATCTAAAGGAGACTCTCTGGTTTGGGTAAAAGAAGCTACTCCCAGCAACCTTCAGGGCCCCAGGAGCAGCAGAGCCAGCAGGTGGCACTTTCTGAAGAAGCCTGACCTAGACCAGTGACTCCCCAGGAAGTGTTAAGTTCTTGTCTGCATTGTATTTTCTGGGCTGTCCTTAAGCCTTAATGAAAGCTATGTTAAAACCACAATTCTATGTCAGTTACGCACTGGGAATTAAGATCTGAGAATGGGGCGCTAGAGTAGCACGAGGGCTATTAGGAGGCAGCAAGATGCAGGGAGCAAAAGTGTCCAGAGTCATCATCGGAAATGGCCCCAGCAAGCACAAATCTCAGTGGATTTGGGAAAAAAGTAAGTACTTCCTGAAGCACTTAATGAATACTGGTAGATAGAATGCAAAATGAGATGAGAGTGTTGAGTAGGAATTTGGAAAGAGGCCTTGGAATAAATATTGGAGGTCTTCTAAATAAAGGGAAAGGTATCTTTGGCCAGCTGGAAAAGTTGAAATTTCGAGTGAACCCAGTGATTGATATGAGGACCCAAACCTATTTTGCTTCTTAGATTAAGAAGCTGAATTAGTATTTTAGTATTCAATCATTCAATAAGCATTTAAGTGTTTGCTAACAGCAAAGTAATGTACTGGGTGAAAAGGAACAAAGACATATGTGCATATGTACATATTCTAGACATGTGCTAAATACATATATATAAACATGCATACATAAATGAAATCATAATAAACATATTGCTTTTATAGCTCTGATTGACCATTATTATGGCTATACACGATGTCATGGTAATGTTTTCTTATTCATTCAGCCATTTAATGAATAATTATTAAATGTCTATAAACCAGTTAGAATTCACTCAGCTGCAAGTAATAGAAAATCTCATGATGCAAGATGCGTACAGCTTAGGGGACACTGGGAGCTTACACTAGACAACAAAGTACCTGAGACTGGGACCCCACTATGTCTCAGCAGGAGGGGCTGCCCCTCAGCATTGCTGCCCACAGGACTCCCAGTTTCCTCCATCTCATGGACCTCAAAGCAGCTTTGTTCCCAGAAGACTCTTGTGACATCTAACACCCCCAAGGCTAAGCAGCCCGTATATTATCCCACTGACAATGCTGCTCTCAATGCTTGCATTCTAAAGAAAGGAAGGTGTAGACCCTGGAATGGGCATGTTCCAGAGATTGCCAGGCCCCTGCCTGTTTCCCAGTGTAATATGGGAAGATGGCAACTGCTCCTTCTCTTCTCTTGCCAGGTTTAAGTGTGTGAAAGTGGCTGCTGACATTAGTTGTGCGGCTAGACTACATCAGGGCCAATGTTTCTGTTATTTTCTTGGCCTTTTCTCATGCTTATTGTCTTCTGGTCACAAGATATCTACTATTTGCTACCTTGATTAGTAATTTTTAAAATGTAGATATACGGTGCATGGACCTCAAATTCTAGTCTTGTTGTGGAGCCTGCAAAAGTTAAGGCTGAGCCTATTTGTCTCTATCCTTCCACTGAAACAACTCATCAAGACAACCGATGATTTCTAAATTGCTATACAGAATAATTTAGAGTCCTCATTTCACCCGACCAGCAAAATTTGATAGCTGATCTCTCCCCGCTTTCTGAGATACCCTTTCACTTGGTTTTAGGATAAAAGTCTCCCTCGATTCTTCTCCACCCTCACTGGCCACTTCTTCCCAATTTCCTTTGGGGGCCCCTCTTGATCTTCCCATGTTCTAAATGTTGGAGGGCCCAAAAGCCCATCCTAAGAGTGTTTCTCATTCTTTGGGTGATATTCAGTTTCATGGCTTATTTCACTTACAGTTTTAAATTCCTCCCTTTAGTTCTTGAACCCCAGATTTATTTATCCATCTGCCTCCTGACTTCCCACTTGATATTTTAATAACCATCTCAAACTTAATGTGACTAAAACAAAACTCCGTATTCCTCAAACCCTTCCTTCAAAAGCCTACTCCTCCACAGACTTCCTCATCTCAGTGCAATATTCTTTGTTGAGTTTGGCAAAATTTACAATTTCAAGAGTGTCTTCCATTCAGGAAATAGGTTATCATTACTGCAATTAATACTTCATGAATCCCTGCTGCCAATAAGATCATACTTAGTGAAGTTTGTTTGCTTTATATATCAGCTAACTATATAGACCTAAATCTCTATATAGCTATATATACTGTTATGTAATATACATTTGTGTACATATAATAGTATATATAATATATTACAATACATATAATATGTTATATATATATGCAGACCCTGGGGAATTAAAATTTATGTAGGAAGTTCAAATTTGGGAATATAAACAATTTAGTATATTGTTATTGACTTAAGGTCCATGGGATTTATTCCTCCCAATTACTTAGGAGAAATGTGTCTATTGATATGCTTATTTCCTAACTCAATGTAAAAGCATAGTCTGACCAAATTAAGGTAAAAACTCCTGCAACTGGAAGCAAAATTGTCTTTTTAAGTCTATGCGTACATTGTTCTTAATTTCCAAGGCTTTTTACTGTTATTGTACTGCTAGACAGCATAGCTTTGATCTAGGAACTATAACTAATTAGTTTATTATATTTAGGCAGAATTATTTACAAATTGTTTATTAAAATAAAAGGGAAAGAGAAGTATAAAAATATCACTGAAGTCCTATATATACATTTATTAAGTATTTTGTGAATAGCACCTCATTTAGTTCTTAGACTATTCTTAGAATAACTCATTGTATATTACTGTTCTCATTTTACAAAAGAGGAAATGGAGGTTCAAAGAGATTAAGTAATTGACATAAGGTCAGAACAAAATCCAGGTCTGTCTGACTCCAAAATTAGGCTGTTTCGGGGCCGGCCGAGTGGCGTGGTGGTTAAGCGCTGGCTTGGGAAGCCAGCGGCCCTGGTTCAGGTCCCACATATGAGGGCCAGTGATACTGCCCTCAAAAAAAAAAAAAAAAAAAATTAGGCTGTTTTTACTATATCAAACCACTTCCTAGTCTAAGTGATAAGTATATAGTAGCAAACTCCAGTATCTCTAGACAATTTTCCATAAAAAATTCCAACATTAATTCTTTGTACATCAAATCCTATTCATTTTTGTCTTTTCTCAGGTGTTTATTTCATAAAGATAAAAGACACCAAGCCAAATCCCCAAATTCCTACTTTATATAGGAAATTATGTCTTGCTTTTCTTTCCCACACACCAAATGTTGATCCTAATATTTATCAACTCTTTATACCATTTAAATTCCTATTTAAAATTTTTCTGTTGATTTTCACTATATTTCCACAACTTTTAAGTCAGGGAATCTTGCCTTTGACTTACTAATTGAATAATACTAACCAACACTTAATATAAAGTACCTAATTCGAATTCACAGTTACTCTTCTCTGGTACTGCCTTGTAAGCACGGTTCCAGTGGTTTTCTACCCAAAAAAAAAGACCTCCCTCATTGACCAACTAGGATGCCACCATTTAGAAATTCAACTCTTTATTCCTTTTTCATGTATTAAGCTTCTCATATCCTGAGAAGAGGTTCCATCTTGAGAAATCATAAGTTAACACAACAGTAGAGCAATTTCTCAGATTCTTCCTGAACTGTTAGCCAGGCTCTAAAGGGCTAAGGAAGAAGCAGTTGCCTTAAAGGGTCAGTAAGAGGACACCAAAGACGAAGTTCCTTTACGTCACAATTCTGCTTCACTTCCCCTTTAACTACCCAATAACTTTGGAAACGGATCTCAATGGTGGTGTCACATTTACCCTCTACCGTGGCTTTATTCATAGATAAAGAACAATTCAACTTCTGGAAAAGAAACACTTGCAACCAAATTTGGCTGCCCAACAACATATGATTCTGAATCACTTTACTATCTCTGACACTGAAGTAATCTGGCACCACTGCTTTTTCTTAAAACTTGCAACCGAAAGCCATTTAACCATGGGCATTTACTGCCCAACAACCACACCCTAAACCCTCACCCTCAACTGCTTCAGGGGGATCCTGGGGCTTCCCAAGAGGGGGCTGTAGAGGTGGGTGGCCACCACGGTGTAACAGAAAGATCACTGGCCTCAGAGTCAAAAAACCCTGAGCTTGAATCATAGCTCTGCCATTTACCATCTCTCTGAACTTCAAATGCTTCATCTAAAACCTGGACATAATATAATCCACTTCATAGGACTTTTTCCAAAAATGACATGTGAGAACACTTAGCAAAAGGAACACTAACAAAGGGAAGGCGCTCCATAAGAGTGTTTATTTTTAGTTAGACACAGTCTGTTTTTCCTCTCTGGTCATGGGATAAAGAGCCTTGAATAATTTAGAGTAACTCCTTTCCCCTAACAATCCCCCAGGACTCTGGAGCCTGAACCCCAGATTTACATGTACATGCCAAAGAGGCTATAGTAATCAAACACCAAATACTTAAAGAGAATGAAACAATGTTTATCTCTAAGACCACCTCCAATAACAGCTCAAAGAAATTCTAAAATTCTACAATTCAAAATTAATTTTTTATCAATTACTTTGATGTTACTTATTTACAGTATAAGTGTCCCTGATGGAAATAACACTTTCATCTTATCAGTCATTCATCTCTCAATAGAAATGAACTTACGAAGTAATATTTCATGAGGCCAAATATGTCCAAGAAGGAAAAGCCATGCAAGTACTGTGTCTGCATGACTCCTACGAGAAAAGAAGCCAGGTAGGAAGGTAACTTGGAGCTCTGAGAGTCGACTTGTACTGCTCTGTGGTTTTGCATTGCACATACCCCTGTGTGGAAGGAGCAGAACCCCTAAGCAGGAACGGGGCCCTGAACTCAGAGATAACCGTTCAGGACAGACAGAGACTTCCTAGTCTTACACAGGAAATGGTTTTACACTAGGGTTGCCAGCTTTAGCAAATAAAAATACAAGACACCCAATGGAATTTGAATTTCAGATAAACAACCAACATTTTTTCTTTAAATGGAACATAATTATACTTCTTAGCATACTTACTCATTGTTTTTCTGAAATTCAAATTTCACTGGGTATCCTGTTTTTATCAAGCAGCCCTACTTTACACCCTAGGATCCTCCCATCTGCTGGACTGGCTTCCTTACATGGCCATCTCTGGCAGTATTCCATAGGCCAAAAGCAGAAGCTTCAAGCTCAGAAGTCACATAACATCATTTCTGCCAAGTGCTTTAGTTTTCTTCATAGCACTGACATCACATGATGTGATATCATGTGATGATGTACATTAGTGGACTTATTTATTTCTGTTTGTCCCACTAGAATGTAACTTTGTGAGAGCAGGGAGTTTATCTTTTTACTTCATTCAGTATCCCCATCATCAGCAACTTTGTCTGGCACAGAATAAGAGCTCTATGAATAATTACCGAATGAATGTAAGAATATACCTTCTTTCTTAGTCACCTGGTTCTGCCAATTCAGTATTGTAAGCAGCCAATGACCAAATTTCCATCAACTCTCACAGAAATACTGCAATGGCCTCCTAACTCATTGTCCTTGCTCCTCCCCGTCTTCAGTCTACCCATCTTGTAAATCTGAGGGTTGTTTCTGAAGAAGAGGTCTGTTTGGGCACTTCTTCACTCTAGAATTTCAGTGGGTCCTTTGCTGACAGAAGAACAAAGTCCAAACCCTCACCATGGAATCCAGAGCCCTGATGACATGATCTGAATCTCCCTTTCTCACCCCTGTTCCTCATCAACCACCTCCATTCGCAACCCACAGCGCTTGCTTCCAATGGGCGCTGACCTCGCTCCTATTTTCTCTTCATGGAGTGCTCTAAGCTCTTTGACATAATATGTCTCTCATCTTTTCCACTGCTCATCTTCAAGATCCAACAATTTCATCACATCTGTGGAAACTTGCCCAACATCCCATTTACTCTGGGTTTCCTCGGAACTCTGAACCTAGCTAAATAAATTTTTTATTATAATTGTTTCCATATATGTCTGCCACTCCCCTTCAACAAACCATTATATCCTTGCCTTTTTCTTTTCTTTTTAAAAATGTCTACACTATGTGCTAGGCAGAGTTTGGCACAAAGTATGTGTTAAATAAATGTTGGTTGAATGAATATTCCCAAAGCTAGATCTGGGAGGTATCAGTTTTAAAGTAGGATTAATGAAAGTGAAGCACGCTACATCCAAGGATAATTCCAGACCCAACACCACACTGGACTCAGACATTATGAACAAAGAGAGCTGGAAAGATAACATACCCTGTGGCTTTTGGCATTTGGTTTAAAATTTTAGGCTTCTACTCTTCAGGCAGCCTCACCAGAAGGCCAGTTCACAATGCTAACTACTAGAAATGCAATTTGCTATAACCCCATAAGCAAACGCAGGGAAATCTGAGAGGCTGCTCTTCACATTCACTTCATAGGACACGGCCGGGTAATGAACTTGAATGCCTGAAAGTGGAAACTGCAGCCAATGATTAATTGATCCAGTATCTGCTCAGTTTCAGATAAACTTGTCTCTAGAACTATGGGAAATGAGGGCCTCTTAGAGTCAATAGAAATTCTTCCCCAGAAATTTTTCCCCTAGTCAAGGACAATCAAATCCCTAAAGAAGCAATATATGTATTTTTGTTCAATGGCATCCTGAAGCTTCCTTCTTGTACAGTGGTATTGCGAATGGTTTTAGAAACATGAGAACGAGTACCGACACTGTTTTGATTTTCACCACACAATAACTTTTCTTATAACACCCCTCCTGACAATTTTTGTAGAGAGTGAGTCAAACATCCTGACCACCTAATCCATGATGCTTCTTGCACAGAGGTAGAAGTTTGCCTTACATATAAGGTGGTTCGGCAGGGGCCTCAAGAAAGGCATTCCTGCTGGAAATACTCTGTAATAGCCCATATCACGAGATGTAGAATCAACAGGGAAGCTGAGTACAGATCATTCCACCCTGTAAATTTTTTCCCTAGTAAAGGCCGATCAGCTCCCAAGAGAACAGTTTGTATATTTTTGCTCAATGAAATGTTGAAACGCTTTTCTTGTACACTAATGTTGAGAACTTTTTTGGAAACATATCAATTAATTCTGACTTGTAAGTACTGAATTCTGTTTTGGGTCTGATTTCATCTCTGGAATTATAAAAGAAGGAACAGTCTATATTTCTTCAAAAAGCATATCATTAAATATGGTAAGTTAAACATGATTTGTTTTTCAAAATAAAATGTATTTTATTATCTATTTTATTGGGGAACAGCTGTGGTCATTGGTGACACATTGCTTTCATGCTACAATGGCATAATTGATTCTTTTAGGGAGAGTGAAGTGCACTGTGGCCCATGCAGAATCATATTAGCAACCTTGGTGTTATCAGCACCATGTTCTAACCAACTGAGCTAACCTGTCACCCCCCAAAAAATAAAATGTATTTAATCAGTACATCTTTTGGATTTTATTGATCATAGTCATGAGCATAAAAATGTTCATAATAATTCTGAGTGATGACAACAGGCCCTTCCTGATCTAAAATTATACTATCTCTCTTCCTCCTGGTTTGCCAATTCTGGAGACTAATAATACCGTCATTATCTGGAGACACGATATGGGCACACAGTTGATTTGTCCCCAGTACTGCTTTCGCCCAACATGGCAAATATGAGACTTAGGTATAGTCACCAGTCCCTTTTGAATGTGTGGCCTCATCACTAATCCATCTCACTATTCTTCCCCACTGAACCCAGATCGGACCAAAGAATCTTTTTCGACCAAATGCTTTCAGTACACATAACCTGGTGAACAGGTCCAGCATGTGGGGTTTTTAAAAATCTATTTAATGTTTCTATTTCTCTCAAACAGAAACTTTCCAACCCCAAAATAAAGTAGTTAAGCCAAACATGAAGAATAAGATCAGATATATGCAGGAGCCAACTTTAAAGTAAAATATACCTTAGTTAAAACAAAACAACCAACAATTAAAATACAAAAGCAGAAAGGGATAAGCTCTTGACATTGGCCTTGGCAATGATGTTGTTTTTTTTGTTTGTTTGTTTGTTTTTGAGGGCAGTGTCACTGGCCCTCATATGTGGGATCCGAACCAGGGCCGCTGGCATCCCAAGCCAGCACTTAACCACCGTGCCACTCGGCCAGCCCCAATGATGTTATTTTTTGATTTAACACCGAAAGCAAAGACACAAAAGCTAAAAAAAAAAAAAGAAAAGAAAAAATGAAAAGTGGAACTTCATCAGACTAAAAAGCGTCTGTACAGCAAAGAATGAAACAAACAAAATGAAAATGCAACCAACCTACAGAATGGAAGAAAATATTTGCAAATCACATACATGGTAAGGGGTTAATATCCAAAATATAAAATGAACTCATACAACTCAATAGCAAAAAAACAAATAACACAATTTTAAAATGGACAAAAAATCTGAATAGACATTTTTCTAAGGAAACTTACAAACAGCCAGCCAACAGATACATGAAAAGGTGCTCAACATTACCAATCATCAGGGAAATGCATATTAAAACCACAATGAGAAACCGTCTCACACCTTTTAGGATGTCAATTATCAAAAATACAAGTGATGGGGACGGCCGAGTGGCAAGGTGGTTGGGAGCTGGCTTGGGATGCCAGCAGCCCCAGTTTGGATCCTACATATGAGGGCTAGTGACACTGCCCTCAAAAAAAAAGAAAAAAAAAAGGGGGGGGTAAATACATTGGACAAAGTGATGATTAAAAAAAAAATACAAGTGATAACATATGCTGGCAAGGATGTGGAGAAAAGGGAATCCCTATACACTGTGGATGGGAATGTAAACTGGTACAGCCACTATGGAAAACAGTATGGAGATTCCTCAAGAAATTAAAAATAGAACTATCATAAGAGCTAGCAATCCCACTTCTGGGTATACATCCAAATAAAATTCAAGCATGATCTGGAAGAGATATTTGTACTCCTATAATCACTGCAGTATTATTCATAAAAGCCAAGGTATGCAAACAACCTAAGTCTCTGTCAATGGATGAATGGATAAAGAAAACGTAAGACATATACACAGAGGAATATTATTCAACCCTAAAAAAAAAAAAGGAAATCTTACCATTTACAACATGGATGAAACTGGAAGGCAGTACTAACTGAAATATGGCAAAGAAAGAAAGACTAATATTGCATGGTATCACTTTTATGTGCAATCTAAAAAACAAAAAAAAATAGTCGAACTTATAGAAACAGAGAGTAGAGCAGAATAGTTGTTGCAGAGGTGTGGCAGTACGAAGGAGTTAATAAGGTACAAACTTTTGGTTAAAACAGGAATAAGGTTGGAGGATCTAATGTATAAATAACATAGTGTCTATAGTTGATAGCACTGTAATGTATAACTGAAATTTGCTAAAAGAATAGAACTTAAAAGTGTTCTCACCAAAAAATTAAAAAGTATTTATATTAGGTGATGGATGCTTTAATTAATTCGATAGTGGGAATTCTTTCACTGTATATTTGTGTGAGTATATATCAAAGCGTAACATTGTATACTTTAAATATATTACAATTTTATTTATCAATGATACCTCAATAAACTGAAATAAAACCTCAAAAGCAGAAATAGCAGGGCTTGAACGGAGTCTCATTGAAGGTATTAATAAAGTTGAAGGAAACCTGTCTAAAAATGATGAGGCAGATTAAAGGGAGTAAAAACAGAAGTCAGACATATAAAATTTGGCAATGACTCTTCACCATCCACCATGATAGAGATCAAGGAGACGTAGTGAATCTAGATTCACTGCTCCTGAAGAAGTGTGCACTGCTCGGAGGCAAGGGCAGTTCATTAGACTTTACCAAAATATGGATGAATCACTCCTCTAAATTTCCCAACCCCTGTGACCTGATTTGGCATGCACTCACCAAGCAACTTTCTAATTATACCTTCTCAGCTCTGAAACCAGTAAGAGTGGTCCCTGAAAAGCCAACGTAACAAGCCAAACACTAAAAATAGATATTCCCCATTTTAAACACATAAGATAACAAAGGGGCAAATTTTTTTCACAGATGAATATTAGTATCCAATCTGATCCATCCTGAAGTTTCTCCTTATAAATATATGTATTGGCAACTTGGTTTATACATCAGTCTCTTTTCAGTTTAGTCATATGGCTATTCCCCAAACATTTCCAGTCCTCCACCTTCTGGGAAAAGGGCAAGATTGCACATCCTGGCACTGCACAGTTGGCTGAGGCCATATGACAATGATGCATTCAGGAGTGGAAGCAATGTGTCACTTCTGGGCTGAGCATCTAGTTGACAGTGTAAGACTCTCCAGAGCTCTTGCTTCCCTAGCGTTGGTGGCTTGGCAACATTTTAAATATGGGCTTTCCTGTCATCTTGGGTCCTGGAAGGAGGATGGTATGGAGTATAAGTCCCCAGAGGGTGGTGTAAAATTCAAAGAGAAAAATGGACCGGATAGCCCATTCCAGGGATGACTTAATCAAGAATCATTTTGAAGTGTTTTTCTAACACTAATTACATACAGTCTAAATTCTTAAGTAGAATATACTGGCTATAGTTTTAATACTGGGGTGCCAAAAAAACGTACACAAGTGGACACTTTGGTCAACATTGCTCAAGCAGTAGTTCGCCATAATCAGAAGTGTCTGGATGCTGATGGTAACCACTTTGAGCACCTGTTTTAATTTTAGAAGTATTACAATTTTAATACGGTTTTCTCCTTTCTTAAAATATGTATACTTTTTTTGGCACCCTGTGTATTTTCATAACAATCCAGTATTAATCCCCATTAGGCACATGAACTGCTTTAGGAGCCACTGAGTTGTGAAAACTCTTGAAGTGTACACAGAGACGAGCTTTTAAGCCTGAGAATGAAACCAAAGTTGATCAAGCATTTTGCATAAGTTACTTCTTTTAATCCCTACAAACCACTCTACAAGTTAGATCACATTACTTTCATCGTGCACGATAGAAGGGTCACTGAGATTTTAAATGGCTGGCGGAGGGTGACAGAGCTAATCAAAAGGTGCTAGGTGGAGATTTTGTAGGCAGGACTGCTTGTCCCAAAAGTCAGGTTCTTTCTACACTACTAGAAAGATAGTCAGTGATGTTTTTAAATTTACTCTTGTTTTACCACCTTCCTAAATTGAAGTCCTATTTGTTGCTAACAATGTATTTGCATTTAGTAATTCCCAAAGCTTTCCTTTTTAATATGCTGCTTCTGACAAGCAGTGGCGAAAGAAAAGTAAATAAACAATTTTGTTGGATGTTAGGAGAAAATGTGCTCTGGGCAAGGCCCAAGGCACCTGCACAGGAATTTTAACACATAGATCTGTGAAATCTCTTTGTGAGGCCTAAGGTCTCACAAAGTATTTGCAAACTTCATGGTTCTCAGAAAGGTTCTAAAGAAAGGAGTTTACCAGAAAAGCAAATTTTAGGTAACTGAATATTTCCATCTATATTTATTATCTCTCTGCATCTGCCTGGAATTTTCTTGTTTGTTGCTGCTGTTTATGATAATGGGATTAAAAATATGATAGGTTTAAAAGGACGATACTTTTAAAGATATGCTGTGTAAATGTGCTGGGTTTCAGTGGGTCACTCAGTAATCTAGTACAATTGCTTTTATGTTATTTGAATTTTTCTCCCATTATATGTTTCTTCAGTTAAATTAAAATTAGTTTTTGATTTCTTTCCTAGTCCCATTTTATTCAGTAATTTTCATGAAACCTCTACTGAGTAAACTAAAAGAAACTGTTATTGCCTATGGAAGTCTAGTATGTCAGAAGATAAACTAACCAAATAGCTCACAGACAATCATTCTACCATTTTCTACCATATAATGATCTCATCTTTTTGTAATTACTACAATATAAAATAGTTGGTCAATTCCACAAATGATTGCTTTTATCATAATGATGTGACTATGCTGTTTCTGATTTCCTTTTGACCTTATTCTTCCCCTTAGTTCTAAGTAATAATAAATAATTATTAAAATTTTTTAAATGCTGCATTAAAGTAAGTAAAACAAAGTAGGTTATTTTCATCAATTTCAATGTTGTTCAAGTACTATGCCAGGCTTTCAGGATCTAAAAATAAATTATAGATGGCTCTGTTCCTCCAGAAAAAAGAAAATACAGAATAATTTTATGTTTATGATTTACAACCATGGGGTCGGACACATCTGACATGGAATTCTGACTTAGGCAGTTGATGGTAGAGTGATTTTAGACGAGACACTCCTGAGTCTCAAATTTCTGATTTGTAAAATGATATTATATATATAGGAACAATCATAGTACCTCCCGAATGAGGGCACTGTTATTGACTGTATCACCTAAGCTATGTTAGAAGGGAGCAGTACGTCTGCATGGGTAAGTCCGTGGACGCTAGAATCTGATTGCCCTCGTTCTCACTCTGGTACTCCCACTTATTAGGCCTTGAAAAATGATCTTATCCTAAGATCCTTCACTTGCAAAGTAGAGATAATATCAGTAAGTATTCTATAAGTTATTATAAAGTAACAAAAAAGGAATGTAAAACACTTAGTATGGTGCCTGTCTATGTTAGTTTGCTAGGACTGCCATAATAAAATTCCAAACTGGGTGGCTTACATAACATAAATTCATTTTCTCACAGTTCTAGAGGCTAGAACTCCAAAAGCAAGGTGTTGGCCAGGCTGGCCTCTTCTGAGTTCTCTGTCCTTGACTTGTAGACAGCTGCCTTTTCCCTGTGTCTTCACGTGGTCTTTCTGCTGTGTCTGTATCCTAATGTCCTTTTCTTATAAAAACACGAGTCATATTAGATTAGGCCTCATCCCAATGACTTCATTTAAATTTAATTACCTCTTTAGAAACTCTACCTCAGATATAGTGACATGCTGAGGTACTGGCTGTTACAACTTCAACTTGAATTGTGGGTGGGGATAAGAGAAACAATTCAGCCCTAAAACTGGCCTATTAGAAACACTCAATAAATGTTAGCTGTCATTGTTGCTGCTACTGCTATTATTATTATTATTATTATTATTATTAATTAAATACTCTACTAATCTCACATTAAGCCACCGGTACTGATTTAACAGAAAGCTATTCTCTTATATTTTATTTCTCTAGTAAGGGTATATTAATCACAGGGATGTTTAAAATCATGTTATCTGCCCTATCATGTGGTTTAGGAGAATTCTAAGTGTAAGCTTCTGGTAGTTTCCACAATGATTAAAATATTAATAGGGTGGCGGTTCCCGTAAGATGGCAGAATAGACAGATGCTTTCCAGACTGCCTCCCAGGATTCAATCAAAATTACAAATAATGTATACAACATTTAACCTCAGAAGTCCCCTGAACACTAGATGAACAGAACCACTAAACGAAGAACTTAAAGAGGAAGCCGCGTCGGGTCTGGTAGGACGGGCGGAGACGAGAGAGGGCGAGCCCCGTGAGGGAAGCCCCAGCCGTGGGAAGCTTGTCTGGTTGGGGGAGAGACCCTCCGGCCGCACTCCAAGCTCACCAGCCCAGAGCGCCTTTGCCAGGAAGAGGAGTTCTAAGACAGCCGGCAGTAAATTAGTGAGGACTCCCTTTGCTCAGCTCGGTGAGGCTAAGAGCAGCCGGAGAATCAGTGGGGCCGGCGCCCGGGCTTGCTCGCCGGTGAGCACTTACCTGGTTCCTGGTGGAGGGAGTGGCTGTGTGAGCTGGGCCCAGGAGCCTGCGGGGACAGACTGAACTGAGCAACTTTGGTGCAGAAGTTGGAGGTTTTGGGACCATTGTTCCCCTGGTGTGGACATTGCACATGAGCAGTGTACAGGAAGGTGCCATTTTTTCAGGGTTGGGCCCTCCCACAGAGGGTCAAATCCGGAATCCCATTGGTCTGGTGAACTTGGCGCAGGAGTGCGTGTGTGCGCAGGCAACCTTGGATTCCCACCCGCTGCCCTGCTTGTGCTGCATTGCCAGGGTAATGCCTGGCGGGTACCCTCTGGCTCCATCAGGCTGCTCACTGAGACACAGGAGTGCGCAAGCCGCATTGGATACCCACCCTCTGCCCTGCCTGTGCTGCGTAGCCAGGGAAACGCAGGGCCGGTGCTCTCCAGCTCCATCAGTCAATTCACTGAGACCCAGGAGTGCGCGAGCCACCTTGGGTCCCCGCTCTCCGCACTATTTGTGCAGAGTTGCCAGGCTGGGGATTGGCTGTGGGGCTGCTTAACCTGATCTGCTGGCAGTTGATTGGGACAGGCTGAAACAGGGAGTTTTCCTGAGAGTGTTGGGTAGGGAGCTGTGCACCTGCATGATCCAATCGAGGCTTTCCTGACAAGTTTGTGATTGCTGGTGCAGAGTGCATGCTGCTCTGACTTAGTGGGGGCCACTGACCACATCAAGTAGTGCCTTGGGGGCCTGCCACACCCACCTAGAGCTGTGTTGCCAGAGGCAGCCTGAGCCCCAAGTGCCTGGCCCACATCTCCGCAGGTCACAGAGGGTTTTTTTTTTTTTTTTTTGCAGTAGCGGACAACCTGCAACAACCTGTGAAGATTTCTTTTTTTTTTTTGGTAGTGAGCACGGTTCCAGAGCACACAGCAGCTAATTATGGAAAGCTCACTGCAAGCCTGAGAGGGAGGCTGGCGCATAACACGTTAAGCTCTTCCCCCCAATAGCTGGTGCTGAGTCGCCCAGAGACTCTCTATTGCTTAGCAAGTGGTCTGCAGATTAAAGAAGACGGAGAGCCACCCCACCTCTTTTTTTTTCTTCTCCCTTCTTTCTAGGTGATCTATCTAATACATCGAAGCATTCACAGAACGACAGCCAGAATGAAAAAACAAAGAAACATGTCCCAAGTAAAAGATCAGAAGAAAACTCTAGAAATGGAACTAAATGAAACAGAGGGATCCAAACTTCCAGAGACAGAGTTTAGAACATGATGATAAGAATGTTTAAGGAACTTAGCGAGGACATAAAGAAAGATAGGGAAACCATAAAAAATAACCTGTTAGAACTAAAGAATACAATGACTGAAATGAAGAACACACTCAAAGGAATTACCAGTAAAATAGATGAAGCAGAGGAGCGGGTCAGCGAATTAGAAGACAAAATAGCAGAAATCACCCAGCTGGAACAACAAAAAGAGAAAAGAATAAAAAAGAATGAAAATAGTTTAAGAGACCTCTGGGACAACATGAAACGTGGCAATCACGCATCATAGGAATACCAGAAGGAGAAGAGAAGAAGCAAGGGATTGAGAATGTATTTAAAGAAATAATGACTGAAAACTTCCCTACCCTGGTGAAGGAAATCGACATACAAGGCCAGGAAGTGCAGAGGGTTCCAAACAGGCTAAACCCAAACAGGCCCAAGACACATCATAGTTAAAATGGCAAAGCTTAAAGACAAAGACAGAATCCTAAAAGCAGCAAGAGAAAGACAGCAGGTTACATACAAAGGAACTCCTATAAGACTAACAGCTGACTTTTCTTCAGAAACTCTGCAGGACAGAAGGGAATGGCAGGAGATATTCAAAGTGACACAAAATAAAGGCCTACAACCAATATTGCTCTACCCAGCATGGCTCTCACTTAAAACTGAAGGAGAGATAAAGAGCTTCTCAGAAAAGAATAAACTTAAGGAGTACATTACCACCAAACCAGCATTGCGGGAAATGTTAAAAGGAATTTTTAAACAGGAGAAAGTGGAAGACAAGAAATACAAATAACAAAATGGCAATAAATATGCACCTATCAGTAATTACTTTAAATGTGAATGGGCTAAATGCTCCAATCAAAAGACACAGAGTGGCTGAATGGATAAGAAAACAAGACCCATGCGTATGTTGTCTATAAGAGACTCATCTCAGATCAAGATCAAAAGACACACACAGACTGAAAGTAAAGGGATGGAATAAGATATTTCATGCAAAGGGAAATGAGAAAAAAAACTGGAGTAGCAATACTTATTTTGGACAAAATAGACTTTAAAATGAAGACTACAATAAAAGACAAAGAAGGGCACTACATAATAATAAAGGGATCAGTTCAACAGGAGGACATAACCTCAGTAAACATCTATGCACCCAACATAGGAGCTCCTAAATATATAAAACAGATTTTGACAGACATAAAGGCAGAGATCAACAGTAACACTATCATAATAGGGGACTTCAACACCCCATTGTCACCAATGGACAGATCCTCCAGACAAAGAATCAACACGGACATACTGGCCTTACATGACACTTTAGACCGGCTGGATTTAATTGATATTTTTAGAGCATTTCACCCCAAAGCTACAGAATATACATTCTTTTCAAGTGCACATGGAACATTTTCCAAGCTAGACCACATGTTAGGCCACAAAACAAGTCTCAACAAATTTAAGAAGACTGAAATCATATCAAGTGTCTACTCTGACCAAAATGCTAAGAAATTAGAAATCAATTATAAGAAGAAGTCTGGGAAGCTACAAATACATGGAGGCTAAATAACATGCTACTAAATAGTGAGTGGGTCAAAAATGAGATCAAGGAGGAAATCAAGAGATACCTCGAGACAAAAGAAAATGAAAACACCACGACCCAAAATCTTTGGGATGCAGCCAAAGCAGTCCTAAGAGGCAAGTTCATAGCAGTGCAGGCCTACCTAAAAAGAAGGAAGAAAAACCTCAAATCAACAGAATTTCTTTATACCTAAGGGAACTCTAAAAAAAACAGCAAAACAAGCCTAAAGGGAGTATAAGGAGGGAAATAATAAAGACCAGAGCAGAAATAAATGAAATAAGAGAACAAAAAACAATACAAAACATCAATGAAACCAAGAGTTGGTTTTTTGAAAAGATAAATAAAATCGACAAACCCTTAACCTGACTAACCAAGAAAAAGAGAGAGAGGACCCAAATTAATAATCAGAAATGAAAGAGTAGATGTGACAACAGATACCACAGAAATACAGAAAATTTTAAGAAAATACTATGAGCAACTATATGCTAACAAATTCAACAATCTGGAAGAAATAGATAAATTTCTAGAAGCATACAATCTACCAAGTCTTAACCAAAAAGAAACAGAAACTCTGAATAGACTGATTACTGCCAAAGAAATTGAATCAGTAATCAACAATCTTCCAACAAACAAAAGCCCTGGACCAGATGGCTACACAGGTGAATTTTACAAAACATTCAAAAAAGAATACCTATTCTCCTCAAACTATTCCAAAAAATACAGAAGGAGGGAAGGCTTCCAAACTCTTTCTATGAAGCCACTATTACCCTGATTCCTAAGTCAGACAAAGATATTACAAAAAAGGAAAACTACAGGCCAATATCCCTAATGAACATAGATGCAAAAATTCTCAACAAAATACTAGCAAACCGAATTCAGCATCTCATTAAAAAGATCATACATCATGATCAAGTGGGATTCATTCCTGGTATGCAAGGTTGGTTCAATATCCGCAAATCAACTAAAGTAATATATCACATTAACAAAATGAAAAATAAAAATCATATGATCATATCAATAGATGCAGAAAAGGCATTCGACAAAATCCAGCAGCCATTTATGGTAAAAACTCTTAGCAAAGTGGGAATAGTGGGATCATGTCTCCACATAATAAAGGCCATATATGATAAGCCCACAGCAAACATCGTACTCAATGGGGAAAGGCTAAAAGCTTTCCCCTTAAGATCAGGAACAAGACAAGCCTACCCACTTTCACCACTTCTATTTAATATAGTTCTGGAAGTTCTAGCCACAGCAATCAGACAAGAAAATGAAATAAAAGGCATCCAAATTGGTAAAGAGGAAGTAAAACTGTCATTATATTCAGATGACATGATACTATATAGAGAGAATCCCAAAGACTCCACCAAAAAACTGCTAGAACTGATAAACGAATTTGGTAAGGTAGCAGGATACAAAATTAATCAGTTGCATTTGTATACACCAATAATAAACTATCAGAAGAAGAAATCAGTAAATCAATCCCTTTTACAATTGCTTCAAAAACAATAAAATATCTAGGAATCAATTTAACTAAAGAAGTAAAAGACCTGTACTCAGAAAATTATGAGACACTGAAGAGAGAAATCAAAGAAGATACAAATAAATGGAAATACATACCATGCTCATGGATAGGAAGAATTAATATAGTTAAGATGTCAATACTACCTAAGGCAATATATAGATTCAATGCAATTGCAATCAAACCACCAAGGACATTTTTCTCAGAAATAGAACATAGAATCCTAAAATTTATATGGAACCACAAAAGACCCCGAATAGCCACAGTAATCCTGAGAAATAAGAACAACGTGGGAAGCATCACACTACCTGACATCAAAACATACTACAAGGCTACAGTAATCAAAACAGTATGGTACTGGCATAAAAACAGACACATAGACCAATGGAACAGAATAGAGAGCCCAGGAATAAACCGATCCGTACACGGTCATTTAATCTATGACAATAGAAGCAAGAATTTACATTGGAGTAAAGATAGTCTATTTAATAAATGGTGCTGGGAAAATTAGACTGACATGTGCAAAAAAATGAAAATGGACCACCTACTTACACCATATATAAGAACAAACTCAAAATGGATTAAAGACTTAAATGTAAGACCTGAAACCATAAAACTCCTAGAAGAAAACACAAGGAATAAGTTTGCAGACATTACCCTGAGTAATATTTTTACTGATATATCCCCTTGGGCAAGGGAAATAAAAGAAAAAATGAACATATGGGATTACATCAAACTTAAAAGTTTTTTCACAGCAAAGGAAATCATCAATTAAAAAAAAAGGCAGCCTACTGAATGGGAGAAGATATTTGCCAACGATATATCTGATAAGGGGTTGATATCCAAAATTTATAAAACACTCATGAAACTCAACACCAAAAAATCAAACAACCCAATTAAAAAATGGGCAGAGGATATGAAGAGGCATTTCTCTAAAGAGGACATACAGATGGCCGAGAGGCATATGAAAAAATGTTCAACCTCACTAATCATCAGAGAAATGCAAATAAAAACCACAATGAGATACCACCTCACCCTGGTCAGAACGGCTATCATCAACAAATCAACAAACAACAAGTGCTGGCGAGGGTGTGGAGAAAAGGGAACCCTGGTGCACTGTTGGTGGGACTGCAAATTGGTGCAACCACTATGGAAATCAGTATGGAGGTATCTCAAAAAACTGGAAATGGAACTGCCGTATGACCCAGCAATTCCACTCTTGGGTATCTACCCAGAGGAATCCAAGACGCTAATTTGAAAAAATATATGCACCCCTATATTTATTGCAGCGCTATTTACAATAGCCAACACTTGGAAACAACCAAAATGCCCATCAGTAGATGATTGGATTAAGAAACTGTGGTACATTTACACAATGGAGTATTACTCCGCTATAAAGAAGAATGAAATCGTACCATTTGCAATGATATGGATGGACCTAGAGCCTATTATGTTACGTGAAATAAGTCAGTCGGAGAAAGACAAATACCACATGATCTCACTTATATGTGGAATCTGAAAAACTGAATGAATGAGCAAAGGAAACAGAAACAATCTCATAGACATAGAGGAAAAACAGTGTTGTTAGTTGGGAGGGGGGTGGGGATGAGGGAGAAGAGGAAGAGATTAGACAGCAAAAATAGGTAACTACAATATTGCCACAGGGATATGAAAGACAGTTCGGGGAATATAATAATGTGAATATTTTGTGGGGTGTCAGATGGTCACACGTCTTGTTAGGGAGACCACCTCATGGATGGAGTAGAGGCTTGATCACTGCACTGTACACCTGAAACTGATGTTGTATAATATTGTATACCAACTATAATTAAATATATAGATAGTCACAGGATGTGGATTATACAGTGGAAGGGAGTCAAAGGAATTGTAATAGATATTATGATATGGGGATGAAGAGTAGGGGGAGAGAATTGGGGGAGAGGGGTTGTCACTTTGAGGGGTAAAAAGTATAACTATTGCACTGTGTTGTACACCTGAAGCTAATTTAAAAAATAAATAAATAAATAAAAATATTAATAGGTTCAATGTCAAAATGTCATGTCCATATTTAGGCCAATGACTTCATTTTGTTCTGCATGGGCAAAATGTAGTCTACCTTGGTCAGTAACATCACAAATAAAAACCATTGTTTCATAATGGGAGTAGGGCAAGAGAGTGTGCAAGGAACAGCAAAAATCTATTGGTATGACCAGAAAAACAACCCAGGGAGCATCTTTCTTTTCAGATCCTTTTTTTAGAGTGAAAAGCAAAAATGCTTAAGAAATCACAATTGTTCCCCAAAGAAGCAATGAGTGTAAAATGAGATTTTACTTTGATTTTCCCTTTTCAAAGTACTTATGCTAGTAAAATGAAATTAGTGGCATCTATAGCAACATTTAATGGCCAATCACTTACTTTACCTTTAATTCCTTTTATAATTTCCATGGAAGATACTGAAACAATATGCCCTGAGGGGGCTAAAGAAGAAAAAAGGCTCAATTATATTTTCAGATATGTATACATATACATTATTTTCTATCAATAAAACTATCAAGGATCTAGCTCCATTTTGAAAACGATTTGTGATATAGTAGATATAGATGATAGACTTAGATGTAGTCACTAGGCTACATTCAAGATTCTCAAATTACTATAATTTGCAATCACTGACACATACATGGAACTTTAGATAATAAATAAGAAAATTAAAAAGGAATGATTCATTTCCTTTCCCTCAAACATAAACTGAATATTTAAATTCATCTCTTCTGCCCCCATATACTTTTTCTTGAAGCCATATTAAATGAAAATAGAAGTATCACTCGTAAAACATGGCCTAATGAAATGTTCCTAACTTGAGCTGCCACTAGCAAACAGAAACTGAGGAAAATCTGTGCAGGCTACAGTTTTAGCAGACGATATTATTTTATATTTTTATGCTCTGACTTACACTCAGCACTTAGAAATCTCCAATGATTTGGATCACTGTACAGAACTTCTTGAGGTATGATTATCTCTTGCTAGCCAAAAAAAGGCACTTAAGTGGGATACCAGGCAAATGTCCCAAGAGCCCCTGAACTCAAAGTCTGTTTGGACCACAAACAGTCACCAGGCCTCACAACCATAGTGAACAGTAAACCTCAGAGTTGGCTCCAAATTTACACAACTCTGCCATACATCCAGAACGAAATGATCCTGAAATTTCTCCAGCTGGATAAGTACATCGGAGTTAGGAAATAATTAAAATACACAGTCATGCATTGCTTAGTGACAGGGACACATTCTGAGAAATGCATCGGTAGGTGGTTCCTTCATTGTGCGAACTTCATAGAGTGCGCTGCCACAAACCTAGATGATATAGACTACTACACACCTACGCTAGAGGGGAGAGCCCATTATTCCTAGGCTACAATCCTGTACAGCAGTTACTTTACTGAAATCTGTAGGCAATTATAGCAGTGGCATTTACGTACCTAAACATATATATTTAAAAAGGTACAGTAAAAATATGGTATAAAAGATAAAAAATGGTCCACCTGCACAGGCACTTACCACGAGTGGAGCTCACAGGACTGGAAGGTGCTCTGGGTGAGTCAGTGAGTGAGAGGGGAGTGAGTGTGAAGGCCTCGGACATGACTGTAGACTGTATAAACACTGTACACTTGAGGTTACACTAAATTTATTTTTTTAAATTTCTTCAACAATAAATTAACCTTAGCTTACTGTAATGTTTTCACTTTATAAACTTTTATTTTTTTAACTCTTTGACACTTTTGTACTAACACAGATTAAAATACAAACACATTATACAGCTGTACAAAAATATGTTCTTTTTATAGCTTTATTCTACAGGCATTTAACTACTTTTAAAATTTTTAGTGTTTTTTTTCCTTTTTAAACTTTTTCATTAAAACCTGACACAAACACACACACTAGCGTCGGCCTCCACAGAGTCAGGATCATGAATACCACGGTCCACCCCAATGTCTTGTCCCATTGGGATGGCACGCGTGGAGCTGTCGTCTCCTAGGATAACAACGCCTTCTTCTGGAAGACCTCCTGAGGATCTGCCTGAGGCTCCTCCCAAGCAGGTGTCGCTCTTTCCTGAAATATGTCCAAGGTGGTTTGTGTAGTTTGTTTCTTTGTTTTATATATAATAGGTTTGCTTGTAAGCATGTAATGCATCATAAACATTCCTCTCTATTAAGGAAAACCTTTCAGTGTTGGGGTCCATGTTTTCAAGCTTTGTTTTTTAAAATATTTTATTAGGGGAGTTATGGGAGGGGAATTGGGGAAGGGGAACAGCTAAGTCGTCCTTCAATCTTAGTTGTGGAGGGCACAGCTAGCTCAGCTCCAAGTCCTGTTGCCATCTTGCCACCCGTCGGCAGCTCGCGGCTGCTCAGCACAAGGTGCAACTTTCAATCTTAGTTGTGGGTGGGTGTAGCCCAACATCCCATGCGGGAGTCAAACCGGAAACCTTGTTGCTAAGAGCGTACGCTCTAACCACTGAGTCATCCAGTCTCCTGTCTGCATCTCAGTGGCAAGTAAGCTCGGGAGCAGCTCACTGGTCCATGTGGGAATTGAACCAGCGACGCTGTTTCTCAAAGCTTGCAGTCTTAACCAACTGAGCCACTCAGCCAGCCCCATTTTCAAACATTTTAAGTTGAGGTCTGCAAAAGGTTCTGCTAAACATTTCACTGTGAATGTTCTTGGGAGGTCTTTTTTTCCTGCAGTTTCCTTTTCTCTGGCCTCTTCCCCAGCTATGTGCTGCTGTTCCAGTTACAACTACTCCTCATTAGTCAGTTCCCCTGGAATGCCCCCTAGGAGCTCCCCAATGTCATCCTCATCCACACCCAGGTTAAAGTCATTTGCCACCTCAATCACAGCTTTGTGGGTTTTTGCAGCCTCCTCTAAAGCCATGGACAAACCTCCTGAGTATCTTCTTCTATGCATACACTCATTGGTGGTACCACCTCAAGCCCAGTTGAGGTTCTTGATGCAGTCATAGATGTTGTGATCCTTCCAGAATTTCACCAGTGTCTTCTTCTCAGTGTCTTCCTCAGTTGCACAACAGCCTGGGCAAGGTAGTAGACTTTAAAAGCTGCTGTAACTCCTTGGTCTGTTGGTTGGATCAAAGAGGTGGTATTTGGAGGGAGAAACATCATTTTGATATTGGTATGATCATAAAAAAAAAAGGATATCGGGCAGTATTTCAATAATAAGCAAAATATTGAAAGGTATGTTATTCTCCAAATGGTACTTTTCCATTTCGCAGGCATAGGAATTCATCAGGGTATTTTGGGAGAGCAGCTGGGTCATCCATGTCTTCTTACTGCTCCTGTGATACACTGGCAGTGTGTGCTGACTGATACGCGTGAAGGCCCTGTGGTTCTCACTGTGCCAGATCACAAAGGATTTCAACTTGTAGCCTGCAACATTGCCCCCAAGCAAGTCTGCTATCCTGTCCTTAAAAACCTGACATTGACTTGCACTATTTTTGGATGAAAGTCCTTTCAGGCATCCATTTCCAGAATAGGGAGGTTTCATCCATATTGAGTATTTGCTTTGGCAGGTAATTTTCCTGCCAAATCAGCTCACCTAGAGTTTCCAAAAATTCTTTAGCTGCCTTCACATCAACACTTGCACACTCACCACTCACTTTCACATTTTGTAATGAATAATGATTCTTGAATCATTTAAACCACCTAGAGCTAGGAGCCAATTCAACATTGTAGTTGGGTCCAGCCTTTTCTTTTAATATCACAAACTAACTTTTTGCTTTGGCTGTGATTGTCGTGGTGGTGAGACAGATACACTTCTGTGCCTGGTCTTCAATCTAGGTATTAGAAATCACTCCATGTCTGCTACAGACCCTTCTAAAATTTTTGTTAGTCTCACTGCCTTCAATGAGGCAGATCCTTGAACAGTTTCCATCACAGTGTTTTTATTCTTCAAGATGGTGGCTATGGTGGAATGGGACACACCTAACTGGTGAGCAACAGCCATCACTATTTTCCACCTTTATAGTCTTTAATCACCTTTAATTTCATTTCCAAGTCAATCACTCAATGTGGCTCCTTACAGGCAATAGTAGCAGTGGGTTTTATATGCTGAGGGACCATGCTGAACAAAACAATCTGATTAAATAGAGCACAAGAGAAAATGAGGCAACAAGAGACAAGGTAAATATGAGATGTATGAAGCTGCTGCCAGCATAACACCTTGCAGTGTTTTACAGCAAACTCTTTTCTAAGAAGAAAAAGTGTACTCTAAAATACTGATTAAAAGTATAGTACAGTAAAGGCATAAATAAATAAGTCATTTATTATCAAGTACTATGTACTGTACATAATTGTATGTGCTATACTTTTACACAACTAGCAGTGCAGTAGTTATGTTTACACTGGTATCATGACAAACATGTAATGTGTTGCACTATGATATTACAATAGCTATGACATCAATAGGTGACAGAAATTTTTCAGCACCAATATAATCTTATGGGACCACCACTGTAAATGTGATCCCTCATTGACCAAAACGCCATTATGCGGCACACAACTGTACCCCATTTCATATTAAGGGAGGGACCTTCAGGCAAGGTAGTGGAATCCTAGGCAAATTGCACTTGGCTCTACATTATTACAGCAACTTTTAAAGATGTCTAACTTATTATGAGCTTAAATACCAATAAAATGTATTATTAAAGGACCTGAACAACTGTATAAACTCTACAAATACAGGTTAACCACAGTCCCTGCCCAGTGACATATTTGTATATTTAGCACAAATATAAAGTTTTAGGTTTTTGCATCAATGTCATAGCTCATTTGTAATTTTTATAATTTGGTAAATGCTTTAAGAAAATAATCTCTTTGTTACAAGGCTGTAAGTGGATAAGGAAATGGAGGCTGAGAGATATTAAATAACTAGTCTAAGGTGCCACAGTTAGTAAATGGCAGGGCAAAGATCAAACCCTGGCCTTTGCAGCTTCCCACGCCTGTGCTGTTTCTGCCATGCTCAGCTGAAAATGCTACTTTCATCTTCTAATTTCTCAAGAAAGTACTTTAATAAAGACACAGAGGTTTGAAACATCAATGTTGTGGTTTGGGTCTGCATTAGCAGATAGGTTTAGTTGTACATATATTTGATAATTTTAAATAGTTATAATTACAAGATACATATTTTTAATAGATATTTTGTTTTTATAGTGAAACCAGCATTTCACTGGTTCCATTCAAAGTTCCATTTCGTTCTAGTTTACTAATACCAGTTTATGACATGGAAAGATTTTCTCTTTATAAGAAATTGCAAAGAAAATGGGGATATATATTCTCTAAATTTATACGCTATTTCTTAGTAAGGATCAGAGGTTTCTTTTAGAGTACTATCTTCTCTTTCCTTCACTCCCACATTTGTTCCCCCTTTTCTATTCTGATAGTTCTGTGATTATGCAATATTACATACCAGGTGGCTAGAAGAAAAAAGGCCTAATGTCATTTTATACCCAGCTACTGAGTGACTTTGCTTGTATCTATTTTGAGTACATATAGTTCTGTTCCACATATTACAACTGGAAGAAACAATGCTTGTTTGCAAGCTATCAGTAAACTAGAATTTAAATAACAAAAAAATGAAAGTACTATCCAAAGAAATTGTTAAATTTGAGGTAGATCTAATTTTTTAAATCTATTGTATGCTTTCTAAAATATTTAGAAACAAGATTAACATAAAAAAATAACTAGGTCAAATTGGGGATTATGCTGGAACACAGTTAGACAGCTATAAAGTTTGAATAAATTAATTCAAGAATTATTTTGATAAAATAAAGCAGGACTTATTATCTAGTAATAGGCACTCCTAAGAATTTTTAAAATATATTGCAATGTTACTAAGAAAATCCACTGTGAGCAAAGGAAATCATCAATAAAACAAAAAGGCAGCCTACTGAATGGGAGAAGATATTTGCCAACAATATATCTGATAATATCCAAAATTTCTAAAACACTCGTGCAACTCAACACCAAAACAACAAACAACCCAATTAAAAAAATGGGCAGAGGAATATGAAGAGATATTTCTCTAAAGAGGACATACAGATGGTCAACAGGCATATGAAAAAAAGTTCAACCTCACTATAATCATTAGAGAAAAGCAAATAAAAACCACAAAGAGATAGCACCTCACTGCGGTCAGAAAGGCTATCATCAATAAATCAACAAACAACAAGTGCTGGCGGGGCTGTGGGGAAAAGGGAACCCTGCTGCACTGTTGGTGGGATTGCAGATTGGTGCAGCCACTATGGAAGTCAGCATGGAGGTATCTCAAAAAACTGGAAATGGAACTACTGTATGACCCAGCAATTCCACTCTTGGGTATCTATCCAGAGAAACCTAAGATGCTAATTCAAAAAAATATATGCATACCTATGTTTATTGCAATGCTATTTACAATAGCCAAGACTTGGAAACAGCTGAAATGCCCATCGGTAGACGACTGGATTAAGAAACTGTGGTACATTTACACAATGGAGTATTTTTCTGCTATAAAGAATGAAATCGTACCATTTGCAAAGATATGGATGGACCTAGAGACTATTATGTTAAGTGAAATACGTCAGTCGGAGAAAGACTAATACCATATGATCTCACTTATATGTGGTATCTAAAAAACTGAATGAACTAGCAAAGTAAACAGAAATAGTCTCAGAAATATAATAGAAAAACTGATGGTTGCTAGTTGGTAGGGCAGTAGGGATGAGGAAGAAGGGGTAGAGATTAGACAGCATAAACAGGTAACTACAATTTTGCCACAGGGATGTGAAAGACAGTTTGGGGAATATAATTAATAATGTTGTATTTTGTAGAGTGTCAGATGGCCACGTCTTGTTAGGAGACCACTTCATGGATGGGGTAGAGGCTTGATCACTGCACTATACACCTAAAGCTGATGTTGTATAATATTGTATGTCAACTATTCTTGAATGTATATATATATATATATATATATATATATATATATATATATATATATATTTATGTTCACAGGATGTGGAGCATAGTGTGGGAGTGGAGTCAATGGAATTGTAATAGGTATGTATGATATTGGGGGGTGGAGCGGTTTGGGGAGGGAGGTTGTCACTTTGAGGGATAAAAAGTATAACTATTGCACTGTGTTGTACACCTGAAACAAACTAAAAAAATAAACAAATATATATATATATATATATATATATATATATATATATATATATATATATATATAAAATCCACTGTGAAATTAAGCCAGCTACTGGAAATCTTCACAATATCTACTTACCTGATATTTTAGAATCCCCAAGTAACCTTTTGTTCCTTTTTCAGATACAAAGATGAGGTACTGAAACTTATATTTATGATAGTAAAACAAAAATACAAGAAACCAGACATATAGACAAAAGAAATAGAATAGAAAACTCAGATTTCTACCCTCCAGAACCATGAGAAAATAAATATCTGTTGTTTAAGCCAATCCACTCACTCTATGGTATTTAGCCTAAGCAACTAATATAGGTACAAAAACCAAAGGACAGTCTCTGCAAAAAATGGTGCTGGGAAAACTGGATATCAAAATGCAAGAGAATGAAACTGCACCTTTACATTATATTACATGCCACACAAAAATCAATACATAATGGATCAAAGATCCAAACCTAAAACTATAAAACTCTTAGAAAAAAATACAAGGGGAAACGTCATGACATTGGATTTGTCAAGGATGTCCTGGATAGAAAATCAAATGCAATGTCCTAAAAATCAACAGACCCTCAAGTATTAACAACTGCTTTTAATAAACTATGAAAGAGTAAACGTGTTATTTCTAGAATAGAAATTAGAATTTATTTCTAGAATTACGGAGATCCTAACTGCTATAAAACTGTCTGCTTATGCCAAAGCAAGAGTGAAAGCTAAAGCAGTTTGTAACTGCTCTAAGGAAAGTTATTGCATTTAATGATTAGTGGAAGACATCAAAGGAAAGTACGTCTGGAAGTAAACAGTATTTATAAAGTTTTAAAAGCAGGAATAATTTTCTTGCTAAATTTGAAACATATCTTTAAAACTGAGATATCTCAAGGTTTTAAATAATACCATTTCCATGATCCTGGGCAATAATATATACTAAGTTATTATTCGAACTAACATTTACTGAACGCTTCACAGGGGCCAGTGTGCTAAGTGCTTACAATTATTATTCCATTTTAAACCACGGCAAACCTATGAAGGAGATACTGTTATTCTCTTCATTTTGTAGTCGAAGCAGCCAAGGTTTAGAGAGGTTAAGTAATTTACCCCAAGTCACATTGTTAGAAAGTGGTCAAGGCTGATTCAAATCCAGACTGGTTTGACTCCAAGGCTTAAACTCTAAATAAGCTACATTTTCATGGACTCCACATTCTTCATATGGAAAATCAAAGAATTTGGAAGAGGTGATCTGTAATATTAATTTCTGCTCTCATGATCTATGAATTTCAAGATCTCTCTCCACAACATTTTTCTAAGTGATCAAATCATTTTTATACATCAAATTAACCTAGTGGAGATGAGGAGTGGGTTATGGGAGGAAGACCATACTATCTTCAAAAATGGTAACACAATTTTAATGAATAAATTAACATTTAAAAATGTAAGTTCAGGGCCGGCCGAGTGGCACGGTGGTTAAACGCTGGCTTGTGAAGCCAGCGGCCCCCGGTTTGGGTCCCACATATGAGGGCCAGTAACACTGCCCTAAAAAAAAAAAAAAAAAAAAGTAAGTTCAGTTTCCTTAGGACCACAGAATTAATTAATCATATATAGGGATTTAAACCCACTTATTCTGAATCTTAGCCTCTTTATTTTATTATTTAAAGAAGGTATCTTGGGGAGGCAAAAACACACCGAACAGAAATCAATAAAACATGAGTTATTCCTCCATTCAGGTAAAATTCAAGAGCCTTAGGTCATTGCAGAGCACAAGCAATGAAAGAAATTTTTGTTCCAATTACATATGCCATCTAAACCATAAAACAACCTACCAGAACTTTCCTTGAGTAGCTTAGACCGTGTCTCTTCATTGCTTTCAAACTTTGGTGCTACCAAATTTGCCTTCACTCATTCTGGCAAATGAAAGTCCTCCTTCCAGGGTGCTATGGGACGAATTATGTTCCTTCGAAATTCTTATGTGGAAACCTAACTCCCTGTACTTCAGAATGAGGTGGTATTTTGAGATAGGGTCTTTAAAGAGGTAATTAAGGTCAAATGGGATCATTAGGGTGACCCCTAATCTAATCTAACCGGAGTCCATACAAGGAGGAAATTTGTACCCACAGAGAGATACAAGGGGTGCACATGCAAAGAGGAAAGACCATGTGAAAACACAGCAAAAAAGGTGGCCATCTAAAAGCCAAGAACAGAGGACTCAGAAGAAACAACCATGCTGACACCTAGATCTTGGACTTTTAGCTTCCAGAGTTGTGAGAAAATTGATTTCTGTTGTTTAGGTCACCTAGTCGGTGACATTTTGTTATGGCAGTCCAAAACCTAATGAAGGATTTTCAAAGGTAGCCCAATCATTCCACTTCTCCAAGAAGCTTAAAACATGTTATATTATTAACTCTGCCTATACCATCCCCTTCTATTCCCAACTCAAGCAACCTTACCACCCCCACCCAATTCACCTCCAGTGGAACTTTCTAATTTCTGCCACTAAGATAAGCCCATATGTGATGAATAAACACATAAATACATCAATTAAAACCTAATGTATACCTAAAACAAAAGTAATTTTAGGCCTTGTACAGATATGATAACTTTAAGAATGCAACACATACCAGTATCTATAAAATATCTGTATGTAAAATGTTAATATAGTACAATTATTTTATTACTTTAGAGACCTGTATGATGATATTCTGATTGAGGACAAAGCTATCCAGGGACAATTCAGAGAAGTATAGCATTGAGCATGTAGAAAATACAAATAAATAATTAGCACAAAAGAATACATTTCCATAAACAATTGGTTGGATCTTCGTCATTCTAAATTATTTTATTCAAATGGAGCCAGATCAAGATAATCTGGTTATATCTTTTATACGGATTATTTACAGGAACCCAGATCCTCAATGCCACTCTCACCTCCCCTACATAACTAAAATGCAATCAGGAATAAGTTACAAGCCATAAAAAAAAAAAATCAGAAAAAATCAAGAAAAAAGAATAGATGTGCAACTTTTACTAATTTCAAAAGGTAGCTTTAAATGCTTTCACATTATTACTTCATGCTATCTACTTCCTTATCCTCTCATTATATGTAGGGCAACCATGTAATTTAATCATTCAATCTAGGATACTTCTGAGCATAGAAAGAGGAGATATTAATAATTATGCTAAAACCACAAGTGAAAATCAGATCTAGCCTGGGAAAATTAGAGGACATATGTTCACACTTATATATATATATAATAAAGGGTACATAGTACCATAATAACCATTTATCACTCAAGCAAGGGCTAAAAATTTTGTTTTCTGTTCAGTAAGAGAATAAAAGAAATTTACAATGATATGTATTCACAAAGAGCAAAGTTGAACATACAGTGGGTTTTTTTGGTAGTCGATTGTCAATACCATCAACAAAAGATATTCATGTACGTGTGTGTGTGTGTGTGTGTGTGTGTGTGTGTGTGTGTGTGTATAAAATCATTTACAGGTAAAGAAGTCATGGGACAAAATGCATTCATCTTCTTTGATCAAGAGTAAATATAAGAAAAATATATATAATGTATTGAAATTTATGATTATACTTTCTTTCTTAAAATTATTTTAGGGATTATATTTCCATTTGAACTGGAGTAAGACCTGATGTATTTTTCTTGTCTCCCCAAGATTTATAAGTGATTAGGCAAAGAATCAGAAAACTGAAAAATATTTCTCTAGATCAAAAGGCTGTTTGTGGAGAACGCCACAGCACAGATCAAGGTTTTGCTTATTTGTTTGCTTGTTTGTTTTAAGTATATGTGGAACTAAAGTTACAGTTTGCTGTTTGGAGCCACATGAAGAATGTACAAAATTCTTAAATATGGCATCAAGTCACCAGAGGTGCTTCATTGCTTTAGTGACCTAATGCCATCTGGACCACCTCTTTCTGCACGCTCCCACTCACCTACTTAGCATCCTGACCCCCATACATTGCCTGCTTTCTTCTCTGCCTCCCTGACAGGAGGGTGAACTCCCAAAGGTCAGAGGTCAGAGGTTCTCTCTTGTTCAGTATTGCTCTTTTAACATCCATAATACTGGCTCAATAGTTTTTTGGGGTTTTTAATTCTTTTGTTTTTCAATTCCACTTCTGGGTATTTATCCAAAGAAATCCAAAATATTAATTCTAAAAGACATATGCACCCCTATGTTCACTGGAGCACTATTTAAAGTAGCCAAGATATGGAAGCAATTCAAGTGCCCATCAATAGACAATGGGATAAAATAGAGGTGATACACACACACACACACACACACACACACACAATGGAGTATTACTCAACCATAAAAAAGGCTGAAATCTTCCCATTTGCCACAACATGGATGGACCTAGAAGGTATTACGTGCTAAGTGACTCAATAGATTTTTGCCCAATGAACTAGAAGGAAGAAGTCTGCTTTTCTTGACTTTGTTTAAGAGAATTATATTCTCTTTTGGCATTTTAAATTATGGAGCAACTAAGAGACCCAAGAGGAGAAATAGGAAAACAGGGTCTATAAGAAACGCATAAAGTCGTCCTTGGTTTTGGGTTTTTTCCTCCTTTCTCAAGCTTTCAAAAAGAAGACCAAAGGGTTATAAAAATGTTCTCAAGTTGATGACAAACAGTGACCAGTAAGCACCTGTCAAAAATTGAAAAGTAACTGTGCTTAATTTTTCAAAAAGGGGCCAAGTAGTACTCACACTCTTAAGAGTGAACATCATATCCAATGTAAGGGTGATAAAGTCCTTTGCCCAGGCAAGGCTGTGGCCAGGGTCCTCAGAAGAGATTTAAGTGAGTGTCAATTTAGATAAGTTTGGCTTATGCGTGTGTAAGGCAACAGAGGAAGCAAATGACCCTTTCAAGTCCCTTCCAGCTCTTTGATTTATAACTTACCCTTAAGAGAGTAAATTTGAAACCACAAACTAAACATTGAAAAATTATAGCAACTTTGAACTGGAAAGTACATTTAGATTTTTATTGGGCTGGTTAATGATAGTATCACAAAATATCCTTTGTAAAAAGATTAGTAGGAAAAAATATGTAGGGACACTTAGCCCTAAGATGCCTGTCCAAGTTGTAATCACAGTGTAAAAATTAGTTTGTGATGTGTAAAGTAAATGGTTGTAAACGGAATTTGTCAGTATTTGTAGACACAATGTCCAAGAGAAATACTTAAGTTCTTAAACAATGTAACTCATTATTTCTATAAACATACTAACACATCTTGTGTATATACATTTGAATGTGCAAACCAGTTATTCATATTATATTATCTATATTAAGTCTGTCTTACTAGTAAAGGACAGATTTTTCAATTTGTGGCTCAGTGAAGGAATTTGTTGCTTCTTATCCTTTTCTTTCAAGTCAGCATTTTATTTTATTTTATTTATTTATATATTTTTTTTCAGAGGGCAGTGTCACTGGCCCTCATATGTGGGATCCGAACCGGGGCTGCTGGCATCACAAGCGAGCCCTTAACCACCGCGCCACTTGGCCGGCCCTCAAGTCAGCATTTTAATTGTTTAGTAGCACCTATGTATGCCAGGGAACACTTAGGAGAAAAATAAAACCTGTAAAACTCACACTCATTACATCTCACTTGTAATTCCTGAATTGTTTTGAGAATTTCTAGGACTACTTGTAACAAAACATTTGAAATTTAAAAGAAGTATTTTGAAAAATATAAGGGCTTAGGCCAAAAAGAAACTTTCTTTAACTAACTGTAAAAGGCTAAAAAATTAGCAGAAATTCACATTTATGTTTCCTTATGAGAATCCAGCCCTACTCATTTGCCAGACATTTACAAACACATCCATATCTTAGAATCATCTCTCCTGCTAGACTATGTTCCTTCATGGAAAGGACTTTATCTCTCTATCTACTCTGTGTCTGGCATACAGCAGGTATTCAATGAAGGTTTATGGAATAATTGAATGAATGATTAGACAAATTGCCTTACAAATGAAGGCCAGCAGAGTATGAGTATTTTCTGCATAATTCTCATTAACGCTATTTCTTGAAAGACCAAATGGTGTAGGAATAAGATGAGGTATGGAATATGCTAAGAATTAGCCATTCAGCTGCCTTGCAGATAAGCACAGAAATGCAAATTTTCAAAGGACTTCTTAGTTCTTCCATCACAACACAGGGTCACAGAAGGTTTGAGGTAACTACTATCATCACAATGTCAATACAGACTTATTGGGTGAGATAGGAGATGGTAGGCAATATGTTAGGATAGATAAATGGTGGAGAGAATTCACATAGTTCACACATACTTCACAGAACTTTTATATCATGTTAAGCAGTAAACAAAGAGAAGCTCAAGGTACAATAAATATTTTTTAAGCAATAAAGTGACACAAATCTTATTTTTGTAGGCAGCTATCTCTACTCAGAAGACAGACCATGATGAAGAGGAAAAAAGGGACAAGAAGACCACAGGAAATTATTTAATTAAGATAATGAGAAAATGACCCAATGAAATAGCAATAAGAAGAAAATGTTGAAGCAAAATTAATGGAACATTATAGAGTTAAAATTGAAAACACTTGCTGGCTGGTTAGATATGAAGAGAGAGAACTCAAGGACAAGTCCAAGAAACAAGATTTGGGAAACAATGTTGATGGTACTCTACTAACTGAGGTTTAAAATACAAATTTAGGGCCGGCCAAGTGGCTCAGTTGGTTAAGAGCTCACTCAAGAGTGTGAGCTGAGCTCTGAGCAACTGCGGTTCAATGCCAGCCCAAGCTGAGTTGCCGTTAAGCTGCCAACAGGTGGCAGGATGGCTCAGATAAAAAAAAAAAAAAAAAAAAAAAAAAAAAAAACATAAAATACAAATTTAACAGGTGTGGTGTTGGGAGAGAGAAAAAAAGACACCTGGAAATGTGGATTTGGAGCCAAAGAGAAGAATTGGGGCTGGGATAAAGTCTTAGAAGATACACACACACACACACACACACACACACACACATACATACATACATACACACACACACACACACACACACACACAGTCATGTGCCATTTAATGATGAGGACACAGTCTAAGAAATGTGTTGTTGGGCAGTTTTGTCATCATGTGAACATCACGAGTGTATTTATACAAACCTAGATGGTCTAACCTGATTCACACCTAAGCTATATGGTATAGCCTATTGCTCCAAGGCTACCAAACTATACAGCATGTTACTGTACAGAACAACATGAGATTAAATCAAATCCAAAAAAAAATTATGCAATCAAAAGACAAGGCAAACACAAAATGTATGAGGCTGCTGCTGGCATAACCCAGCATTCTGTGTTACGGCAAACTTTTTTTCATAAGAGAGTGCCCTCTAAAATAATGAATGAGAGGACCAGCCGAGTGGCTCAGTTGGTTACAACAGCTTTGCTGGTTCAATTCCCAGCCTAAGCTGAGCTGCTGATGAGCTGCCAACAGGTGGCAGGATGGCTCAGCTAAAAAAAAAAATAATGAATGAGGGCCGGCTGAGTGACACGTTGGTTAAGAGTTGGCTTGGGAGCGCCAGCTCTGAGCAGCAAGGCCTGGTTCAGATCCCATGAGGGCCAGTGACGCTGCGCCCTCTACAGCTAAGATAGTGAACAACAGCTTGACCGGGACCTGGGCTGCTGTGAGTTGCCAGCAACGGCGTTGGCTGCAGTGGGGCTGTAGTGGGCTGCTGTGAGTGGCTGGCAGACTGAGTGAACTGCCGTGAGCTGCGGTGAGCTGCCATCCAATGACCGACGACTGATCTGCCTCACCCGAGAAGAGTACAATGATGACAATACCAACATGAGCCAGTGAAGCAATGTCCTCCACAGCTAGACTGAAGAACAAAAGGACAGCAACTTGTCTGTTCTGCTCCCCCAATTCCCCATAAAATCTTAAAAAAATAAAATAAAATAAAATAAAATAATGAACGAAAGTATAGTAAATGCATATGCCAGTAACAGTCACTTATCATCACTATCAAGTATTATGTACTGTACATAATTGCATGTGCTATGCTTTTATACCCCTGGCAGTGCAGTAGGTGTGTTTACACCAGCATCACCACAAACATGAGTAATGTGCTACACTATTCCATTATAACAGCTGCTTTACTAGGCGTGTACTTCTACCCCATGAAGTCCTTCCTTTTTTCATCTCATTTGTAAGTACAAATAATCTTCTGGGGCAGGGATATTTGGACATATGGGATGAAACAGAATGGTTTGTTCCCCCTGAAGATGCTCTG
The DNA here is from genome assembly GCA_033961575.1 of Aselliscus stoliczkanus. Lineage (NCBI taxonomy): Eukaryota > Metazoa > Chordata > Mammalia > Chiroptera > Hipposideridae > Aselliscus > Aselliscus stoliczkanus. The sequence goes on along the minus strand of CM066740.1, from coordinate 19,694,017 downwards.
CCACATACTGAGAGGGGGATGCACATAACACAGTAATGAGGAATTGGGAAAGGATGGTAAGAACATCTGGAGTGCATTCTAGTGCAACCCAGCCCTTGTAAATACTAACCTCCCAAGCACTCTGGTACACTTTGGCTTTACAAAAATTAATCATTCAGGGTCGGCCGAGTGACGCGGCGGTTAAGCGCTGGCTTGGGAAGCCAGTGGCCCCGGTTCGGGTCCCAATTATGAGGACCAGTGACACTGCCCTCAAAAAAAAAAAAAAAAATTAATCATTCATGGGCTGGCCGAATGGCATGGTGGTTAAGAGTTGGCTTGGGACGCCAGCGGCCCCGGTTCAGATCCCACATATGAGGGCCAGTGACCCTGCCCTCTAAATAGAAAAAACAAAATTTAATCATTCAGTCTATCCTAACAGATAAGAAAGAAGTAAGATATAAAATACAAGTTGCCTCTTTTTTTTTTTTTCAGTCTCCTACATAAATAGAACACTACAGGAACAGCTACCATGGAAGAAAACCAGTTCAAGATTACTCTTCTTCCATGCCATTTCATATATGATTTTGATAGTAAGTTAAATAGGCATACATGAAATTTTTGCATTTTTGGATATACCACGAAAAATATTTATTCATTCATTTGTTCATTTGTTCAATCAATCAATGTTTATTGGGTGCCTACTATATGCAAAATGCTGAGCAGGACACTGGGAAATCGGTGGTGAACAAGACAAAATCTTTGTGTTCATATTCAGGAATACAAACATTCTCTTAATAAAGAAATAGATATCTTAATACAATGACAGGTGTTATAAAGAAGAGCAGGATGGAATTAAACATGTTTCGTGGGGATCTGACCTAGGTAGGAGAATCAGGTAAGACTTCCTTCAGGGTGTGTCTTTTAAGCTGAGCTCTGAAAGATGATTAAGTTTTAATGAGGTGAAAAGTTGGGTAAGAACTCATCAGCTAAAGGAAACAGCATATGTAAAGGAACTGAGGTGGGAGCAAGCACAGTACATTCGGGGAAATGAAAGATCCAAATATGGCTGAAGCTCAGTGAAACCTGAGGAACGTGGCCATGGATGCGCCTAATGCGGCAGGAGAAGGTCAGATCTTACAGGGTCCTACAGGTCAGATCAAGGACTTAGTATTATGGTGTACTGGTTATCTTCATGTTATCTGCCCAGCTTTGTTCTCCTTCGGGCTGAAATCTGCCAACTAAATTGCCCAGGTTCCTTGCCCTCTGCTTTCCAGTTTGATTTGGCCAATATGAGACTGTGATAGGACAGCTGAAACTGGAGTAGCAATGAAGATTAAGGTATTTCCTCCCTGATACTGAAGTATCACTGGTGGTGACTTGTCTCTCCACAGCCACAGTCCTTGCTGTATGGACCCTCCTCCTCAAGCTAGCTCTCAGGGAGCTCTTGTAATACAACTCCCTCCCCTTGCTCCTCTAACCTAAGGAATAGTAAAAAACTTGCAGTTTCGTCTATCATTATGTTCCTCAGTATCTCCTACTGGTCCCCTTACCCATGACCATACTACCATACTGCAAAGTGCGTCTTTCATTATAATCTCTACGCTTGAACTATTTGAACTGAAGTCTGTTTCCTGCCTGTATCATGACTGATATTCAACAGAACAGTCATTTCATTTGCATTTTTCAATTGATTGCCTTAGCTGCTGTGAGGAAAATGGATTGTATTAGGATGAGCAAGAGTGACGTTAGGAGATCTGTTAGGAGGTTACCACAGAGGTCCAAGGACATGATGCTGGCAACTGGAAAAGGAGATGTAGAAACATGACAGATATGAAAGCTATATGGGAGGGAAAAAGAAAGATTTGGCCATTGATGGAATTTAGGAGTAAGAAATAGGGAGAGTTCAATTATAACTCTGCTTGTAACCAAAAGGAAAAAAAAAAAGAAAGAAAAAGTTGGTTCAAAGAAAAATCAGCCAATGCTACATTAGCAAGCACATATGCCAAAAATTGCTTCCATGGTCTACAGCCATACCACCATGAACACGCCCGATCTCACTGATCTCGGAAAAATTGCTTATGGTAGTGATAAAGGTAACTAGAAACATCTTGAAACTTTAATACCTGCCCATATCTGCAAACTCTCCAAATCTTGAAACCTACAAACAATTTTAAAAAGCAGGCAAAAGAAGAAAAGATAAAAATGGCATTTTAGCATCAACCAACATTTACAGAATGTCTATATGCATGGCACTGTGGAAAGTACTAGAAAGAGTCAGCATAGAAGAGTAATTTGGACCCAGGGCTGAAAGCAGACTGACTGTGTTTAATTCATAACAGTGAATTTATAGGTCAGAAAAAGAGAAAGGAGTAAAAGGTAAGCAATAAGGAGAGAGAGGGAGAAGTAGATAAACATAAAATTTTCCTCTTGCTTTCCTGGTAACCTAACTCCTTGGTATATGTAAAGTTGTAGCCCAAATGGTAAGCGATCTGGAGGGTTTTGTTTGTTTGTTTGTTTGTTTGTTTTGTTTTTTGTGTGTGTGATAGGATAACAAAAAAAACAACTTTTTAGACGTAAGGCCTGTGACGTGTTCTGAGATGATTTTCTAATGGCTAAATTGAATTAACATACTGAGCTCTCCTTTTGTATCAAACACTATGCTAAGGAATTTACAGATATGAATATTAGTTATCTCATTATGCTTCCAGTAATTCTATTTCCTTTCCCAGAAAGGAAATCTAAAGATACCAATGTATCCAATATATGTTTTGTTTAGTCCTACAAGACACTTAAAGCCTTCCTTTATTCTGATGTACCTAAATCTCTAGAGTTAGAAGGGCATTAGAAATAAATCAAAACTCTCAAACCTCTCCATATTTCAGATATAAAAACTCAGTCTCCTTTTACTCAATGCTAAACAACTGGAAAATGTCCAAAGTGGCACTTGAGCTGAATATCCTCCCATTCCCTTAAACATTCAGAAATGTGCTTAATAACTGCATAGCAGTGCGGTGTTATCATTCCCCAATTTTCTAGTGTTATGTTTTAAAACCAATTATCCCCAATTTTAAATCAAATATTTTGCTAAATAATCAACATTATTTTTTGAGATTACCTAGATGGCTGATTACCTAGATTACCTAAATTATAACAAATTTATAATCTTTTATGAATTTTAGTTATAACTACTCTTTTAATTAAAATTGTTCATCTTTGTTCTCAGAGGGTAGACTTGTGATAAATAATTTTTTAACTATGTTATTTGTGTCTGTGTGGTACACAGCTGTATATTAATTCAATCACCTTTCTTTTTTCTTGTGGGCACACAGCTCCCAAGGATCACTGCAGGTGGGGTGAGGAGAGAGTTCTTCTAAATAAAGGAATGTGGGAATTTTTCAGTTTTGAATCTCTCATTTTTCTGCCTCCAAATTATTTTTACGCCATTGATAAAGCATGCTAAAGGTAGAAGGTCCTGTTTTTTTGAAGAATAGTTTGCTTCTGTCTTCTTGTCTCTTAGCCGTTATAAACAGCTCCAAACACTCCCCTTCATATTCCATCTCATACACCCCCTTCCTTTTCCTCTCACATCTCTTCCTCTCTCCACCTTTTCTACTGTTCATGAACAACTGTGTAATCCATCTCCAGGTAATAGGCATTAAGTCTGGCCCAGTGCCAAATGGTGAGGTAAAAGCTTTTATTTTTGTTGTTGCTCCACTTCTGCTTTGTTCACCTTTTTATCCATTTTATGTTTTACCATCTCCCTCCTCTCTCAGGCTATCAAGATCACCTTGCACCTTTTCCTCACTCCCAGGGGTCCCCATTATGGATCTTCCTCCTCTTTCAGGGAGCCCTGAAATCACAGGGATCGATCTTTTCTTGACAACAGGATTTTTTTTTTAAACAAGATTTTATTGTCTGGTGTTCAGTTTTTCTAGGTTTTGCTATTTGGTTCTCAGAAACACAATGAAGTTAATTTATTTCTGCTGTGGTTTTAAAGGCTGCTTATGGTTTTCCTCTCTTTAAAAGGATTATCCTTTAAGACTAAACTGCCAGATTGAAACCCAAAGAATAGATACGTAATGGTGGAATTCCAGTGTGGCTGGCTGAGATGAGAAACTGGGGTATTTAATCATATTTCCACCCACTACTTTTGATTAAATGTATGGCCAGTAGGCAACACTGCTTTGCTTTATGCTACTGCTGACTTTTTTACTTCTTCTGATGTATTCTACATCAGTGGTTCTCAACCTGCAACATGCATCAAAATTTTCCTGGAGGACTTGTTACAACCCAGATTCCTGGGCTCCAACTCCACAGATTCTGCTTCAGTAGTTGTAGAGTAAAGTCCATTCATATGTTTTTCTAAGAAAAGTTCCCAGAATATGTTGATGATGGTGGTTTAGAGACCACACTTTCAGTACCATCAGTCAAAGAAGCAACTTGAAGTACAAAAGAAACTTGGGAAGAAAAGTTTGAAAAGATTCCAGTTGAAATAAGACATGACAAAATCTGGTTCCATTTTCAATGCGAACCTTTTGAACAAAAACATTATAGTATCATATAATCCTACAGCCAGAAGGGAATTCAGTGATTATCAAATCTAGTACTATGTTACGAAGATGAGAAAACTGAGACCCAGAAAAAATATTTCACATCTAAGGATAGATAGAAATAAAAAAATAAAGATGTAGTAGAGAGTGTTTTCAAAGATCACTAAACACTATTTCTATCCCTCTTTTGCAATGTGACTTTATCACTATACCCTCAAGAAGTGATAACTATCTACCTTCCCCTTGAATCTGGGCTAATCATGTGACGTGTTTTGACCAGTAAAGTACAGTGGAAGTGAGGCTGTATAACTTCCAGAACAGAGACTTAAGAGGCTGTCAGTGTCTTTCTTTACTTCTTACCCAGCTGAAAGCCATATGAGTGAAGTTATTTTGGATCGTCATCTATTCCAGAGACCCAACCAATAACAAAACAAAAGAATTTCCCACCAACCCACAGAATTACGAGAAATAATCAATTGTTGTTTTAAGTCACGGAGTTGTAAGGTGGTTTGTTTTATAATAGGTAACAGCAACAGTGGGTCTGCAGACTCCTTATCCATTAATCTCTGTAGTTCCCTATCCTGTCCTGTTTACATTCTGCTTCCTCCTACTCCCTCATCTGTTCAGTTCAACCAACACTTAATTTAAACATCTACAATATTCCAGATACTGTGGATTTAAAGATGACAATAAAAACACAATTTTACCCTCAATGACTTCATGTTCAAGAATGGAAGACTGGCTAAACAAATAAGTGTCACACATTTTGATTGAAGCACCAATATAATTATGTACAGAACTGGTAAATAGGAATCGGGTGTGTGTGTAGTGTGTGTGTGTGTGTGTGTGTGTGTGTGTGTGTGTGTGTGTGTGTGTGAGAGAGAGAGAGAGAGAGAGAGAGAGAGAGAGAGAGAAAGACAGACAGACAGACAGACAGACTGTAATGGTTAGAAAGGCAGGTATGGGAGGAGCAAAGAAGGCTTTGCAAAAGAATTGGCACCCAAACATCACCATAAATAACATGCTAGACAGATATAGACAATGATAAATTAATACAAACTCACTATCATGCCTTACTCAAATGTATTACTTTTGGATTATTTGTAGCATTAATTCCTCCAACTTTATAGATAATGTGTGCGTATATGAATGTATATATGTTTAGCTTCATTGCATCCATAAAGTTATTCTTTTCTATAAATAAAACATTAGAAGAAAAGAATATACATTTCCACTTCACATCCTCAATATTTCTGTCTCCAAAAACCTATTCAGAAAGCAAATCCTTATTTACTAGCAATGTCTACCTAAATCATGGGTCAAATGACACAAAAACATCATGGAACATCTATCTATTCATTCCATCATCAGAAACAGGTAATCCAAATTCCCTTGAATAGCATAAAATCTGGGAAGGCTCTTAGGGCTCCATTACAAACCACAAATTTGTCACACAGAAAGGGACATATTACTTGCTATTCTGTGGCTTGAAAATTTTGGATGATCTGGAGACGTCAGCTCTCAGTATAATGTCTAAGAAAGTCCCAGCCCCAAGAATTGTCCCAGTCCTGCTGGGTTTGGGATTTGCACATTACACTGGAGAAAGTTGATGAATTAGGAAACTGGTAACTTGGACCCATGCTGCCTCTGCCATTATCTGAACAACAGAATTATGTCTCTACACCAACTAACTTCATTCCAAATTCAAGTCTTCTGTGAGCATACCAGATTGGAGGTAACCAAATCACACCTGGAACCCTAGTGACAGGGACATATGGAAGCAACAGGGGCATATGGAAGGGACAGGGACATATGGAAGAAGTTGGAATGCATGGTTAAGAAAAAAACCCACAGGATATATCACAGAGGCTTACTGTGACTTCTATCAAATAAATGAAGTCAAAATGCAGACTGAAGAAGCTCTCCTCTCTCCATTCAACAGTGCACATCGAAAAGGTCAAGTTCATTTAGCTGCTGTGTTAGAGAAGATCATATGGAGAGATCACATCCCGAACAGCTAGAACCAAGGGACATATACTTTTAATTTATTTAAGTCCAAATAATTCAGTAAAGAATTAAGAACATCATTCTTGAATATATTTATATTAGGTTGTTGGAAAAGTCATCACGCGTTTTTGCAACGAAAAACAGAAAAATATATCATGACTTTTTCAACAACCCCATATAAACACACATTATACTTCTTTAAAGTTAATACAAGGCTTCAACCATTTCTTCATCTATATTTAACCAGGTTTTTTTATTGTAAATTTTGAGTCCATTCTGATATGTATTTGCCAGAGAAATTTAAAATTCTTATTTGCTGATGTTATTTTGTAGTCCATAATTTTAATTAATCTATGCTCTGATAATACAAGCCTATTATATATTTTAATTTTGAATATTTTAAAATAAAATATTTCACAGTATTAGTAAGAATATATATTTTAGATTCCTTACATTTTGGCTTGAACCAGTCATCATTTTCTCTCATAATGTGCTCATATAACAGAACAAATTGGATAAATGCAAGACAACATGCCCATAAATACACTTAAAACTATAAAAGTCAACTGTGGCTTATTTAGAGCAAAACATTCTGGAATAGGTCAAATTGGGGAAATTTTTATTCTGCATAAAAATTGTTTCAAAGATGAATAATTTTTTTGGAAATATGAAAAAAAAAGTATTTTCCCCAGGGAAAGTACACATTTCTTAAATGTGAATCTTAGTAAAAACACTAAAAATAGTTAATTTTCTCACAATCTAATCTATTCTGAATAATGATTTCTTCAGTCTCATGAATTTTGTTAACTTTCAAGTCTTCATCCAGAAAACTGAAAGCTGAAGTTTTATCACAAGATTAGCTGAGAGGAAAGGAAGCTCTGTGGTTCAGTGAAAAGTCAGATGTTATTAACGAGTGTGGACTGCAGCTGTAACACATGAATCATTATAAGGAGCTGAAAGTTTCACTGTTCAGTGCACAAAACTATTAGTCTAATTCAGCCTCAGTTAAGTGGCAAAGAGTTGGCAATGAACCAATTGGACTGCTGGATGTAGTTATGGTGATAAATTGAATTTTTTCTTTATAAAACTTAGGCAGCTAAGGCTAATTCCCACAAGGACAGACTAGTCAGAGAAAATACAAGGACCAAATATATAGGATTGGAAATGTCTAAATTAAAATTTTGTAGACATTTTGTACTGTCTTCAAAAAAGATATCTGAAAAGTAATATAAAAAAAAAAAACACACACAAAAAAAAACCTGCACCAGGCCAGCTGAGTGGCGTGGTGGTTAAGCGCTGGCTTGGGAAGCCAGCAGCCCCAGTTCAGGTCCCACATATGAGGGTCAGTGACACTGCCCCCCAACAAAAAAAAAAAAACCCTGCACCAAGTTTACATGCCAGCACCACAGAAAATACCAGTTTCATAAACCTCAACCCCAAATACAACCTTATGTATAAGAACAGGTTATTGTTATTTCTGAACAGTGGGGCTATGAATAATTTTTAATAACAATTTTATCTCTATTTTCTACAATGAATATATATTTCTCTCATAGAGAAAAAAGTTCTTTGCAACTCCCTTCAAAGAAGAAAGTTTTAAAATATTAGTGATCAATTTGTTGCTTCTCAGACTTCCCTCTCGAAGCAGCAGCACCCATATTAGAGTGAGCACACAGGGGTTGCCTCTCAGCCCCAGGGGCTGGGAATACAGCCTGAGGCTCTTCAGTAGCTTACCTTGAAATGTCTTTGTCTCTCTGTCTCAAACAGTAATGTAACTTTTATATTCTATTCAATATTATCTGCATTTGTTTTAATATAAAAATGTTTTGCATTACCTACCTTTTCCCCAAAAAATCTTCAAGTAAAGATGATTTAGGAAAAAAATAATAATAAATAAATAAAATATAAGCGATAACACAGAACAAAGACATTTAAGAAACATTTTTTCTAATTTGAACTGTAATGAAATTGTTTCAATATAATTTCAACAGATATGCCCTTGAAACGAAAATACGACAATCTATGGAGTACTTTTTTACTCACAGTGTATTATTTGACCATCACAAAAATCCTGTCAAATGGGTGGAGTGTTGCTATTTTCATTTTAGAAAGATGATAATAAAAGCTTCAAGGGAATAAACATTTTATCCACAGGAGAACAATTAGTAAAACGGCAAAGACAGATTTCTCAAGTCCCTGCTCTATGGCATTTATGTTTATTCTAAACCTAAATGAAAAGCAATCTTAATCCCCTCTCCCACATCACAGCAAACAAAAACCCTTCAAAAATATTTTAATTTTTTTGAAATCATATAATATAATGGAAAATACTTTACTACTTGAAACATTTTAAAACTGTTTTTTAAAAGCGAGTCAGTCCTCCCGAGAGATGATTTGACAATCTAGACAATAATACAGGGGGAGAGGGGAGATTTCTCAGTACTCTCCTCCATGTTTCCAGGTAGCCAATGAATTTATTTTACCAGGATGTTAGAGACAGATTATCTCTGTTTAGCAGTGACTCTAACAGAGGCAATCTGGCCAAGTAGGAGATCTGAAGACTGGCGGAGAGCAGTGGCCTCTGGGCTGACTGACCTCTTCAATCCTCCTTGGAGCTCAGACCAGCCTTGACTAATGTGGGAGAGCAACTAATCACAGTACCATATGTTAACTTCACCTTACCTGGTTGACAAAAACTCCAAATACTAAAATCCTCAGGGAATATTTTAAATAAACAGACATTAGGTTATAGGAGACTTTTTAGTGCAATCTATAACTGTCTCAAAGGAGATTAACTAAAGAAAAGCACATAATAGATGAAGTATTTTAATATTGGAAAATATAATATACTTCAAAGTGTTCAAGTTGAATATCAAGTAAAGTTTTAATGCTTTTTGCTCTTATAAAACAGCTCACTGAATTGTGCCCCATCCTACATAATACTCTACTATGCTCAACTGGAATTACAAATGAACTCTTTTTAGGCCATAGCTGCTTCTACCCTAAGAAAAATCTGACTTTAAATCTTCAAACCAAAAATCCATTTCTATAACGGCCAAAAGGCTTCATATAAATAAAACATATTTTCTCCTGGCAGTTAAGCACTGCAAGAAAACAGCATCTATATCAAGAAGGCAAATGAAACATTTATTCCAGGAAGGAGCAAAAAAATTTTATGTTTCTGAATTATATAATTAATCAAAATTTCCAAATAATGTGTACTATGTATAGCTTCTAAAAATAGTGATCTTATTAATTAAATGAATAAGAATGGACAAAAGCTATTAAAAATTATTTGTGGGGCCAGCTGAGTGGCGTGGTGGTTAAGCGCTGGCTTAGGAAGCCAGCGGCCCAGGTTTGGGTATCACATATGAGGGCCAGTGACACTGCCCTCAAAACAAAACAAAAAAAAATGATTTGTGAATAGAAATACAAAGTGTTACGGGAGAGGGGGAATTTTCTGTTTATTATCTTGTTAACCAAGTAATTGTGAAACGTTTTTTGCCACAAATTTAACATATATCCTTTGTTTCCAAACTGAGTCATTCCCAAACTTGGTAATTATGTTCAGACTTCTGATAGGGGAAAGATGGTAAGTGCAAGTGCAACATAGATTAGACTTTGAGGGAAAAATACATAAAAGAGTAAGAATCCACTGTATTTAGCAACAGAAATACATTATGTAGATCAGCCAACTCTAAATTTTTTTAATGCTTTTGCTCTTATAAAAGAGCATATCACCAATTATAAGACGCAAGCAGGTTGAAGGGAGACGTTTTTAACCTCTCAAGTTAGCAACATCAAAAAAATCAGGTAATTTACAATACTAGGAAACAGCTACTCTCACTTACAACAGTAAGGATTTAACTTGGTCTAATCCTCTGGCAAAATAAAACTGACAATATTTACCAAGAATTTCAAATATATTCATATGTTTTGATATTGAATTTTCCAACTAAGTTATGAAAATTGGAACATTTTATACATGAAGATGATAACTGCAGAACTACAATATTTTAATAGCAAAGGAAGTTAAAGAAAAAGAAACAAACTACCAAGAGAAGATAGCATATACTGATTAAAGATATAATGGGTATGAAATCTATAAAATAATATTGGGAAAAATAGTTATCAACATAAAATTAAACATCAGGATCTTAAATTATACACCTACATACACACACAATTACAACTTTATAAAAAAATACAGATAGGAATATGTCAGAATCTTAATAAGGTTGGGTCTGGATGGTGGTGAAGCTAGGGATAATATTTTTTATTGCTGTTTATATTTTATGTATTTTGTTTAATAAAAATGTAACCTTAAGTTAAGAAAAATAAATAACAAAAACAAACAGAATAAAGGAAATGGAATCTTGCAAGCTAGGTTTCAACGTAGCCATAAATTCAAATTCTCTTCCCTTATACAAATGGTATCATTATTGATACTTAAGGCTTACATATCACATTTTGAAGCTCTTAATATATTGATCAATTTTATAGCTCTGATCAGTAATTGGAACAAAAGACAAAAATAAAAACTTATATGACGTCTAATGAGTTAGTAGAGGGGATAAGTGGCTAATTTTGTTTTGCATTTCATTTGTTACTTTGGATAATATTGAATATTTGATACAACTGCAGTAATTTCTATCAACTGATAAAGTCCAACTCTGCAGAATGGTGTCAGGATATGATACATCTAATAGCAATGTTTATTTTTTTACTCTTCAAGTAGTAACTAAGTTCTGTTCCTTTTACACTCTGAGAATTGTTAACATTGCTTAAAGAGCCTAGATGCATATATAAAAGTAAATGGTAAAAGAAAACCATTTTATCCATTTCGGGGCCAAAATTGATTTATGTCAATTTTTACATGTAACAAATTTCTGTACTGTATATATGTGTATGTGTGCATGTGTGTGTATGTATGTGTAATGATGAAAATACTAACTTATTCTGGGCTTTTTTTCTTAAATTATATTTGTAACAGATTGATGATATTACAAGTATACTTTTTTCAGGGAAATCTAGGAAGAATATTTTAGAAAATCATTAATAAGTATTTGCACTTAAGATTGAAAATACTAAACACTGGAATAGTAATTACAGCATAAACTATTTGAAGCCAAGGTAAGAATATTCTAATAGAATTAAATAGAGAGTTGTGGAGCTAAGTTTTCTAGAAGATTATAAAAGTAAGGTGAATTATAATCCAATTGTTATATCTACTGGAAATTCTTGCTACATTTAAGATTCTCTTTCCAGTATTTGTGTGCTTATTATTGAGCAATTAATCTAATGTACATAATTTCTTATTGCAGTCTTTACCTCTGTAACTCCCTCCTGCCCTTGTTTTGACTTTTTGTCATTACATTAGGACTTTTTGTGAGGGCATTTTAGTAATATTATAAGGTTGAATTTTCTTTTGTACAAATAGTATGACTATTATTTTTGCATTGATTAAATTTTTACAACTTCCTAAGGTATCACATATAAGTACATTCCTCTGCCAAATGCATTTTTGTACACATAACTAACATTTGGGGGTTATTTAATGCAAATCTAACAGTTTTCAGGATTGAACAATCATGACAATCAGGTTGCTAAAAATGATCCTCACTGGGGCCGTGAAGCCCAGTGGAAGACTGAAATACAGTTCTGGGAACAAGAACAAGACCCCAGGGTGAGGTCATCTTGAAGTGGTAAGAAACAGGGAAAGGTAGGGATACTAGCAGGAGAGAAACTTCTCTCTGGGTCTTGAGAGGATGCAGAAATAAATGAAATAGTGAACAGAAAAACAATAGAGAACATCAATGAAAGAAAAGCTGGTTCTTTGAAAAGATCAACAAAATTGACAATTGTTTAGTAATACAGACCTAGAAAAAAGAGAGAGAATACTCAAATTACTAGAATTCGTAATAACAAAGGAGATATTACTGCTGACATTACAAAAATAAAAAGATTATAAAGGGATATTATAAACAACTGCACACCAATAAATTAGATAACTTAGAGAAAATGGACAAATACCTAGAAAGACACAAACTAACAAAATTCACCCAAGAAGAATACCCTGAAAAGTGCAAAACATTGTTGAAAGAAATTAAAGGGATAAAAATGAATGGAAAAACATCCTATGTTCATGGATCAGAAGACTTGATATTATTAAGATGGCAACACTCCCCAACTGATCTACAAATTCAGTATAATTGGAACCCAGGTGACTTCTTTGTACAACTTAACACAATGATTCTAAAATTCTTATGGATTAAGAAATTGTGGTACATTTACACAATGTAGTATTATGCAGCTATAAAGAAGAAAGAAATCATACCATTTGCAACGATATGGATGGACCTAGAGAACATTATGTTAAGTGAAATAAGTCAGTCGGAGAAAGACAAATACCATATGATTTCACTTATATGTGGAATCTAAAGAACTGAATAAATGAGCAAAATAAACAGAAATAGTCTTAGAGACACAAAGGAAAAACTGATGAGGGCTAGATGGGATGGGAATGGGCATGAGGGAGAAGGGGAAGGGACGAGGCAACATAAACTGGTAATACAATACTACTGCAGAGACAGAAGAGACAGTTTAGGGAATATAATCAATAAGGTTGTAAATATTTTTTTAGGGAATCAGAAGGACTCATGTCTTGTTAGGGAGACCACTTCATCGACAGTTTAGTGGCCTGACTACTGCACTGTACATCTGAAGCTGCCGCTGATTAATATTAGATGTTGACTATAATTTAACACATATATAGTCATGGGATGTGGAATATAGTATGGGAATGGAGTCAATGGAATTGTAATAGATATGTATGACATCAGGGGTTGGGGGGGCAGGAGAGGGGGGAGGGGAGAGTCACTTTGTAAGGAGTGAAAAGGGTAACTATTGCATTGTACATCTGTAATTAATAATAATAATAATAATAATAATAATAAAAGAAGCCAGTCATAGAAGTCCACATATTATATGATTCCATTCATATTAAAGTCCAAAATAGGAAAGGAATTAATGGCTGCTTAGAATGGGAGGGGGGATATGAGTGGTAGGCAGGTGATGACAAAATGCATGGGGTTTCTTTTTGAGATGATGAAAATGTTCTAAATGTGAAAGGTTGGTAATACAGAAAAATGTTGATAATACAGTAAATTGATAAAAATTGATAATATATCAAATAATATAGTACTAATGAAAGAATTAGATATTTCACCAGAATAATGACAGATTTTCAATGTATCTTTTCCAACTCCTGATAGATCAAGCATATAAACAATCAGTTTACTATAGAAAATTTCAGCAACATAACTAAATATTGAATGAGAAGACCCAAATATTAAAGTATACATTTTTCTCAAGCACACATAGAACATTTTCAAAATCAATCAAGTATAAAGCCATAAAAGAACTTCCAAAAGTTGCAAAAAATGCATGTCATATAAAACCCTGTTCTGGGACTTGAATGCAATTAAGTTAGAAATTAATAATGGAAAGAATTTTTTAATTCTATATATTTAGAAATTAACTCATTGGACAAAGAATCATAATAGAAAATGTTTAGTATTTTCACATATTTTTTAAGAAATCTGAAATGTGATAAAAGTAAAAATGCTACCTATAACATAATCAAAAATTTTACAAATAAGTACACTGGAGCCTTGACGTTTTTCAATAACCATTGGGCTTATAGATATCATTAAAAGTCACTGAGGGCCGGCTGAGTGGCTCAGTTGGTTAAGAGCTTGCTCAACAGTGCGAGCTGAGCTCTGAGCAACAGCGGTTCAATGTCCAGCCTGAGTTGAGTTACCACTGAGCTGCCAACAGGCGGCAGGATGCTCAGCTAAAAAAGAAAAAAACAAAACAAAAAATCACTGAGCAAGAAGAAATTTCTACTTGCCAGATAGGCAAGATGACACAGCTATACACAAAAATTGGGATATTCCTGGAAAACTCCTCTATACATGGCTCTATGGGTCAAAAGCTAACAAAGAGAGACTTTTTAAGCTCTTCTCTCATAAATACATAATTCTGAGTGTCCATTTCCATGGCAGAAGTGTTGGAGAGTTCCTGATTTTAGTGATCACTCTCCCAGCAACACAATTATTCCAATCAAAAAGATACTCAGATATGAAGAGCCTGAATAAACAAGGCTTTATAAACCAGGGTTTTTCCTAAGATTTTCCTTTCCCCACCCAAATCAGTCAAAGTTTAAGTACACCTATTTTAATAGGCCTCCCATAAACATCATCATAACTTCAATAAGCAAAAACATAATCATATTCTTATTTTGGGGGCATTAGTTTCTAATTACATAAATGCTGTGTTATTTTATTGACCCAACTTAAAATAGACTTTCCCTGGTAAAAATGGTATGTTATGTACAGGAAAAGTTGTATAGAACTAATACTTTAAGTACAGTAGTCAGGAATACCTCCAACTTAAATATACTCTTTGTTTTTTTTACTGATATAAATACAACTTTCAAGTTATTTTTAGAACAAGAGTGAATGGCTAAAATATGTTAATCATATATCTGATAGACACAACTTAATTACCTACCAAACTAAAATTTCTGGAGTCTAAATTGCTCAACATTTAGAACAAAACTTAAACTTAGATGCTAAAACTGTAGCCATGGAACATGGTAGGATTTTTGTTCTACACGTGCATCAGGAATATGAAATAATATATATAACAAAAATATTTTAAAAGTTTCAACGATATTAAGTTACTATTTCAAAATTCTCAGTAATATTTCGAGACATAGGATCGAGGATAGAATTATTTATAGACTATAATGGCTTTTTCTACCATTCTCAAGGACAGGTATATCTGTATATCTCTTTGTTCAATGGTTTGCCATTGTGTACACACTAAAGCTGAACCTGTTAAAATTAAACATGCAATGAGCACATTTTGCTTCTATTTACACTATAATAAATGTCACTAAGAATGATGATGACATAAGTTACTATTAACTATTTTCTTTGTACCAGGTTCTGTCATATGCTTTACATGTTTTATCTCTAATCCTCGTGGCAACATAACAAGGTACTAGTTGCTATTATTTCATTTTAAAGGTATCAAATCTGAGACCACAAAAGTTTAATTAGGTCATGTACCTTGCAAACATTCAATCCCAAGTCTGTAGTTCTTAAAAGTCTAGGATCATTCCTCCATTCCATGATTTCTTTTGTGCCTCTTTGTTGGTCTGTTATTTATAAAACAAAATCCTAATAGGTATATCTAGACCTCAGAGCATGAAAAATATAATATACACTTCACAGTCTTCCAGACACCAAAATGAAACACAAGAATTGTGTGCCTTTGAGCCAGAGATTCCTTTTCTGCTTCTGGCTGGCTGTGCCTACCAGATACCATCCATGCATTCCCTCTGGCTTCCTTTAGGGAGTTAGGACTACTGGTTTATTTTCAAATAGCTTCCCATTCTCAGGAACTTGTGTGTTACACTTGGTTTTGAATAACTTTAAAAGGTGAAATCATGCAAGTATCATTTTTGATCATGGTTTTCCATCTTCCATAAGCCTCTTCTAGAGCAGCAGCTTTCAAATTTTATTTAGCATGATAAAGCATACCAAGAGTCTTGTTCCAGTTGTTATATCCCAGGCCCTTATGGGGTCCATAGGTCTGCAGTGGGGCTGGGGATTTCCAAATGATACTGATGCAAGTGACGTTCAGATGACACTTTGAGAAAAATGACAGGATTTTATCTTTCTTCATAATAAATTGAATATAACTATAATCGTGTTAAATAATAAGGCAAGAAGATGAGCTGCAGGTTTGGATTAACATATAATTACATTCTACTTCTGCTGCTTTCTAGCTCTGACCTAGGACAAATCTCTTAACTTCTCTGAGCCCCAGTACTGTCAGGATTTAATGAGATAAAATGGGAAAGTCCTTAACCCAGTGCCTATTGTTTACCAAAGTCCTCAAAAAACATTTGCTCCATTTCACTCTCCCTTTTTAAAACTCAGATCTTTGTGCTTCAAATCCAGTTTTCTTTTTCCTCCGTGTTACTAAAAAAGAACAAAATGCTGCTTGCCAGAAATGCTGCAGCTCGAAAATGCTGCCTGTCTTCTTAAACTCCTATGCATTAAACCAAGGCTACTCATTTCCTTGATGATTAATCTTCTGTTCGTCACTAGCTGAATTTTCCACTGGCACTAGTTCGTTTGGCATTTTGAGCTTTCTTTGGGCAGTCATGCTATTTGTTTGGAGGAAATAGAGTAAGGATAGAAATTCAATATTTAACAAAACAATTTATAATGTACTATGTTCCAGGCAGCAGGAATTCACCTGAGCTTTGTCACAGAGACTTATTGCTTTTCTGGTTCGTTTCGAATATGGCTGTCGAGTACTTTGAGTCATCCTGGCCTGACGAGCTTTTACTCTCGCTTCAAACAGAAGTAAATTACTTTCTATTACTGGACACACTACAGGAGACCTAAGTGCCCTGGAAAAGGCTAAAAGAGTACATTCTCTAAAGTGGGTAATAGCTGTGCTATGGAAGAGGACAGGAAAGAAATGTAAAAAGTTAGGAAATTTATACTTTAATCTTCATGTATATCCTTGATATAAGTTCAGGTTGGTGAAATACAAAAGAATATTCTCTCATTTATTAACCTCTTAGAGTCTATGGACTTTTCATCTTAAAAGAGCACTTAATTTAAAATGATTTTCTAATGGAAAGCAAATGGCAGTAAACTTTAAGAAAAGACAGAATGGTATAGTCATTAAAGCATTTGAAGGAATATGAAACACTTATTTGAAGTGATTACTGGCATAAGCAGAAAGGATCTTTAACCTTTCAATAACTTTATAGTCTGAGTCTTGTTTCCAAATTTAGATTTCATCAGCACCAGCAGAAAATATAAGAACAGTAGCCTCAGTGCAGGTTTGGTATATGTTTGGGATTTATTCTGCTATCTTTCACTTACAGTGCTCTCATAGACAAAAAAAATAAATCCTTGGAAATGAAAATGAGATAAAATGATATTTGCTCGTACTTTATTTTATAGTTTATTTCTTTCAGACAATAGCCTACTCTCAAGAATCTAATTGGTAGTACTTATTTCAGCCAGAACTAAGCCTGAATCCTGGATCAGCTACTTTCAAGCCCCGTGACACTGGTGATGTTACTCAACTTCCCTGGCCCTCCTTTTTCTTATGTGTAATACAGGAATGGTATTAATGTCCTCACAGAATTATTGTGAGGATTAAATTAAGTAAGCATCTAGGACCGAGGCTCGACCTAGATGGACCTAGTGGGCACTCAACAAATACGCATTTTTAACATGCTATAAATATTTTTAAATAAATAATAATAAAGATCAAATAGAACTACAAAGGAAGAGAGGCAGGGCATTTTTACAGGATGTCTATTTGTTCGAGGGACAGAATCATAAAAACTTAGCTGCCACAGGAAACTTAGGAAGTTAAAATGTTTGCATTTCTTTAGAACCAAATATTTGAGCTTTTGCTGCTTTGAGGTTGAGATCATCACATTACTCTTTAGTTCTAATGAAGTTAGTTATCAGTGTTTCTTACTATGACCACCATTTGAATCTCTCCCCTATGTATTTATCTACAGAAGAACGCAAAGTACCTACCACTTCATTAATGTGGAGGCTTTCAGAATTGTTTGGAATATAGCTTATTGAATAGTGATGCCTGATATTTGAAAGTAAGTTTCTGAAAGAAGAAATTATTACAATTATAATAAACTTAAAAAACCATTTTAAAAAACTGAATTGTGTATAGGCAAAATTACTGAAGCCCCAAAATATGCAACAGCTTGGAGTTTAATTGCAACTGGAAAACTATCCTTTGGAAAGTGTATGTGGATGGAAATATTTATGAGTTGGCACAGAGAGCTGGCACAGTGTATTTGCTATGGAATAATTTTAACTGTTACCTTGTTTTACAAGCTGGATTTTATCTGGTGCCTCTATAGGAGGGTTAAACAAGTCTATACATTCACTCTACATGCTCAGGTTGCCGTCTTAGTTTCAATTTCTGATATGTTTGAGAAGCTTTAATGAACTTTTTACAGGAAAATGATCAAATGAAACAAACTAGGAATATTTTCCACATACGGGCATCATGATATTTCACATGCTCTATTGTTTCATATATCATCAATCTTGCACTAGATTTTGGCAAAGGAAAAGATTTTGCCTCAAGAATTTTTACTTTTTGGACTATAAAAAAACAGAAATCCAAAGTAAACAAAGACCAAACCAAAGAAGGCAAAAAACAAGAAAAATCACAACCATGACTTGCGTGTAAAATGGAAAAGAAAACCATATAGTAAGTTTTCTGCTCATTCTGATTATAATCAAAGTTTGTCAAAACAGAATGGTCTTTCCCACAAAAGATTCAAAATTCCTAAGTGTACTTACTCTTAAATATTAAATAGCTACACTTTGGAAATATTGATGCTATGTGTCCCCCTCTGAATGCATACCACAAAAATAATAAATTTTAAGACTATACCTTGTGGAAATATCATAGATCTACCAAATCTCAATATATACAAAAATGTTCATGCAATATTATTAAAATAAAAAAATATTTAAAAACCTAAATTTATCCAAAGTAACAAACGAGATACATTCACAATGGATTATTCTGCAGCCATTGAAAAATGATGTTGTAGGGAAATGACATTGGGAAAAGGGCATTTGATCTTAAGAGAAATAAATAACGTGATCCTATTTGTTTAAAAATTATGCTTATTCACTGGAAAACTGGTTTTTAGTTCTATTCTCTAGTGTTCTCCATGTGATGTATACAGACTTATAGTTTATTTGCTTTGAAATTAAATACATATTCTAAAATTTCTGGCAGTGTATATATATTTATCTTTGTGATAAGTACTTATTATAAAATGAAAAACCGTATATAAGTAGTGACAACTGTCTTTTTACAAATAAGACTTCTTTGGGCCGGCCGAGTGGCGCAGTGGTGAAGTGCTGGCTTGGGAAGCCAGCGGCCCCGGTTCAGCTCCCACATATGAGGACCAGTGACACTGCCCTCAAAAAAAATAAAAAATAAAAATAATAATACAAATAAGACTTCTTCTTTATTGACATTTCTGCTTCCAAACGCATGTCAGAGTGTTGAGGTGTGTCCAATGGGGACAAATCACCAGAAGAGCCAACTCATGAATCAAGGAAGAAACCTGAACAAATGCCAAAAGTAGGTTAGAACTAGGAAACCAGAGCAAAGTCAGAATCCAGTGACAGACACAGGTCATCCCGGTGACCAAAGAACCAGAAGCTGAAACCCAAGAGATAGAAGGTAGTTGTTTCTTGCCCAGCTCCATCTTCCAAGCTAAAGGATCTCTCTCTGAGATTTTAACAGAGTTCTAGGTGAGCCCCAATTTTCCTGAAATTACAAGTATATTAGGAAAGACAACTTTAAGTATCTTAAATTCTAGAGGAAACTAATGAACTAAATTTAAGTTCTAAACTCCAAAGCAAAACATCAGTCTCTGATTCCTGAGTAGTTTGGTGTACATATTATGAGGAGAAGATGAGGTTGTATGCTGCTTGGGAACGTCCCTGATAATGTGGACCCCAAACTATAAACACTCTTCTAATGTTACTATAGTTATGGTGGGAGATAATTACTTAATTTATTTTAAATCATTATCTCTAGGTTAAAGCAATCTAAATTCAATTCAAATTTCTTCATAGGCTGACAATGTTTTATTATTCCCCTCTGAATTTCTCCAATTATTCTGAAAATAAAATGCTCAAAATTGAACCTACCACTAATACATTCAATATCATAAGGATTCCATTCTCTGTACTTTATGATAATTAGTCTTAAGTTATGAGTAGGCAACAACTTTTAGAACAACTTGTGTTGTAGTTACAAAGATAAAATAGAACTCATAAATCAGATGATAATTTCAACTAATTATAATCACTGTTATCCATTAAATTGGCAATAGTAATGACATAGTTTTACTTCATTATACCTTTGATAAAAATATGACCCAAGGCTGGCTTTTCAAGCAGAAGTTTTCCAGCTAGATTACTAAAGCAAAAGATATTCCTGGGTTTCTAGAGGATCTCATCACGTCCTACTGGCAACATTCAAGGATCAGCGCTTCTTCAAACACTTACTCCTGGTCCTAAGGTTCTTTCCTTGCTCTTATGGAATATCCTTCATAGCTCATCTCAACAGAGCTAACTAAAACAGCTACTTAGAGTACAGAAGTCACTTCTCTCCATGTGTGGAGATCCATTTTACCTAAGTACAGGCTGGCTACTCAAATCCTCTTAGCAAGGGTTAACGTTTAAATCCAGGATTTACAGCCATCTCTAATTCTACTCCCTAGTTCACGAAATATGACATTTGAGCACTTAATATACTGGTGTTTAACCACATACCTAATGAGTCAACCTAACTGATTTCAACTAGTCCACTAGATGTTTACCAATAGTGAAGATGAACAATGCTTAAGTCTCCTTAACTATAGTTCAGCAAGCAGAAAATTGAAAGGAGACTAATTAGAGGGATATATGATATTTACAACTTACATAATGTACATATGTATTAAACTATAAAAGCACACATACACACAAAGGTGTATGAATTTTAAACAAGATATAAAAATCCACCACAAATAACAACCGCCACCTGACTCAGCCAACACTGTCTATTTTAAATAATTTTTTAAATAAAATTTGTCTTTTTTTTTCCCTTAAGGGAGATTGATCTTTAAAGGAAATCCTAGACCAGTGCTGTTCCATTGGGACAAGTAATTTATTTCCAGTGTGTATGCTTATAAGCTCTGGGTCTCTTCTGCTGTTTATTGTCTGCTGCATGTCAAAACTTGTTATTTAATCAGGGTTAATATGTCTCTTTTAGCCATTCACCTCAACTCTAGAATGACTTGTTGGTCAAAGTTTTCAGGAAGCTGTCTCTGTTCTCATGCTGCAGTCTTTGTTTAAGCTACCTTAGAAATTACCCTCTTGGCTTAACAATAACTCATCTCTATATATTTTCTATGTGGTAAAAAGAAATAAGGTGGACGGAAAGAAACAGATTTTTAAACCAAAGACCTAGATTTGAGTTCTGCTTTTGCCACTTATTAACTACCTGATCCTGGACAACTTTCCTGACATCTCCAAGCCTTGGTTTACTTCTTTAAAAAATGGAGAAAATAGCTAAACTCTCAAGGTCACTGTGAGCAACAAATGAGAGTGTATGGAAATCATTTTAAAGTACTATACGAATGTAAATAATTAAATAGTTGGACACAAATATATATGTACATATTTACTGTAATCATTTAGTAGTAACAGATAAAATTTGAAAGACACATAGGACTCAAGAATATCAATATTATAAGAAAGTCTAGAAGCGCATGTTCTTCAGGGCCCAACCTTTAAGTTTCTAGAGGATACACACTTGTGTTAGCAGAAAGCCATGACTATGACACGGGCACACAGATTCACCTGCTGAAGAGATTTTATGGACCTTGGTGGGTCAACATGAGAGAGCAAATAATTCAGGTCCTCTTCTCTAGAAGTCAAAATTATTTATTAACTGATTACAAATGCCATGGCATATTCTACAGAACTTCAGATCTAGTGACTTTGTTTTGGATTCTTGTTATCTTAATTGAATCCTAGAAAATACACACTTAATTGGTCAATTCTCCATTGCACATCTTTTTTTATCTACACACGAAAATTAGAGTATGTTTGAAATTATTTTAAAATTTTTCACATCAGATCTTCATGTGAAATGTATTTTTTAATGCAAAAAAATAGGATATTCTAAAATCTTACTAGTCAAAGTGTGGCCCATGATCCAGCAGCACCAGCATCACTTTGGAGCTACTTAGAAATGCGGAATCTCAGGCTCCACCTTCAACCCACTGAATCACAATCTGCATTTAATAAGAATCCCAGGTGATTTGTATACATGTCAAAGTTTAAGAACCACTGGTCTTGATCATCTAATATTTAAATTTAGTTCAATCATGTCATTTGGTCTATCCAACTATATTGACTATATCATTCCATCAGGGATTATGAGGTTTCTCCTTTTAGCATTTATACTTTTCTAAACCCCCATGGAGCATACCTTGTGAGGCTATTTGTGACTGAACCCCCACTGCTCTTCAAGCTTTTGTTCTCTCCCTCTTTTTTATTTTCCTCCCCTCAAGCTATTTTCTGAAGTGCTGAAATACTTGAAACTGACATTAAGAGGCTGAATGTGCACTGCATAGTGTCCCAGTTGGGCATTCACTCTGACTACAACAGTGTTCAAAATATTAAATATGGGGATGTTAGAAAGATTATTAGCCAGGAACAAGTTGAAGAAGCAGACAAAACCTGAAAATACACATGATTCATTGAGATTGGCCTCAGGCACCATGGAATCTTCTCTTTCTTAATCTTTTTTATGATATAATGTATTTATGAAATTCCTAATTATGCATGACCTACCATTATAGGGGAATAATAGAAAATATATCCAGAGTGGATTCGGTCTTTGCTTAAAATGGTAAAGATGGAAACCCCATTGAAAAAGAAAGGTGCAATAAGGAGAGTGAGGAGAGATAGGGTTCCATGCAATATAAGAGAGACCACTCACAAGGACACAGGCGGTGGGGAGGGGAGCACAGAATAGGAACTGTAGGTTTCAACACTCAGAAGAAGAGCTGGGGTGCAAGGAGACAGCCACAGAGATATGGGCAAGACTGAAACCTGAAGACCTACATCCAGAGAGATATGAGTAATGAACTCAACAGCACACAAAGTAGGACTTTCAAGGTTTCTTGAAACATGAGATGAGAGCACCAGTCAAAGGTATCATACTTTGATTTTAGAATTTAATCAATAGTCAAGTGATGATTTTTTTTAAAACATTCCAAACGGGAAAACATTCAGAACCATATTGCTAAAAACATAACCTATATGATATCATAATAACCAAAACATCACAATATTATTAAAACTCTACAATTTGACTTCAAAATATTTTGCCATTGGCAATTACAAAGCAGCTTGGATTCTAGAGCTTTCAATTGAGAAAAATACTGGGTCCTTTAGGCTGCAGCTTAGTACAAACGAAGAGAATGACCAAGGATGATTGTATAATGTCTAATTATAAACTCAGCATAATTAAGAGAACACGTAAACTTTATAAAGAATTCTACTGCTTGAAGACATAGATTATAATGTCAACTAAAGTAGAGATTATTTTGCTTTGTAGAAGTTATTTCAGTTCTCTGTGCCTAATTGTTCCATTTGTCTAATGCTCACTACTAACCCTCACTTTACCTGGCTTAGTTCATAGGGGCTAACAACACAATAGTCCTATTTCCCAATATACAGTCTGATAATTGATGCATAATTGAATAAAAGTGTTTGATATCATTAGATGCAAAACCCTAATTTCAATGCAAAGCTTTTATATTTTTATTAGGAAAAAAAATCCAGATTTCTGAGTTCTCAGGAGAATATATTGGGTTGTCGGAAAAGTCAAGACATATTTTTTCTGTTTTTCATTGCAAAAACGCGTCATGACTTTTCCGACATAGCATGTTTAAAGTGTTTCACTTATTTATTCCTTAAAATTAAAATTGCATATGAGGGAATTTGATTACCTTCACATAATTGATTTCTCACTAGAAGGCAGAAACTAAAAATAAAACCCTACCTTTCCCCAGCACACAGTAGAAGAGGTTCCAGGGCTGCTTGTTTTCAGTCCTGACAGGAAGAAAGCACTCAGGGAATCCATTTCCTGTAGCTACTATCAGCAGTCTCCACAGCCATAATGGAGGTTTCTCAGCCCTCCTAGCTTTCAGATATCCTAAAAAGGCATAGATATGCTTACTCATTATTTTAAAATACAAAAGTAAAATGCACACTTTACAGAAGGACCATGGCTCTTTGGTGGCCAAAAACATGCATTGATTTTTGCTTAAGTCTTAATTTCAAAGTACATTTTATCTTTTTGTTCTGAAATAATTTCAAACTTACAGAAATGCTGTAAGAATTATACAAAGTACTCCTGTACCCTTCACCCAGATTCACCAATTGTTAAATTTTTGCCACATTTGCCTCATTTATCTCATTCTCTATTTATACTTTCCAGAATCATTTGAGAGTAAATCATAAACATTATATCTCATTACCCCTCTAATGCTTCAGTGTGTGTCCCTTGAGAAAAGGACATTCGCTTACATAGCTCTAATACGATGAACAATTTTAGGAAATTTAAAATTGATGCTGTTAATGTTAATCCACAGTTCATATTCAGATTCACCAATTATTCAGGTACATATACTCTTAACAAGCAGTCTTAACATATAAACTAGACATTGTATCTTCATTAACGGACAATGAACAATCAGAAGTCACAAAACGCCATTTTATTTCCCAGAACACAGTTGGTACAAACATAGACATGTAACTACTCATATGTTGATCATACATAATAGAATGTCTTCTACTCTCCACACAGGAAAAAAAAAAATCCTGAACTGTGGTAATACAGACTAGAAATGGATAACAAGTAACTAGAATAATATACAAATAACAGATAGAATATTTAATAAATTATTTTACCAAATGATAATCATGGAAGAAAAGTGGAAAGGCCCTTTTATTTTTCTCTTGGAGTCTCACTGAATGAATTTGAATATACTTAGAGTCTACAGGATTCTAATCACAAAAATTCATAAAGTCATGTCACAAAAGTTAAATTTTCAAAATTTAACAGTGTGAAGATCTTCCAGTATCATAACAAAGATAAATAACAGTGTTTTCTCAAAGTCTGAATATGGTACAGGGGACAAAGAAGATTTCTTTCTCTGGAAGTGTTTTTTAGGGTTTAACCTACAACCTAGCCTTCATACCATAACAGTTTACAATGAAATCATCAATGTAGAAGAAATGGGGTTAACTATTCAGTCAATATGGGAATTGCTAGGAGCAATCTATTTGAAAAACCACAATATTCTTTGTATGGTTGTACAGACTGTTCAGGAAAACTTGGGAGATGTCCCAAGAGATATAAGTACTAATAGTAAGGCTGATTCTAGGACAGCTGTACCAAATGCAAAAATTATGGCCACTTCTCTGAACAGAAGACTGGTGGAACAGGAAATTCCAGCAGCTTTCAGTAAAAGATGGTCAATATTTGACTTTGTAAATGCATAAAGTACATTTCATAAGTACTCTAAATAAAGTTAGAGCATTCTAGTCAAACAAAAATATTACTAGAACAAAGTTTAACCTAATGAACAATAGTACTGAGAGAGGGATAGGCATGCAAGGACCAAGTATGAGTGAAAATCTCACTTCTCTCACTTCACTGGATAAAATCTTTCATTTCTCATTAAACTTTCAGAATTTCAGCCACCAAAATATCAAATTTCTTCATATCTGCAATGGAATCTCTTATATAATATAAAGAAAAATAATTGACTCTATATCTGACTACATCACAATTGTACTGCACAATATGTATGTGGTATAACTTATGCTCTTTATACAATGAGCTCCCAAATATTTCCAAGAAAGAAATAATTAAAGAATATGTACACAGTGGGTATTTATATCTGACCAAGGAGTTTTCACTGTTACTGCTACTGTACCTTAAAATTGTATGCATATATTTAAAAACTTTTATACAAATTCAAAATTTGAAAGATTAATTTTTAAAGATAGATATGTCATGCCCTACCCTAAAAAAAAAGATTTGGTATTTCAGCCACTTTTTATTAATTTAATAACAAAAGTCATATATTTTTGACTCATTTTAAATAATTACTTAGGCTTTTAGTTTTTTGGGTTTTTTTTTTTTCTGTTTTCATTTAGAGACCACTTTTTAAAACCACTGGGTTGTCAGAAAAGTCATGATGCATTTTTGCAATGAAAAACATAGAAAAAATACATCATGACTTTTCTGACAACCCAATGTTAGTTGGGAATTATGCAAAAAAGTATTCATAATCATTTTAATCCCCTCTATGTAGCTATGTAAAGAAGTATTGTATTTATTTTGTGTAACTACATTATACATATTTTATTGAAAATATTTTGTTAACAAAAGAATGTTTAGCTAAGTTGCAAATAAAGATACCAATTTAAAGGGACTTGGCAGATAATTCAATTGTAATGTTCATTCCTACAGAAAAGAAATTTTAAATAAAGCAAGACAGCAAAATGTCCAAATGAAAAGCTCTTGCTTCATTGGTGCATCATAGTCACATGAGCAGTGTGGAAGGTTAAGAAATTTAAACACAGTACATAAATTTTAATGTTTAGTTCATTCTTAGCTTCATTTTTAAGGATAATTAGGCCTGGTTTTAATTTGAAAAATTCTTCTTTTAAAATGTATTGTCTGTTAATGCTGTCACCAACAACTCTGTATTAACACATCCCTGGAGCAATCCCATCTCCTGAGAGCCCAACCTACATCCTCCCTGCCCAACTCAACTAACCAATTCACATCTTTAAATTGTAATACTTAATCCCAAATCCAATTTTTAAAAATAACAGTCAAATAGAAAAATAAAATAAAATCAAAGCCCCTTGGAACAGGTTATGTGAAAACATGGTAACAGCTACTATGCACAGATGAAGTCTTTTTGGTTTTTATCCAGAGTTAGACTCCAAAAAGAATTACAGAAACCCTTCATTTTCTGTGCTGTTTAAAAGCTTCACTGCATCTCCCAGGAAAGCAGCAGCTGCCTTTAACATTATTTGGTGGCTATTTACTTGGAGCAGAAATTGAAGGCACCTACCAAGCAGAACGAACTAAAAGTGCTTCATTCTCTGAGTTTCACCTCCTCAGATTGGAATGCCCACTACTACCTCCTGCTTTCAAGCCTGTATCAGTAAGAAACACCTGGGGGAGGAGCTGACTTCAATACAAACTGGAGTGGCTTAGGAGCAAACAACCTAAATAAACCAAGGTGAGTTCTCAGCTTACTGAGCTACTTAAACTGCTCATAAAATAAATCCCTAATCTAGATCATAATTCTTCTGCTGTGCATTTTTCTGAAGATTGAGAATCTTTTTTTTTTTTTTAAAGATTTTATTGGGGAATCGGAGAAGGGGAATAGGCAAGTTGCTGTCCTTTTGTTCTTCAGTCTAGTTGTGGAGGACGTCGCTTCACTGGCCCATGTTGGTATCGTGATCATTGAGCTCTTCCTGGGTGAGGCGGTCGCTCATTGGCCATTGGACGGCCGCTCATACCAGCTGCCGGCCACTCAAGGTAGCTCAAGGCAGCCCACTGCATCCCCATTGCAGCCTATGCTATCGCCAGCAACTCACGGGAGCCCAGCTCCAGGTCGAGCTGTTGTTCACCATCTTAGCTGTAGAGGGCGCAGCCTCACTGGCCCACATGGGCACCGAACTGGCAGCCCTGCTGCTCAGAGTTCCCGCTCCCAAGCCAACTCCTAAGCAACAAGCCACTCCGCCAGCCCAAGACTGAGAATCTTTATATTCTGTTTTCAAAGGTCCGTGAATGTGTGTGACTTTGTCATGGAGACATTTAGTGAGGAAAAACCCAACAAAGGAGGTTCTACTGCATTTGGACTCCAAAACAGACCTAAGTTTGCATAAAATTCCATCAGCGTGTTTAACAGTATTATGTGCTAAAATCTGACAACTTGATTTTGAATTACAACTCTAATGTGGGAAAGATTCCAGAAGAACAAGTGACAACATCTCAGGGTCTCTTTACCTCACTCATACAAAATATTTAGCTCATGTTGTAAGGATGAAATTGAATGTATCTAATTTTCATGACAAATAATAGTACTCATCCATGCTTTTAGCTGCAAGTACCAGAATTCCTGAGTAACAGCAACTTGAACTCATATGTCAAATTGCTGAAGTGGACAATTGCACACATGGTCTCCATGACTCGACCCTATGAAGGTCACATCTGTATTAGTCTCTTGGCATTTTCCCCGTGTTTGTAAACTCATGCTTACAATATGGCTTACTTAGTTCTGATCTTCACATTAGTATTCTCTAGCCAGCCCCACCTTCCACCCCCAGCTTTATTAACTGGAAACGTCACATGCTTAGCTTCAAGAGAAGCTAGGGAAATTAATATTTAGCTTTTGCAACTTCTACAGTAAAAGTGCCCAAGGCAGAGGTGTAGGAATGGGTGTTGGAAAAAATAACCAACAGTATCTACCATATATCCTTTAAAGAACTTTAATATTTCAGTAATGTTATTAAATCCTCCTATAACAAAATATTTTGTTTTTACTCTACATAGTGTACATTTATTTTTGCTCTGCAATTATCTTATCAGTTCCCAAAAGTGTCCCTCACTCTGATCTCAGCAGCAAGTGATAGCATGTGTTTTGTTTTTGTCTTGTTTCTTTCCCACAAAAGCTGATTAATCTGCCTTCTGTGAAACCTGTTACAATCACCAAAGCAGCAGAACAGGCATATCCCAGGATCACCCTCAGGAAGGAAGAAAACAAATATACAAGTAATTCTTTAAAATTTTAATTTTTATAATAACTTAATTATTAAATGGAGTAACCAATGTACAGCATTTCCTTTAAATAACTATACTGTAATTGAATGTGGTAAAAAGTTCTGCCTGAGGCTGCAAAACCTGATTCTGCCTTGCATGTTGCTTCTGCTAGCTCACACTTGCTTAACCTTTCTTGCCATCCTCTGAGGGGTTTGCTTTTATATGCAAATAAGAGTGGGCCAATACAGCTCCTCCCTTAAAGGGATCTGGAAACACAAGTCCTTTTCAGTGTCTCAGATTTTAAAAAGCAGGTCAATACCCAGAAGTGGAACTGCTAGATCATAGGGTAGTTCTATTTTTAATTTTTTGAGGAACCTCCATACTGTTTTCCATAGTGGCTGCACCAATTACAATCCCACCAACAGTGTACAAGGGTTCCATTTTCTCTACACCTTCACCAACACTTGTTTGTTGATTTATTGATTACAGCCATTGTAACAGGTGTGAGGTGATAACTTATACTGGTTTTCATTTGCATTTCCCTGACAATTAGTGACACTGGGCATCTTTTCATATGTATTGCCATCTGTATATCCTCTAGAGAAATGTCTATTCAGGTGTTCTGCCCTCTTTTAATTGGAATATATATATATATATATATATATATATATATATATATATATATATATATATATATAATAAGTTGTATAAGCTCTTTATATATTTTGGACATTAACCCCTTATCAGATGTATCATTGGCAAATATCTTCTCCCATTCAGTAGGCTGTCTTTTCCTTTTGTTGATGGTTTCCTTTGCTGTGCAAAAACTCTTCAGTTTGATATAGTCTCATTTGTTTATTTTTTTTTCTTTTGTTTCCCTTGCCCTAGGATATATATCAGAAAAAAAATATTACTAAGGGTAACATCGGAGAGTTTACTGCCTACATTTTCTTCTAGGAATTTCCTGGTTTTAGGTCTTAATCAATTTTAAGTTTATTCTTATGTATGGTGTAAGAAAGTGATCCAGTTTCATTTTTTTGCATGTGTCTGTCCAGTTTTCCAATACCACTTATTGAATAGACTGTCTTTACCCCATTATATATACTTGCCTCCTTTGTCATAAATTAATTGACCATATAGGTGTGGGTTTATTTCTGGATTCTGTATTCTGTTCCATTCATCTAAGAGTCTATCAATAGGCAAATGGATAAAGAAATGGTATATAAATACAATGGGATATTGCTCAGTCATAAAAAAAAAAAGAATAAAATCTTACCATTTGTTGCAATATAGATGGACCTAGTGGGTATTATGCTAAGTACAATAAGTCAGAGAAAGACAAACATCATATCATTTCACTTATATATGGAATCTAAAAAACAAATGAACCAAACAGAAACAAACTCATAGATATAGAGAACATTTTGATGGTTGCCAGCTGGGAGTAGGGTTGGAGGGGTGGGTTAAAAAGAAGGGATTAAGATGTACCAATTGCCAGTTATAAAAACAGTCATGGGGATGGAAAGTACAGCATAAAGAATATAATCAATATAGTTTTTGTAATAATTATGCATAGTGTCAGATGGGTACTAGACTTATCAGGGTGATCACTTTGTAAGGTATATAAATTTCTAATCACTATGTTGTACACCTGAAACTAATATAACATTGTAGGTCAACTGTATATATAAAAAATAAAATTAAAAAAAAAACAGGTCAAATGCCACAACCACAGAGCATCTCAGCCTGGACCATGGAGGCAGTCACCTCAGAGTGCATTTCATAAATAACAAGAAAGACACCCACCCAGAAAAAAAAGGCCTCTTTTCCAAGCAGAGGCCTGCATTTCCACTACTAGAGTTCCTTTTTAATGGTATAAGAATGAACCATGTCAAAAGGCAGGTACCACTGAAAACAGTGACCTTCTAAACTGTTGTCAATCAAATCCACTTTAATATAGATGAGATTGATGTGCTTTCCTACTATGATAGATCATTAATGGGGTGCAGAGGTGAGGAATACAATACATGAGTAACATGAATGTTATATCTCTAAACACCCAGCATGGCCCTGCTGCCCAATAGGGTAGCCACAAAAAGACCATAATCTGGAGCTGGAACCTCCTAGGGGAGGGAGAAGCCAAGCTGTGAATACAAACAGAATGAGAATTTGCAGCATGGCAGTCACTGCATGGCAGCCCAAGGGGTATGGCAACGCCAATGTGTAAGCAGCTCACATCCAGGAATCTGAGCTCAATTCATTGGCCATCCCATACAACAAATTGAGCAGTCAGGGGAAATTCAGTGATGGCCATGATCAAACTTCAGGCAAAGAGGCTGGCAGCTAGAATGAGAGAAATCAATCAGCAGAGAATAGTGCCTGAGCAACCTAACCAGATTTGAGGGTTGACACCAGTCTCTGAGTCCAGGGCTATGCAAAGTAGCCCTAGAGTTATTGGGCTTTTGGAAGTTTATGACGATGGTTATCAGAATTAAGACAGTGCATTTCAACTTTCTTGCCTCTTGGTTTACAAAGGAAATGGGTGCTGCTACTGACAGAGTTGGCCCAGGGCACTGAGTACATCTGTAACCCTCAATCTCCACATACCACATGAGAAGCTTCAATGGAGAGAAGAGACCAAAGCCTGGTTCTCTGAATGGACCCATGGGCAGACAGGGGAAAGAAAGAGGCACTTAAAGCTCAGCCGGAAAGGTCAGGGTTGTGGCTAAACTCAGATGGCTCTTTTTATGCAAAGAGAAGGCCCAATAGTTGCAGTGTCTTTGTTTTTAAGAATCATTATCATATGGTCCAAGAATTCATTCATGCAATAAATATTTATTGAGTCTGTACTATTTGACAACCATAGCATTCAGCACTACAGATAAGACTGATGAACAAAATAAAAATGGTCTGGGCTTTAAACTATGAGCTTAAGTCTACTCAGGAAAACTGACATTAAGTAACAAATCCAAATCTTTTCTTGTATATTGCAATAAGTATTATAAGAGAAAAGAACAGAAAGAAAGATAGGACCAATTAGCCAACTACTCTAGGTTAAGGGACCAAAAATGACCTTTCTAAGGAAGGTTTTCTAAGAACATGCAGCAGAAAAACATAAGCAATTCTTTAATATTTTAAATACAATTTAAACCTTAATATTACATATTATATATGTACATGTTATATATAAAATAATGTATAATAACATATAAACAGATTCATTACTACTGAGGGATTATTGTCCAATGACTAATGGCAAACAACTAAAGTCAATTGTTTTTTAACTGATTTTACTATGAAATATAACACATTATAGCTGGATTCTTAATGACCTTTCTTCTCATGAGAACAGTTAACCTTTCAGAAAAAACATTAGAGACCCAAAAGATAAAAAGGAAAGAGAAGGTCACAAATATTACTTACTTATAGATGTGCCTACTTCATAAAAAGCAATATTTAATCTTGGTTACTATTTATGCAAACTGAATACAACAGCTGAAAATGGACAGACAAATAGGCACCTATGTTCAAGATCAGAGGCTTCCAAATTGATAAAAGAATTCTGAGCACTCGCGGATGTACCTATCTCTGGGAAAATTATCATAGTAATTTGAAGTATTTACAGAATAAGAGACAAATTCACAGGGGTATAACGTACAATTAAATTTAAAATGTTGTCAATTCTCAAAGAAGGGTGAAAATCTAAACTTTGAAATAATTCAACTGGAGACTAATGGGCCCACAAATTTTGTTTTTATATACAAAAACTTGTGAACATAAAAGGAAATCAAAAGGGGTCCTCTGGGTTTAAATTATATTTAATTTAATTGGTGAAATTGGGAAAATTTCACCAATTGTACACTTATGATACGTACAAACTTTTCTGTTTGTATATAATATGTCAATTAAAGTGGATTGTCTGGATTTTTTAGTTTGAAAGAGGAAAGAAAATCAAGTCCAGAGACCCTTTAAAGGGGACACTAGAACAAAATCTTAAAAGGAAAGCTTAGAATGGCTTTTCTAATATGGGAAATTAGTTGCTACATCTCCATGCATGCTATTTATTTGAAATAATGGGAGAATATTCAAGAGGTACAAAGATCACTATAGTTACCTAAAGCAAATTTTCACTTTAACTGTCAATTTTAAAATCGGTGTCATCCATTAATCTGTATTCTAATCATAGTTTTATCTTCACATATGGTCTCAATTACACACACCTGGAAAGTTTTATATTTGCTCTTCTGCAATTTAAATGCTGATGCCTAAGGCAAATACTCATAAAACTATAAACACTGCACTAGTCTCTTTCAGCTATTAAGTAAAAAATAAAAATAATGCTTACTCTATAAGAGTACAGGGAAATTTTAAGTTGTACTTACTCTATGTTTATGAAACAATATAAATTAAATCAAAAAGTATTTCTTGTAACTCATTTTGCTGTTCTTTTCTCTACTTTTTATATTTGACAGATATTTTCAGACATGAAACAACTTCTACCAATTGTTCAGCCTAATTCTTCTGGTATTTCCCATTTACTAATACATTTTTCACATCTTTTAACCAACTTGAAAGTTTGGATTTTCAAATCACAGGTAATTATAAAAGAATTAAGGTTCTCATGCATTCTATCCTCCACCACCAACTGATAGCATGAGTTTTTCTTGGATACACATAACGTCAATGATGATTCCTCCCTCTGAATGTGTAATAGCTATATAGTTCTTGATAGGAACTGGAATTCAATTTATCTCCTAAGTGGTATATCATTTTTCAAACAATAACCTAGGATACCAATTATACAGATTCATTAACAGTCATTTACTTGTGAACAAGAGAAAGAAAAAAGAAAAGCGCAGACTTTGTGTACTGTGGAAAATTACAGTTTTCAATATCCATTATTTTCTTCATGAATAAAGCCTTAAATTCACTGGGGGGGGGGGGACCCTGAGCATTTGCTAATGTTGCAGTTTATCCCAACAGTTCTTTCAGATCAGATCATACAGTCCTTCATTGACTTTGTGAAACCAGTTACTCATGGTCACTCAGTTTCTTTCTTATTGAACCCTAATAGAGGCATTCTTCAGGCCTATTGTTCCCAAAGGTTAAATACCCCATGCACCACTACATCACTGCAAAAATATGTCCTGGTCACAGGAACAAGCTCAGCAACATGACCAAAGACTCCGGGAGAGAGAGTGAGGAGACCTGAATTTTAATGTGATCTCTGCAACTAACCAGATAAACTCAGCCAATTAGTCCATCTTGAGTCTCTGCCCCAGATAAATTTTTTTATTTAATAAAAAAAGAGCAGTTGTCTAATGCAGCCATTTCTAAGATGTGTTCCAAACACTAAATTGCTTCACAAAAAGTCTGGGCAATTCTGAGACCTCTTGGAGATGCACATGGAACGTTAGTTAGCACAGTAAAGGTTCTGAGAATTCCTGCAGTTCTGCTTAGCTTTGTTCAACCCACAGAACGTTTTACATTTTTTTGTAACCCAACACCCCTAAATATCTGTGGAGCCTACACTGACAAATGCTGCACTGGTGATTTTCAAACAATGTTCTGCAAAATCCTCTTAGAGTTTACCCGGAAACTGTAGTGAGGGAAAGCAAGGAGGCAAAAGGAAGCAGTCCGCAGGTAGGGCCCACCCCCCACTTCAATCTTTTTACTTTGGGGCGTCAAAAAACAGTATTCATTTAAATAAATGAATCTATGACTTAAAAAAAAAAAAAACCTTTGTTTCCAAAATTATCTGACTTAGAAATAATTTATTTCTAGTCTGAATTGACATGTTGAGCTTATTATGATGGATTTCCCAGAATGGGTCCACAGTAATACCAAGATGGGTTCCACAGTTCACTTCTCTGCCCCAGTGATTGGGGCTGGGCCATGTGACCTGCTTTGGTCAATGGGGTGCGAGGGTCTAATGTACTTGTGGTTTACTTATGCCCCCCTTGACCTCTTTTCACCATAAAGAGAGCATGCCCCAGATAATGGCTACTCACCAGCAGAGCCCAGGAATTAGAAGACACATGATGCCCAGCTGATACCAACAAAGCTATGGCCCAAACCATGGCCCTCATGTAACATGAGCAAGAAATTAATGTTTATTGTTGTAAGTCTCTGAAATTTGGGAATTGTTTGTTGACACAGCAAAAGCTGAAATTCAAATCAAATCTAAGCTGATCTGATTCTAAATCAAACATCTGCAATCTTAATCCTTGAACAGTTTTAGATTAGATAATCAGATCTAAGATAGGAGTTGCTGAGTTCACAAACAGCTTTGTAATTACTTTGTATAACTTTAAGGAAGTGCAATCATGCTATATTTCCTCTTTATATACTCAAATCCCAATCTTCACCCTCCAAAGGTAAATGCTTTACCTTCCATAATTTACAGGACAATCAATGACTAACAACAATACCAATAAAACACATTGTATATAGTTTTCCACTAGGGAAATTAAAGAATTTTCCCTTTGTTCACAAAGCCAAATACTGCTTTGGAGTGGGAATTTAATAAGAAAAATTTGAATATGAAATTATAT
The DNA here is from genome assembly GCA_033961575.1 of Aselliscus stoliczkanus. NCBI lineage: Eukaryota > Metazoa > Chordata > Mammalia > Chiroptera > Hipposideridae > Aselliscus > Aselliscus stoliczkanus. The sequence continues at coordinate 19,658,409 of CM066740.1, read as the reverse complement.
TCCTATAATTGTTTTCAGACAGCTTAATCAGGTCAAAATGAAAACTCAGCTATTTAATCAAGCTGTAAATCAAACAAGAGCCTTCCCAACAAATATACATGAAAAGCAGCCTAAAAAGAAAAAAAGCTATATTCACTTCCATCCTAAAAAGTGAAACCACATCTATTAAAAACAGGTACATGGGGAATGAATAAGCTTTCAGTTTATTCAAGTTCTTTAAATTTATAGAACAGTTACATGAAAACAGCATTCCACAGTATATGAAATGACCATGGAATTACTACTCCACTTAATAGAAAATACAGTTGTAAAAACACTTATCTCAGAGAAAAATTCTACTAGTAAGGTATCAACCCATGGTCACATATAAGGAAATGAATAATGAAAGGCTTCTGGAAGTAATCTATCCTTATTGAGTTAAACTTCTGCACAGAAGGCCCTCACAATCAAAAGGAGAATTGTATACGGATTATAAGAGACAAAACAGCAGCAAGATTCAAAATTCCTAAGAAGTGAATGCTAATAATATGTGTAAAGCTTAGAGTTCATGACTCTTCTGAAAAAATAATGAGAAAGGGATTTGTGATCTACTGAAGGAGAGGTAGTTCTCTCTTACATAAATTAATTAAAAATAATGCCAATTACTTTTGATTAAGCACGAACAGTGTGGTAATAAAAGTTGAATAAAGTAATGTAAGTAGGGGACAGCAACCTGTCAGTACATGATATGCCCATTTTACAAACAAACAGATGACAATTCCAAGAGTTTAAGTAACGTGTTCTCACAATTATTATATAGTATATCTGTTTTCAAAGATAAATTAAATTGATAAACACTATTAGCCACATTACTTCAGAAAAAGAGGACTCAACTAAAATCAGATATGAAAGAGGGGACATTATAACTAATGCCACAGAAATAAAAAAGACCAGAAGAGACTATTATGAACAAATTATACAGCAACAAATTAGACAACCTAGGAGAAGTGGATAAATTCCTAAAAACATACAACCTACCAAGACTGAATTATAAAGAAATAGAAAATATTAACAGACATATAACTAATAAGGAGAATGAATCAGTAATCAAAAGTTACCCAACAAGTAAAAACCCAGGACAAGATGGTTTCACTGGTGAATTCTACCAGGCATTTAAAGAATACCAATCCTTTTTATACTCTCCCCAAAAAATAGAAGAGGGAACATTTCCAAACTCATTTTATGAGTTCAGCATTACCCTGGTAACAAAGCCAGAAAACACACTGAAAAAAAAAAAAAGATATCTCTGATTAATATTGATGCATAAATCCTCAACACAACACTAGCAAATCAAATTCAGCAGTGCATTAAAACTATTATATATCATCATAACCAACTGGATTTATTCCTGCAATGCAAAGAGTACAATATACAAAAATTAATCAATGTAACAAATCACATTAACAAAATAAGGGGCAAAAACCACATGCTCTCAATTGATGCAGAAAAAGTATTTGACAAAATTCAACTCCCATTCATGACAGGACAAAAAAAAAAACCCCTCAACAAACTAAAAATTGAAGGAAAAAAACCCCGATATAATACAGGCCATACATGAAAACTTCTGCAATCCACTGCCCAACAATGTGAACAGACTTAACACTACTATACTGCACACCTAAAAATAATACAGATGGTGAATTTTATTGTGTTTTTTACCACAATTGGTCTTTTGTTTTTTGTTTTTTTAGCTGAGCCATCCTGCCATCTGTTGGCAGCTCAGCGGCAGCTCAGCTTGGGCGGGGAATCAAACCTGCAGGCCATTGCTCAGAGCTCGCACTCTTGAGCAAGCACTTAACAAACTGAGTCACTCAGCCGGCCCTTTACCACAATTGTTAAAAAGTGGAGCACTGGTTAAGAGCTGGCTTGGGACGCTAGTGGCCCTGGTTCAGATCTCACATACGGGGGCCAACAACACTGCCCTCTACAGCTAAGATGGTAAACAACAGCTCCACTTGGAGCTGGGCTGCTGTGAATCCCTGGAACGGCATAGCTGCAGCCCCTGCTGCAGTAGGCTGCCATAGGCTACAGTGAGTGGCCGGCAGCCAGCGTGAGCGGTTGGCAGCCTGTGTGAGCAGCCAAGAGCCGCCGTGAGTGACCATCCAGAGGCCGGCGATGCATCTGCCTCACCCGGGAAGAGCGCAATGATGATATCAACATAGGCCAGTGAAGCAAGTTCCTCCACAACTAGACTGAAGAACAAAAGGACAGCAACTTGTCTGTTCCCCTCCCCCAATTCCCCAATAAAATCTTTCAAAAAATAAAAAGTGGAGAGAGAATTCAAATCCAGGTTTTTTTCCACAGATGTTTTCCTGCAACACACACTTGGAGGTGGATGAAAGGAATGGTAAGTAGTCCAGGTGGAATGAAGGAAGTGGTCAGATGAACAAGTGTCGACAGTTATATGTGTTAAATGTGAGTAACATGATAGGAAAGCAGAACTGTTACATAAGTACCAATATATACAGGAGCCTGCAGTTCAAATGTCAGGATACATATGTTCATAAGAGTTTTAAAAGACTCAATGCTTTTTTTATTTAAAGATTTAGTATTTACTTCATTTTCACTGTATTAGTTTGTTAGGATGGACATACAAAATACTAAAACTGGTCTTTTTCTGAAAATTTGGAAGCTGAAAGTCCAAGTTCAAGAAGTCAGCAGGTTGGTATCTCCTGAGGTCTCTCTCCTCGGCTTGCAGATGGCCTTACTCTGTTCATATGCATCCCTGTGTCTCTCTCTGTATATCCTAATCTCTTCTTAAAAAGACACCAGGCAGATCGGATTAGGGCCCACACTAATGGGCTCATTTAACCATAATTATCTCTTTAAAAGCCCTGTCTCCAAATACAGTTATATGCTGAGGTAATGGGCTTTAGGACTTCAACATAAGAATTTAGGAGGAACACAATTGGATCCATAAACAATCACACACAGAGTTTAATTTCCTAGTTAGTTGTACTTGTGGTTTTTGCTAAAGGAAAACAGAAGAGCTGTGGACAAATAGTTCAGGTCATATGCTATCAACCAGGGAAAATAAGACAATACAATTGTTTTATGTTCTCCACGTCACCAGCCACTTATGTACTTCAACCCCGATTTTTAAAGGCGTTCACTATAGGCAATTTCACAAATTATACATTTCTACAGATCAAGCCTTTTTTGTTTGTTTGGCTGGTTGGTTAATTGCTTAGCTGATCTATGTTTTACTCAGTAGCAGGGGGAAAACATCAAAAAGCAGGCTCTCAAGGCCAGATGAAAGTTTGGGAGAACATCTCTGTAATTCTGCAAGTTTGTTCCCAAGAGATTTCACAACATCCTTGGGGAAGTCTAAAAGAAAAATTTTTCCCCAAAGGTTTTAATATTCTGGCCTCAGACTTACTCTGGACTGGGAAGTCCCTAAGTATTTTTAAATGAAATTTAAAAGAAATCTACAAGTATTTCAGAAGTTGGTTTTTTTTAATATTCTAAATGAAAATACAATTTAATTTTGTCCCCTGGGAACCAGATGTTTTCTTTTTTCCAGGTTCATTTTACAGTCATTTCTGTAATATATTCAACAGTCATTAATTTTCTCTTCTCAATTTTTACCTGATTTAAATTCTTAAGAAAATTATGTTCTCGCACACACTAATTTTCTCAGTTGTCACTCATACCAGTAAATATTTATAAAAGACCAGCTGGGTAAGCTGCTTTAACTAAATATATACACCTACTATATTCTTGACAAAATAAAGCTCAGGAGCTGTTTTTAAGTCAAGGAGCCTGATTGGTGTGTTTAAGTGTATACTGGTGTGTGTGTTTATTTTGTTGGTTCAGTTTCTCTTAACGGAAATTCACACAATTGGGGAAAACAACCCAATTCACAGCTTTCTAATATTTATGAAAAACTATGAACCAATATATTCCCTTTTCAATAATATATCTGGCACATCTTTTAATTTGTAAAATAGAAAAATGTAGGATAATAATTTAGAAAAATTTCTAAATGGATGAGAAAATGAGATTGCTTAAATTTAAATAATATTTGAGAGACCAGTTCACCATATTATAGAATAAGAACATCTTTGTTTATACAGATTTAATGTATACGGCTATTTTATTTGTAAAAATATAAACTCATGAACTTTACAACCAAATACTGTTTATAAAGTCCCAAGTTTTCTCTTCCTTGATTTTCTTACAAATATCAATCTATATTAAAACTTCTTTAAAATGTTACATATTTCTATTTGTAGATCAAAGTGCTGATTAAATATTTCATTTAATCTCCCTACACCAATAACATTCTTTTTCTTAATTTAATTTAATTTTTATTATATTAGTTTCAGATGTAGAAAACAATATAATGATTAGACATTTATACCCCTCACCAAGTAATAACTTCTCCTCCCAACTCTACTACCCCTCTGACATTGTATATAGCTGTTAACACAAATAACATTCTTAAATACAATTTACTACATTAAAGAAAAAGAGTCACTTTAGTTCAATGGGAATATCAGCTAGAGAATTGAGTATCAATAATCATAATATTCAGATGAGGTTATCAGAATGTTAAATTTCAAATAAATTGACATACTATCAATTTTCCTCTAACAACCTGGAGATGCTGGCATGTACTATTTTTCTACTTTCCTGAAAAGTCTAGAAAACAAATAAAGCATCCGCATGTTAGGAATTCAAAATGATACCTCAACTTTCCTGAAGACACAGAAAAACCATTATTTTATGACTCCCAGATTACGTTGGACTCTGTGTCAGGTAAAATAGAATAAAACAGGAGAGGGTGAGTTGGAGATACTGTATTTAAATGTCAACTTCCACCTATCATTGTGAACACTGATAAGCATTGTTGGTGGCAGGGGTCTTCCTAACCAAGTAAGTATGAGAGCACTAATACCAACAAATGCTCTTATCAAACATTCTAAAGACATGAGAAGCTTAAAACAGCCATTAAAATAAGCCCTCTTTCTCTACATAAGGCAAACATTTTCATCTCATAATTGCTTCTCTGCCACCCAATGTACTTTTGGACTATCTTTTATCATCAATTTTATGGACTTATGAAATGTAAATTAATTTTAGCATCAGATTAAGAAACACTGACATGAAAATATGGAGCCACATATAGTGCAAAGAGGGTCAAATAAAAATGCTTTTAGATGGTTTTTGCCATTGCTTGCTTTCTGGAGTGAGGAGTGGACTGCATTTTATAATTGATTTCTGTTCTTCTACCTCCCCATTAAAACATTACCAAGTCATCAGTGATTCTGCTTTTGGTCAGAAAGTCTCTCCTGCCCACACTCCTATCTAATCTTACAATGCAAAAATGGCATGTTTATGTACAAAAGCTGATGTTATGACTGTGTTTGGTGGTTGGCAGGAGCTAAAAAGGAAACTCACTATCCAACAAGCACATTACCAAGGAAGCAGGCTCCTTTTGCAAGATTTATTGCTAATTCTTTTGGGGTTAGAAAGCAAAATGTGATAAGAAGGAAGATTGCTTCTGATACCAGGTACATTCCAGGAGCCTCTCCCTAAGGACTCTTATCTCAATGATCACTTTTATGTGGATAATTCTAGCCCATCTCCTGCCCTACCCTCCAGACCAACATTTCAATCTCATGGTTGACACTTCCGCCTGGCTGATGACTTAACACCTCTGGCTCCCAAATGTGTTCAAAATGGAGCCTATCTTCTCTGCCCTGCATCTACCTCCCATCCCCCTACTTCGATAAATCTTTCTCACTTTTCTATTGCCTATTTGCTGTCACCCATCTTTAAAGTCATGTGGGTTCTTCTTCCATTTCCTCCCACCTAGATTTTACATCAGCCTGTCTTTTCCCAGCTAAGTTCTTATTTTTGCATTTATTATTGTCAAAGCCTCCAGTCTCTCCCTGAAGCAACTGGTCCTATCTCCTGCTTTCAGATGTGTCTACAGACAGCACAGCTGTCATAGGCTACCACTAACCTATATGGTGCTTTTGTAATAATCAGAAAAGGTACCCCATCTTCATAACACTGGACTTCCATCAATTAGGAAAGTTGTCATAATGTAACATACTTACAATGACTGAAACATGGTTATAATAAATACAAAAATATACAGTTACCATTTGAAAGGCACCCTCTAAGATTTGCTGTGTGCAATCTGCACACACCACTGGGCAGTGCTATGACCCTGCTATCCCTCAGCCCTACACATTTTAGAGGCCCCTCATCATCTGTGAAAAATAAATGCACATCTGTCAGCCTAGTACAGGAGACTCACCATGCTTGGTTTCAGCCTGCATCTCCAGTATTATCTCTTATTTCTTGCCTCCTCACATATCTATGATCCACTCTTACTGACAGACTTTCTCAGAACTGACTCACACTTGCCTATTGTCTTGCCTTCAATCATTTGTACAGCCAGCCGGTATACCCTTTCTCCTTTTCTTCTCACCTGTAGTTATCCCACCCATTTTTCAAATGTCATTTCTTCCATGAAGCCATATCTTTTCCCCGCCCAAAATAGGAAATGAGAATTCTCTCCTTTGAGTCCCACTGTACTTTGTTTATACCCCAGTTACAATAGGTATAATACACTGCTTTTGATTAGAGTTATTGACTCATTTGAGTGATCCTGTACTAGACAGTAAACTTTTTGAAGTAGATATAATGTCTCATTTTATGTCTTCTTCAGGGCCAAATCCTGGGTTTTATGAAGAATATATTTTTTTTAATTTGCTTAATTGAACTAAATCAGTAAGTCTAACTCCCAATAAAGATGCATTAGGATTTCTGTGGTTAGAAATTTTCCTTATTCCTAAAATAGACACACAGAACAATGGAACAGAATTGAGAGCCCAGAAATAAACCCACACATATATGGGCAACTAATTTTAGACAAAAGAGCCAAGAATTTGCAATGGAGAAAGGAAGGTCTCTTCAATAAATTATGTTGGGAAAACTGGACAGTCTTATGCAAAAGAATTAAACTAGACTACTATCTTACATTACACACAAAATTAACTCAAAATAGATTACAGACTTAAATGTAAGACCTGAAACAATAAAATATAGAAGAATACGTAGGCACTAAACTTATGGACCTTGCTCTAAGAGGTGTTATTAAGAACTTGATCCCAAAGACAAGGGAAACAGAAACAAAAATGAATGAATGGGACTACATCAAACTAAAAAATTTCTACACAGCAAAAGAAACCATCAACAAAACAAAACAGCAACCAATCAAATGACAGAAGATATCTGGAAATGATACTTCAGATAAAGAGCTAATATCCAAAATATACAAGTAACAAACAAAAAAAACAAAAATTCAATTAAAAAATGGGAAAGGATCTGAACAGACACTTTTCCAAGGAAGACATACAGATAGCCAACAAACATAAGAAAAAAACATTCAACATCACTAGTTATTAGGAAAATACAAATCAAAACCATGAGCTATAACTTCACATCAAAAAGACAAGAAATAAACATGGGCCAGCCGAGTAGCTCAGCTGGTGAAGAGCTCGCTCAAGAGTGCGAGCTGAGCTCTGAGCAATAGCAGTTCGATGCCCAGCCCGAGCTGAGCTGCTGCTGAGCTGCCAACAGGTGGCAGGATGGCTCAGCTAAAAAAATAAAAAAAATAAAAAATAAAAAAGACAAGAAATAAACAGGTGTTGGAAAAGAGATGGAGGAAAGGGAACCCTTGTACACCGTTGGTGGGAATGTAAATTAGTGCAGCCACAACGAAAAAGAGTATGGAGCTTCCTCAAAAAATTAAGACTAGAACCATATGACCCAGCAATTGTTCATCTGGGTATTTACCTCAAATGTATGAAAACACTGATTTGTAAAGATGTATTTACCTCTGCATTCATTGCAGCATTATTTACAATAGCCAAGACATGGAAACAAGCTAAGTGTCCATCGATGGATGACTGGATAAAGGTATGGTATACATATACAATGGAATACAACTCAGCCATAAAAAGGTGAAATATTGCCATTTGCGACAATATGGATGGATCTTGAGATTATTATGCTAAGTGAAATAAGTTCAATGGAAAACAACAAAAACCCTATGATTTCACTCATGTGTGGAATATAGAGCAAATATGAGGGTAAAGGAAGGCAAAATATATGGTGATGGGAAGAGAATTGACCCTGGCTGGTAAACACATAATGTGATATATATTGTAGATAATGTATTTCAGAATTGTACACTTAAAACCTATGTAACTTTATGAACCCGTCACCCCAATAAACTTTAATAAAGAAAAAGAAAGAAAAAAAAGTAACAAACTAATTAACAAACAAACTCATAGATACAAAAACAGAATGGTGGTTACCAGAGGGGAAAGGGGGAGGAGAAGGGCGAAGTGGTAAAGGGGATCAAATATATGATAAGGGATGACAACTAGACTTTGGGTGGTGAGCATGCAATAGAATACACAGATGTCGAATTATAACATACTATACCTGAAATTGATATAATGTTATTAACAAATGTTACACCAATAAATTTAGTTTTAAAAAGGAAATAACATTAGGCTACAATGAAAAATGAAAAAAACACTTCCTAGTGTCAATCGATGGTTGTTGGTGCCAATTCAACGCCACCAGGTATTACCAATTTGGGGTGTGGTAAAGAGGGAAACTTGACTCAATGCATACAGCTCAACTCTGATACAGCACAGCTTTGGGACAGCCCAATAATGTTACAGCTCAATCATAGAACAGCAGGGCTGCGGAACAGCATGGCCATGAGGTGGCACAGTTAACCAGTTAACTGGGCTTGCAATATGATGTTTGAGGAGATGTTTCTTAAAGTAATGAAAGACAAAAACACTGGAGAATCTCACATTCTTAAATATTTTAATTTTTAAGGAAACGAAACCACTTTTTGAATCAATATGCTATGCATCCTAAATGTGCCATTGTTTTGAAGAATGTAACAGTTTCCTGACATATTATTTTACTCTCTTGAAGCCTCTCTTGACCTCAAGATTCTCTTTCCTTTCCCCTTTGGCACCCCTATCATGGGACTTACACTCCATCCTCACGCTGCTCTGACAAGGGATCGCACACTGGCAGTGACTTATTCTGCAGTTCATCGTTTTGAAAGTATTGAAAAAAATCCTTGGACAGGGAGTCAGCAGTCTTGAATGTCATATCAATTATGCCACTTATCAGCTGTTTGACTTTGAACCAATCACTGAACTTCATACAACTTCAGCTTTCTTGAGTGTTTAATGAAAATAACACTTTGCTCATTTGCTCATTCAGGAAGTATTTATTGAGAGCCTACTAGAGCCAGACACAGTCTTGGAGGCTGAAGACACCTCTTGAAACTAGACCCTGTCTCTTCCCTTGAGAGGTTTATGGTTTAAAAGGGGAGAAAGACATTTGAATTGGCAAGCAGAATACAGGGAATGTCAAGCAAGAGGGAGGCCCCAATGACCTCCCTAAAAAATAAACACCCTTAGCTTTACTTATAAAAGATATCCCTGGTACTTAAACTTGTAGCAAAACAGATACAAATATGAGCCCACTAACAATGCTAAAATGTATATGAGTATTAACCAAAAAATGAATTGGAAATTGTTTGTTTATGGCTGCTAGAAGGATATCATGTGGATATATGGCTACATTTCAGAGGATGGCTAAAAATGTATGCAAAATTTGGTGAGTACATTCACTTTTAGAAATAGAGTCCTTAGCTTTTATCAGATTTTCAAAAAGTTGAATGACCCCAAATCCTAGGAATCAATGCTATAAGGTAGATACATTTTGGAGGAGTTGTAAGTGAAATGCTTAGGTTCAAATACAGATAATAAACAGATGACAGATGATTGATGATAGATAGATAGATAGATAGATAGATAGATACAGATTATCTTCTGCCACTAATTTACATGTTCCATAAACTGCTGATGTTTCTGTACTTAACTATTATATGACTCTCTAAATATGTTAAATATCTACACTGTGAATTTGTTGAAAATTTTTTTGAGATTTGTAGGTAAAGTAATATCTAGCTCACTTTCACACAAACAAATAAAAATTTTGGCTTGCATAATCACTATTTCAACAAGAAAGACAAGTAAAGTGTTATAAATTAAAGTGATTATAGGGCAGGCCAAGTGGTGCATTCGTGGCAGGCTTGGGATGCCAGTGGCCCTGGTTCGGATCCCACATATGAGGGCCAGATAAATACACGAAGTCAGTACTCAGATTACAAGGAAGATGGAGCAGCTGGAAATGCCTAAAAGTGTAGGCAACCAACATTTTCTGCCACCGTCAATGCTGAGAATAATAAATATAATAGTAGCCAACATTCATTGAGAACTCACAAAATGCTGAGCACTGTGTTTTGTATGCATTTCTCATTTAATCCCCAAATCCCAGAAGGAAAGTGCTTTTTGTCTATTTGACAGAAAAGAAAACTGAAGAACAGAGAAGTAAAACAGCATTCTGGGCCTTACAGCTAGTAACTGTTGGAGCTAGGACAAGAAACTAGACAATCTCATAAATACCCCCTCTTAGGACTGTTCCCCTATACTACTTCCCTTATTGTGCTATACAAGATTCAGAGTTTAGAGTACTTTATCTATGGGTATTGCAGGCTTTACAACTATATTCATCAGTGGATCTTGAGTGCAAAATAAATTTGACCCCAGTGGTTTAGCTATAAATGGAAAAGACAACTTCTACAAAATTTTCTCATAAAGCCTGTTGCCAAGATTGTTGAGAACAGCATGTGCTTTTCCAAATTACAGTGATAAGAAGGTCGATGTTGCTGAGAGCCACAAGTAAGTCCTAAGGAAGCAGCAAGTCTCCTTGCTGGGATATTTTTGCTGGCCTCCACAAAAGCCTGTGCAGTGGTTTCTTGCGGAGGAGCTGGCTGAGACTACTGGGAAACCACAGTGAAGAGATTCATGCCGTTGGAAGGGTCATCAACAGGATATAGTAAATAGATTGCCCTAAATCCACTGACTGAGCTTGCAGAGGGGTGCTGCCTCAATAGTCTGGAGATCGCCATGCCCTCCATTCACTTGAAGACTAAAAGACCCCTTCCATTCTAAAGGGGGAGTAATGGGAGAAAAAGAAGTCTTTGCCTAGAGAAGTTGTATTCAAATTACTCACCCACACCTGGGCAATTTCACCAATCATACCCACAAAAAATGTAACTTTTACAATGACTGGTGTCCGCTAAGCTGTAAATCTCTTCAACAGGTGTGTATTGTTATGGGCCGGCAGGTGCTGATAAGGCCATTATTCTCATTCTCTCTCTCTCTTTCCCTCTCTTCCCATGTCTTCCTTTCTATCCCCAGGTTCCTTCAAGTCCACTGAATCTCTCTCAAAAATAATCTGCATCCCCACTAGATACTTTCTTTCCCCCTTGGGATATAAGGGACTCCATGAAGAAGTCTTCAGAGATATTAGCTCAGGTTCTTCATCATGCCATGGCTGGTCTGCTATTCCAGCCCTATGATACCCATTGAGCTCCTAACAGGCTTTCCGTCTCCCCTGGCTACCCCTTGGAACCCTGGGATATCATGTACCAATTCCCTTCGGCTTGGGAGGTGGGAGTGAGGAAATACAAGGTTAAGTTCTGGGTCTCTCTCTTTAACTTTTACATCATTAAACATTCTGAAGATTTTTGGCATAATCTCTCCATGCCTATTACCTTCAGGACTTTGGATTCTGATATGCGAAGCCAAGTTTTTGAATTTTAAAACACCTTATCTGGCTCAAGCACTTGGATTTTAGGAATTTAAAATTCTTAAAATTTGCTTCTGCTGTGAGTATCAAAAGCCATTCATCAATCCAACTCATGTCCCCTTTCTAAGTAAGCTATACCTTGCTCCATCTGCGAGTAGTATATAAAGAAAATTACATTGTGGGGGAAAAGGTAATGGGTTCCAAGCTGCACGTGGAGCAGCAGGAAAGTGGGCTCAGGAACTCTAACTAATGTATCTCAAAATATTATTTGTTGGATATGGTTTCTGGAATTCTGGGTGTTTCCTCCTATCTGGAGAGTACTCTGATAACTCTAATGGCTACATTTATGTAGCAGTTACTATGTGCCAGCACCTCTAATTCTCTCAAGACACTATGAGGTGGACCTTTTAACTCCCTTCACAGATAAGGAAAGGGAGTCTTGGATACATTTCTTAACTAAGTCCATACAGGTAGTAGATGGTGGAGCCTGGCACTATGTTATTTCCTGAGTGTACAAAGATTAATGATACAAAGATGAATAAGGATGAATGTACCAAGTGGTATAAGCATCAGATATTTAAATGGATCCTGACAGTCCAAGTGGCTAGGATTGCTACTGAGGTTTACACAAATAGGAGGAGCATTTGACTAAGGATTAGAGAAGACTTCCTACAGCTATTAACACTCCAGTTGATTCAAGAAGGATAAGCCTAGAAAGTTTGACAGGTGGAAGAAATGGGAGAGAAAAGGAAAGAAAGGGTATTTCAGGCCCAAGATACAGAATCAACAGAGTCAAAGAGGCAAGCTGAAGCAGAATGGTTTACTCCCTAGTTAGGAATATTCGTGCTATTATCTACCACCGAAAACTTGGTGTCTTTTAACAGCAGTTATTTTGCTTACGGATCTGCAATTCGGATGGAGCTTTGTTGGGACAACTCATCTGGGCTCTTTCCAGCATGGTCTGGGAGAGCTCAAATGCTGGGGCTAGGTAGGCTGAGACATTGGCTGGCTCTGTGAGCTGATAAACCTACCCCTGGCCTATCCTGTGGCTTGAGTTTTCTCACAAAATGTTGGCTGAGCTGCAAAAATGAGCATCCTGGGAAAGATTAAACCAGGTAAAAGATATATCACATTTTTCACCTAGCCTTGTAAGTCATGCAGTGCCACTTCAATCACATTGTCATTGTCAGGACAGCTACAAAATGCCACCCAATTTCAAAGACAGGAGAAAAGACCTCAACCCTTGGTGGGGTATGGAAAGGTATTAGAAGAGTATGTGGAACTGGAAATACGGTTGTGATCATTTTTTAAATATACAGTGTGACACAACACTAAACAAGAAAGAACAATATAAAATGCAGACAGCTATTTCCCATAACAATGCTCTTTCCTCATCTAATCACACTATTAGCTGCATGAGATCACTGATTGACTCATTGTTTACTAGCAGGGGGTTACCAGCATAAGGCCAAGGAAAGAATTTGTCGTTCACAAGAATTCAATATGACTTACCCACCCAGCAGGCTGGGCACAGGAAAATCCTGTCATCACTGCACAAAATACTTGTTGTGTTATCTTGGCCACATGGCACAAACAACACATTCATGAACTGTCTGCAACAAAGACTTAGCTAAAAAATATGTCCAAAGGCTTGAATTTGATTCTCGCAATTGAAAAGCCATTTCAAGCTATTTATCCCAGGCTGTTATAGATGCCTCTATTACTCTAGGCAGTAAGCTATTAGTCTTAACCAAGAATCCCTAATGATTTTGCAGAGTCATTTCAGGAAAGGTCTTATTGTTTGTGGAAGTATCCTCAGAATGGCTGAAACACTTTCAGCTTCATCTCATTTACTGGGTACAACAATCACAGTTTCATGCCATCTAATTGTAACAGAGTGCAAGACACTAACATTTCTATGTCCTGTAAGGCCCAGAGTGCAAGTGACTCAGGATTGCATGTCCAGTTAACAAAATATAAAGCTTCTTTCTTCAGGTAACCTGGAATGAAGCTAAAAGGATTAGAAGCCTCTTATCTAGAGGAATTTAACTCTGAATTTTCAGCTTCTTACTCACTTCTCCACTGCCCCCCATAAGATCATAAGAAACAGATCACAATTACTGTCTCTCATAGAAAGTAGAGTAGAAATAACGGTGACCAAATGTAGACAGGGACCCTGTTACCAAAGAATTTACATTCTAGTACGAGGGCCAGAGGTTAGTCAAATAGTCTCGCAAACATGGGATATAAATGAGAATAAATAAATGCTACAAAGGGAAAGCACCTGATTCTATGAAAGCATATTATAAAGAAACTGAGATACCCATGAGGAAAGCTTCCCTGAGGAGGGACAGTTGGGCTGAAGAATGAATATGAGTTAACCTGGCGTCAGGAGGGACAGGGCGAAATGGATTGAGGGGAGTTCCAGACAGAGAGAACAAAATGAAGAGGGGACCTCCCAGGGCAGAGCATGGCGGACTCAAGGCAGTGACAGAAGGGCAGAAGGCACAGTACACAGGACGCCTGGAAGTGTGGGCCTCCGCCAGTCTGGAGGGCCTTTGTCCTGAGCATAATCAGGAAACCACTGACACATTTTAAGCCTCTAGATTTTTAAGTTCACTCGGTTCAGAACCCTGTAATATATTCAACTAGAGAAAACCAAGTGAGAGTCGTGCAGTGGTTTTTGTGTTGACCCTACATGGGCGGGGCACCATCTGCCCACGCAGTGAAAAATCTGCACATAGGGCCAGGCAGAGTGGCGCGGTGGTTAAGCGCTGGTTTGGGAAGCCAGTGGCCCCGGTTCATATCCCACATATGAGGGCCAGTGACACTGCCCTCAAAAAAAAAAAAAAATCTGCACATAACTGAAGTCGGCCTTCCACATCCACAGATTCCCAACGACAGACTGAAAATATGCATGTTCTCCTTACCAGGACCTCCTCCCCACCTGTGTCCACCCTCCACACCGCTGTGTAGAAGGCAAGGCCTTCCGGGTCGGCGAGTGCCCTCGTTGCAGTAGCGGGAAAGCAGACGCCGGAAATGACTACGCGTTGCCGGAAATGACTATGCGTTGCCGGAAGTCCCGGATTTAGAGGCTGCCAACCTGTGTGAGAACGCAACCACCGTAATGACAAGGACTCTTGTTGTGGACCTCGGGTCCAGATGGGCATCATCTCATCTTCTCCACTGTCTTGGTCCTTGGCAGCACCTTTGTGCCTTATCTGCCTGATGACAGGATGCAGGACAGGGCCCGCCCGGAAGCTGAGAGGCTTGTGAAGTACCGAGAGGCCAATGGCCTCCCCAAAATCCAACTGAGTTAAGGCCCCAAGATCCAGCTGCCAGACGGAGGATGAGGACTGACTGCTTGCCGAATGTTGCCCAGGAGGTGCCACCTCTCCACCTGTTGCCCGTCATTCTGCCCTCACCTCAGAGCACCTAATAAAGGTACTGAAAGTCTAAAAGGTTTTATTTTTGTTTGGGCCTTTTTCTGTTTTGTTTTGTTTTTAGTTTTTGTTTTGTTTGTTTTTATGCCATCAGAACTTTATGAGGCAGAATTTGGGCAAAAAAGACAACCCCTGAAACAGTCGCTCACCTAGATCAAAACAACTGGAATAGAGGAGTCTTTGCTTGGAGACATGCTCTCATTGAGGTGAAAGCCTTTTTTTTTTTTTTTTTAAGAGGAGCTGAGTGGCTGAAGCTCTCTAAGTGCAAATTTCGGATTATTTTAAAATTGGGCAGCCAGAGGAAGACAAGGCTCTGGGGACAAGACCAAACCAGAAGCAGAGGCCAACGCCCCTTCTCTGCAGGAAGACAAACAGGTGCCAGTTTTATGTTGGGGAAATGAGTGGATATCTTCCTACAGTGAAATTTTTGTCACACCACTTGCTCAAAACATTGTAAAGGCAAATTCAGAAGGGAGGGTAAGTTCCAATGCCCGTCTGTGTTATTTCTGGTCCTATAAAATCTGTCTCCTCCACAACCAACCCCTCCTCTTCCCTAAACGAATCTTCTGTTTCATCTGAACTCTGTTTTTATGTCTACCTCCATGCTTGGGCTCATTTCATTCCTCCTTCTTGGAATGATCTTGCTCTCTTCCTACCTTGGCCATTGCTTACTCTTTCATTAGAGCATCATCCAAGTCCCACATTAATAGGATCTTCCATAACCATCCCAATATACAATACAATTGTTTTACTCTCTGAGATTTTATAGCTCCTGTTACCTCTACCCTTCATATTTACAACTAATCACAAATGAATGCACACGCTGGAACTATTCACATAGGTTTGTCTTGTCTCTTACAAGGAAAACACAAGTTCCTTGTCAGGAGCCCTGTATTTGATCTCTTTTATTTTATTTTATTTATTTTATTTTATAAAGATTTTATTGGGGAACTGGGGTAGGGGAACAAACAAGTTGCTGTCCTTTTGTTCTTCAATCTAGTTGTGGAAGACGTTGCTTCACTAGCTGTTTTGGTACTATCATTGCGCTCTTCCCAGGTGAGGCAGTTGCTCACTGGCCATTGGGTGTCCACTCACGGCAGCTCTTGCCAGCTCACACCAACTGCTGGCCACTCACACTGGCTGCCAGCCACTCACAGTAGCTCACAGCAGCCCACTGCAGCAGAGGCTGCAGCCTACGCTGTCGCCGGCGACTGGAGCAGCCCAGCTCCAGGTCATGCTGTTGTTCACCATCTTAGCTGTAGAGGGCGCAGCATCACTGGCCCTCATGTGGGATCCAAACCAGGGTTCTATTGCTCAGAGCTAGTGTCCCAAGCCAACTCTTAACCAACACGCCTCTCAGCCTGCCCTGTATAATCTCTTTATAGCTTTCATAGCTCTTATTTGAGGGTAAACTTCAGGAAGCATTCAACAGACTACACTTAAAAACTTGAGTTCACCTGAGAACTGCAATTCTATTTCATGAGCAACAGTGACATCTAGTGGTTGGAAGGTTGCATGCCTTCTTTTGACTTCAATAGTTGGAAAAGGTATTTGCAAAGAGAATGTTGCCGATTATTTAATGAATCCAAATTATCCCCTTCAATTATCCTTGCTTTTGAGGGTATTCCAAATGTAGATTTATGTACTCTGCCTTCCCAATGCCTTCCCCACCTCCTGTGGTCCAACGGCCCACAAACTGCTGGTAAAGGCTCCCTGCGTGTGCTTCTTGCAAACCACAACTTCCCTTTCCCGTAGAAAGATCACCAGAAGCAGTCATGGCGATTATGCGATCTTTAATTCTCTACTTCCTGTTAAGATGGAGGTTTATGTGCATAAATATTTATTTTGGAAATAAACTATGTAATTGAGGAAGAAACTTGAGATGATAAATATGATAACCAGAGTAGAAACTCATTTCAAAGCCAAATGGGAAAAAGGCAGTGTGGTATAGAACAAAGCTGTGGACTTTGGCTTCCAAGAGACTTGGGATCAGATACCAGTTCTTCCCATTAAAGTCACGTAGTCGTTATGACAGAGTAACATCCCTCGAACTCCATTTCCTTATCCCAAACAATGAGGATGACATGTACCTTACCAAGCCGCTCTGGGAAGGATTAAATAGAATCATGTACAATAAAATTCTGGCCCAGAGTAGATAGTCATTAAATGAGAGCTATGATTATTATTATTATTTACGTTTTGCTAAGAATAATTGTCCTCATGTTTCTAATGTAATATTTTTCTTAAATGCTGGGTTTTAAATTTGGGATTGTCATTAACTAACTTTGATCCTAATTTAAATTACCTAATTTCTCTTGGCTAAAGATACTTAAGCTGAAAAATAATGAGATTGGGAAAGCTCCTTTAAATCTCTGAAAATGAAATAGGAATTCTAATCTGTAGACATCAAAATTTGAATAGTAATGAAGGGTTTAGAAGAACTTGAGCAGACTGATATCTTTACATAGAGAACTTGAAAAATGATCTCTTTAACTCAAGTAATAAATTGTGAAAATAATCTGGATTTGTGGAGGGAGATAAAAGTGTTAGGAATAAATATCTAAACAAATTTATCACAAGAAGGTATTGTGAAGTACTGATTTGTGTGGCCCCCCTGTGGGCAGAATGTGAATCACAATTACCCTTTTAAAGTGTATATATTGTGTTGGAAACACCTAAGTCTTCTAAATTTTATCTGAACTCTATGGAAAAATGAGAACTTATTTCAAAAGTTGACCTTTTTTTGCCTATTATTTGGAACTTGGCAAACGTTTTTCCATATAAGGAGTGTTGCATACCATAGTTTCTTTACCAGTCAATCCCACAGATTAATGCCACAGTTAGGCCTCAACTATATAACCCCACAAACAGGATCCCAAGTAGCATCAATGGACAGTGATGTTTCTTTGGAAATGTCAGAGAACAATAAAAGTTTGAGGCTGGAAGAAATTTGAGATCACTATTCTAAATTCCAGTAGAGTATACCAAAAACACACCTTCCCCCAGTTTGGGGCCTAGCAATGGGAGCCAATAATCCCCTCCCCATCTAGGACAGATGTAGCAAAGAAACCTATTGAGTATTATAGTAATAGCAAGGCATGATCAGTCCTGGGTTCTAATTCTCACTCTTCCATCTGTTACAGGAGAAGGAGTATGGGGTGGGGGCCAGTCTCAGAGCGCCCAAAATCTCAGAGCGCTGAGCAAAGGTTTAACCTATTTTGTGCTCATATTAACAACCATTGCAGGTTGGCTGCAGCTCTGTTCCAAATCTTCATTCTGCAATCCAGGCTGAAGTAGCAGCCACTAACAGGAACGTACTAGTCTGGTGGCAGAGGGAAAAAAAATTGACCAGTGAGATGACTCAAAGTCTAAGCTCAGGATTGCAATAAAGATCAAAAAAGAGTGTGATGATAGATAGATAGATAGATAGATAGATAGATATGTGTGTATTAATATACCCTTTCCTAGAGATTCTGTACAGTGAGTCTCATGCGGAACTCTGGTGCCTATATTTTTTAAATGTTGCAGGATTGAGAGAGACTTGGAGAGGCATAATTCTAACCCATGAGTCTGGCTGTGCCTGAAGCTAGCAAAGGCCAAGACTGTTATTCAATTATCCGTTGGTTTGCCATTGGATTCCTGTCCACTTGTAACCTAAAGAGTTCTAATTAATACACTCCCCTCAGGCATAGTCAGTGTTGTTGTTGTTGTTGTTGTTTAATACATGCAATTTGAAGAATAACCAGGTATAACCTTGTTCAACTATTAATACTAAAGCAATTCATGCCATCATTGTGGTCCTTCAGGTTGAGACCTTTCAGTCAGCTCCAAAGTTTCTGTGGTACAGATATCTAAGAAACAAAACCTTTCATCGATGTTCCAGGAAGGTAAAAGGAAAACCACCTTTCCCAACAGATGAAGACATTTACAAAATGGGGTAATGCTGTGCTCAACTTGCCTTCCTTCTCAGCATTCCCTGACTCCTCTCTCTTGTCCCTCTTGTCTACATTCTGATCACTCCTACTCCATAGCTGGGCACTTTACCCAGCTTCACTTTTCTCAGCGCTTCTTCAGACAGAATTAGTTCTGTCTGGGAAAGTATCCCTTTCATCAAGAAACCCGTGGAATCTTAGCTAACCCCTGCCTCCATGCCTATAATGTCAACTGTTGAGATGTAACAGTTCAGATTTACAAGTTTTCTCAGATCTCCTCCATCCCTAATTCATAACATGTAAATGCTAGGTATTCTAAGGAAGAAAAAAAATTATTTCTTCTCTTTGGGCACACACAAAATTTCAAAACAGATGGACCTGGATGCCAAATGTTGCTACAGAGTTTAAATTTTTTCTTGCTGTAAATAAAAAATGTCATTGTAATACTTAGTTTATTAAAAATTTAAAGCTATTTTTAAAAAATATCTTTTCACTCCTTGAGATGTGACAGAACATTAACACATAATCTCAGAATAGTTAGTGTATCAGAAACGACCCACCCACACATGCTACAAGTACTTCTAAAGTATGAATTCAAGAATTGGTCCTGTTTTATAGTAACAACAGAGGAACTTCCCCTGTATTGATCAAGTTTTTTATTTTCTGTATTTTGGTGCTTTGACATCTTGGGGACTTGCTGACTCTGAAGTCCCTCCCAGGGTTAGCCAATGCCTAGAGATAGCAAACAATTCATCCTGGAATGTTCCTTCAAGACCAACCAATCCAGGACCCATACCTTCCACCATCTCCTTTATTAGGATATCACATGCTGAACAAGCCACTATGCCCCTGCCTTAATCAGTCCAAGGTCAGGTACCAGACCACTAGAGACAGCCCTCAGACCCCAAGTCTGCTAAAATTATTCAAACTAGCCAATTCTATGCTTGTTTATCCTGCTTTGCTGTGCCTTTCCTACGGAAACCACGATAAAAGTTCTCGCACACAGTTTCCCCCCGCTTTCTTCCGAGAACATACAAGATCAAGCATGTTCAGTACAGTATGGCCTTGGATTTTCCCTGCTTCCTTGGCCTCCTGGCCAACCCTGGTACTTCCCTGTGTACCCCTGTATAGAGCGGCATACTTCATGTTTTTAGGGTCTCTGAGTACGAACTTTTTCCTTCATGACAGCCATTTCTGTATATGTCTTACTACATGTGATTAAAACAAGTCCTGGGTACGTTTTACAACATGGGCAATCTTATTAATTATTTGGCAAAATAGTTTCTATTAATAAATATATTATTAATCTAATATGTTTTACAATATTCAGAGGTTTCCTTGAGATACATTTTTCTTTTTAACTAAGACTTCAGTGCTGAAGAAAATTGAACTCCATTGAGACTGTTTTGGAATGAATCACTTCCATATATTTTAGGAAAAGTTAAGTAATAAAGTCAAAGCTGGATTTGTGGTCTACAGAAGTTTCTATAATCTCCTTTTGATATGAATAAAATACTGTGAGTCATCAAAGGAAAATTAATTTTACATCTTGTGGATTAGAAAACATTTCAGAAAGCTTTATAAAACTCAGAGAAAGCATTGCTTCTAACTTAGCTAACTATTCATTTAGATCTGGTGGTTTAATCTTGTGATTTATTTTCAAAAGAAGCTATTAACAAACAAGTAGGCTCATATGTGACTGGCTGGTGTTTCTTTGCCTGGAGGAAATTAATTTTATGACCAATGATAACTTTTCTTTTAATTGACATTTAAAAAAGAATGGAATTGATGGCCTGTTGGTGGACCAGATACATTCATGAATGCCTTGTTGCCAGGCTGGGAGATTTTACACACTACATCCACTTTAATGTAATCTTTCATAATGCATGTTGGGAAATAAAAACATCATTGTCCCTGAGAAGTTCATTTTTCTCCATTTAGAAGAGAAACTTTAAAAAGATTTTGTATATAAAAGCAACCAGAGATAGAGCCAGAGTGCCCATAACTTTAAGTGATGGATCTCAAATTCTAATTTGAATAAAATCAGTTGTAGTGCTTGTTAAAAATACATATTCATAGATCATACTCTCCAAAAATTCTGACTCAATAGTCTGAGGAGAGGCCCAGGAATCTACATTTTTGTTAAGCAGCCTGCATTCTGACACAGGTGTTCCAAGAATCACAATTTAGTAAACACAGAGAAACCAATGGCCTACTTTCCCTGCTCCTAAAGGCTTGTTATTGAGCCATGTGTGCAGTCAGGGGTCTAAAGTATCTCCTAGTAGCAGCTTCTCTCTAAAAGTTGAGTTGGTAATATTAATTTCACATATATACAGAGGGTGCTAAAAAAATGTAAACACATTTTAAGAAAGGAAAAAACTATTAAAATTGTAATACAATGACACTAGCACTCACTTGATTAATGCCATCTTTTGAGCGAACGTCATACCACACATTGCTACTGTAATTCAGTTCAACTTTGAAAAGTAATACATACATAACATATCTCAAAATGTGTACATACATTTTTTGGCATCCTCGGTATATTATATATACATTTTTTAAATTAAATTTATTGGGGTGACAATGGTTAGTAAAATTACATAGATTTCAAGTGTACAATTCTATAATACATCATCTATATATCACACTATGTGCTCACCACCCAAAGTTAATCATGTATAAAAAATACATTTTTATATAGATAAATAAATCTAGATACAGATATGTTATTAATCCTCACTTTTTAGGCCCAGGCATAAATGGGTAAAAATTCCAGCTAAGACTGACTGTCTTAGGGCAAGTTAAACACTTTGAATCTCAGTTTCCTCATCTTTACAATGGGATTACAGTGAGATTCCATTTCACAGAATTATGGTGAGGATTGAAGAGGCAAGTGTATATAATGCATTTAGCCCAATTACTAGCAAAAATAGGGGGTCAGTAAGTAGTAGTTATTATTATCCAACTGTAGGGGTCTAGTCAGTGCAACTCAATGATGCTTTACATTTGTGAAGATTGCTACCTGGTTTCCAGAGGTCTTTCATGCATATTGTTTCATTTTATCCTCCCAATTTGCATGTGAGGTAAGAGGGTACAGGATATTGTCCAGTTTACAAATAAAGTTCAACCACAGCCTGCCACCATGAACATGTGCTCACAGACTCAATGTGAAAAACCCAGCATCAAAGCAGCTGACAGGAGAGGAGTTTCTTTTGGCTTTTGAAGCCAAGGAATTAGTGTACTGCAGAATACTCCTGTAAACTTCAGGTCTCATGGTGAGTCTGAAATTTGCAGCACAGTGGCTAAGGGTATGGGTTTTGGAGTCGATAAACTGGGGTCTGCCACTCTAACGGTTGTGTCAATGTAAGTCTTCTGAGCCTCAGTTGCCTCTTGTAAAAATGGGGCTAATAAAGCAATGATTAAATAAGATCATTTGCATAGTAGTAAAAATAGCTAATATTTATTGAAGCTTACATAAAATATTTTTCATCATGTATAGCAGAGTACTGCTCCAAATAGATTTAGTATTAATATATACAAAACCACCCTCCTACACATGCTGCAAGTACTACTAATATATGAGAGCTATTATCACTATTGCTAACTTAAAGAGCAGAGCATTATATTTTTTTCCTAATGTGAAGAAATAGCTAATGGACAAATGATTAGTCACCATTTAATTGCTTACTTTATTAGGAAGCAGAGTAAACATAAAGAGACTGTGAAGCTAGGCCCAGATCACAAAATGGCTCCATGGCAGGGTCAGGTTTCTGCCCCGTGGAAGACCTTGCCTCTTCTCCAGAGATCACTGTGATCCTTTCATTTCATTCAAAAGAAAGACTTCCACTTGGGGAATTCCCTTGTAGACTTCCATGGTTTCATCCCAAATGCTCTTGGGTCTGGAAAATTACTTTGTATTCTTATGTTTAATATTCTGAGTTTCTGTTCAAGATGGAATTTTTGCTGAGTTAAAGGCCCACACAGTTCTTACAGGTTCCAATTTGGAACCAATCCTGAATCTTTTGTGGCTTTGAGTTAGTCTTGGCAGAACTCTTTCAGAGTGGGAGGATTTTTAATGGGTTTCTTTCAAGAGTCACTTTAAAGTGTTCATTTAGGCTCAAACCAAAGTAAACTGACCACTCTATTCCCATGGATTTCAGAGGAACAAGGGTTAGAATTCAGGGGAAATGTGGTAAGCAGGCCTACTGAGAATTTGGTTGGTACTGTGGGCCATAAAACAGAAGCAAGACCATGCTGTCACTAAAAGAAACTTTCTCACACAGACTTTTCTTAAAACTTTCTACTATACTGTGTTTCCATAACAGTGGAAATGTTTTGAATACGAGTAAGTTGTGAAGAATTCTAAATGGGACTTTTTCTTGAGAGACCTCATGACTCAAATATATTTTAAAATTTAAGGATTAAATATGTCTTATAATAGTGACATTGTTTAGTATTATGATAGATGTTAGTATCCAAAAACTCCATAAAGATGAAAATAATACACTTTATTTCTACTGTACTCTCTTTCAAATCATATAGTAATTATTTTTAATAATCTTCCTAAATCTATCTAGCTAAAATATTTTAACAGTCTGTCAAATTTCTTATTTTGTTAACTATTCAATTTTTATTGAGATATGTTTGATGTATAATATTGTGTAAGTTTAAGGTGTACAGGTGATACATTTATACTGAAATATGATTAGCACTGTGGCGTTAGCTAGCACCTCTATCACATGGTATAATTATAATTTCATTTTGTAGTAGGAACGTTTAAGATTAGTCTCATAGCAACTTTGAAGTATGTAATACCACACCGTTAACTACAATTACATTAGATCTCCAGAACTTACTCATCTTTTAACTGCAAGTTTGTACCCTTTGACCGCCATTTCCCAAATTCTTCCTACCTCCCAGTCCCTGGAAACAACCACTCTACTCTGTTTCTTTGAATTTGGCTCTTTTAGATTCCACATGTTAGTGAGATCATACAGTATTTGTCCTTCTCTATCTGACTTACCTCACTTAAACGTAATTACCTCAAGGTCTGTCCGTGTTCTCACAAATGGCAGGATTTCCTTCTTTTTTGCGGCTGGATAATATTCTATTTTATACATATACCTCATCTCCTTTATGTATTCTTTCATTGATGGATATTGAGATTGTTTCCATATCTTGACTATTGTGAGTAATCCAATATACACGGGAGTGCAGATATCATTCTGATGTGCTGTTTTCATTTATTTTGGATGTATAAGCAGAAGTGGAATTGTGGGATCATAATGTAATGTGATATGATAATACTGGCATACCGCATAGATATTGTGGGTTCGGTTCCAGATCACTGCAATAAAGTGAATATTGCAATAAAGCAAGTCACACAAATCTTTTTGTTTCCTAATGCTTTTAGAAGTTGTTTATACTATAGTCTATTAAGTGTGCAATAGCATTATGTCTAAAAAGAACTATGTACATACCTTAATTAAATATTACTTTATTGCTAAAAAATGCTAACCATCATCTGAACCTTCAGAAAGTTGTAAACTTTTTGTTCATGGAGGATCTTGCCTTGATGTTGATGAAAATGCAATATCTGTCAAGTACAGTAAACCTAAGACAAGGTATGCCTGCATTTTGAAGAAGCTCCATGCTGTTTTCCATAGTGGCTGAATCAATTTATTTTCCCTCCCATCTCTTATTCCTGATCTTACAGGAAAAGCTTTCAAACTTTGACCATTGAGCATGATGTTAGCTATGGGCTTAACATATATGGATTTTGTTATGTTCAGATACATTCCCAATTTGTTGAGAGCTTTTATCATGAAAGGTATTCAATTTTATCAAATGGTTTTTCAGCATCTATTGAGCTGATCATATTTTTTATCATTCATTCTATTAATGTGATATATCATTCTTTGTTGATTTCATATTTTAAACTATACTTGCATCCCAGGAATTGATCCCATTTGACCATGGTGTATTATCCTTTTAACATGCTGTTGAATTTGGTTTGCTAGGATTTTATTGAGAATTTTTGTGTCTCTATTCAAATGGGATATTGACCTGTAGTTTTCTTTTCTTGTAGAATCCTCATCTAGCTCTGTTATCATGGTATTGCCATACTGAAAAATGAATTTGGAAGTGTTCCCTCTTCTTTGATGTTTTAAAATAGTTTGAGAAGGATTGGTGTTAATGTTTTACGTGTTTAGTAGAATTTACAGGTAAACCGTCTGGTTCTGGGCTTTTTTGGGGAGATGGGAGCTTTTAGACTACTGATTTAATCTTCGTACTCATTTATTGGTCTGTTCAGATTTTCTATTCATGACTCAGGTTGTATTTTTTTATCAGAATTTATTCATTTCTTCTAGGTTTTCTAGTTTATTTGTTTCTTCATAGTACTTATGATCTTTGTATTTCTGTGGTATTAATTATAATAACTCCCCTTTCATTTATGATTTTTTATATTTGAGTCTTTTCGCTTTTTTCTTAGTCTAGATAATGTTTTTTCAATTTCATTTATATTTTGCAAAGATCAGCTTTTAGTTTTTTTGCCTTTACTATTGCCTTTCTAGTCTCAACTTTATTTTCATTCTGATCTTTGTTATTTCCTTTCTTCTGCTAACTTTAGGCTTGGTTTTTTTCTTCTTTTCTGTTTCTTGAGATGTACAATTAGAGATTTATTTCAGATGTTTCTTTTTCTTGTCTTTTTTTGAGGGGGAGAATTGAGGGGTGAACAGTGTTTGGAAATTGGTGAGGGGGACCAGCCAAGTTGTTGTTCTTCAGTCTTCGTTGTGGAGGGCGCCAGTCGCCATCTGGCTGCCCATCCGCAGCTCGTGGCCTCAAGGTACCGAGTTCAATCTTAGCTGCAGGTGGGCGTAACCACCATCCTATGCGGGAGTCGAACCGGCAACCTGGTCATTAAAAGTGCACATTCTATCCACTGAACCATCCATCCGGGTGGCAGCTCAGCTCAAGGTGCCGAGTTCAGTCTTAGTTGCAGGCAGGCATAGCCCACCATAGAACAGGCAGTCTTGTTGTTAGAAGCACATGTTCTCACCATCCTGCCACCTGTTTGCAGCTCAGTGGCAGCTTAGCTTGGGTGCAGTGTGGCTGGCCCATGTGGGAATTGAACCGGCAGCCCTGTTGCTCAGAGCTCTCACTCTTAAACTAACTCTTAACCAACTGAGCCACTCGGCAGGCCCCAGATGTTTTTTTTTTCTTAATGTAGGCATTTATTGTTATAACCTTTTCTCTTAGAACTGTTTTGCTACATCCTATAAGCTTTGTTGTGTTACGTTTCCATTTTCATTTGTTCCAAGATTTTTTTTATTTTTTATTTTTTCTTAGAGCTGTTGGTTGTTTAGGAGTGTGTTGTTTAATTTCCACACATTTGTGGATTTTTCCCTCCATTTTTTATTTCTAGTTTCATACCATTATGTTCAGCACAGACACTTGTTATTTCAATCTACTTAAATTTGATAGGACTTGTTTTGTGACCTAACATGATCTGACCTGGAGAACGTTCTGTGTGCATTTGAGAAGGATGTGTATTCTGCTGCTGTATACATGGAATATTATATATGTGTCTGTTATGTTCATTTGGTCTAAAATTCTAGTCTAGTGTTTTGTTTCCTTATTGATAGTCTGTCTGGATGATCTATCCTTAGTTGAAAGTGGGATATTGACTTACCCTAGTATTACTTTATTGTTATCTGTTTCTCCCTTTATATCTGTTAGTATTTGTTTAATATATTTAGGTGCTACAATGTTGGGTTCATAAACATTTACAATTATTATGTTCTCTTGATGAATTGACCTCATTATCATTATATAATGACCTTCTTTGTCTCTTATTACAGTTTTGACTTCAAATCTGTTTTCTCTAACATAACTACCCCTGTTCTCTTTTGATTTCCATTTGTATGAGATAGCTTTCCATCCCTTCATTTTGAGCATCTGTGTGTTCATAAAGGTGAAATGAATCTTGTGTAGGCAGCAGATACCTGGGTCTTGTTTTTCTTAATCCATTCAGCCACTCTGTGCCTTTTGAATGGAGAATTTATCCATTTACATTTTAATAATTATTGATAGGTGAAGATTTACTAATGCCATCGTATTAATTGTTTTCTGATTGTTTTGTAGTTCCTTTGTTCCTTTCTTCTTCTCTTGCTGTCTTCCTTTGTTAATTAATGACCTTCTATAGTGGTGTGCTCTGATTCCCTTGTCTTTTGTGTATCTGCTGTAGGCTTTTGCTTTGTGGTTACCATGGGGCTTCCATAAAATATCTTACAGATATAACAGTTTGTATTAATGAGAACTTTAAACTTTGATCGCATATAAAAACTCTACCCTTTTACTCTTCCCCCCACTGTTTTATGTTTTAATGTCACAATTTACCTCTTTTTATAGTATGTATTCACTAATTATTGTAACTATAGCTATTTTTAATAATATTTTTCCTTCAACCTTTACACAAGAGTTAAGTGATTAACTGTGGGGGTCCAGCCTCCGTGAGTCCAGGGGTACCCTCAGGTGGAGATGGTGTCGGCAAGGGAAGGAAAGAAAGAAGAAAGAAACCAGAGAGTGGAGACACCAGGGGAGTTTCAGAGAGGAAGTGTCACACTTGATTGCCACAGCATGTCCCCTTTATGGGGAACTTTTGACCATTATCCAATCACAAGTTTAAGTTCCACATAGTTTTGATGTATTTTTCTTTCTTAAGACTTTTGCAGTCTTTACTTCCTTATTATAATTGTTCTCCCCAGGGCACAGTGACCTTTTCTACCTTAGAGGATAATCTCATCTATGATAATCTCTTTATGACCCAGACTCAGTTTCTACATATCACCTAAAGAATGGTGACCGTGACTACCTTGACTATTAGTCCCCAAATTCCAGCAGTAAGACTCACAGGGCGTATACTTGAGCTAAAGATTCAGTGTCTGTTGCTACAACAATGTACAAGGCAAAGAATCCAATTAAGGCTATTGATTAACATAGCTCATAGTCAGCAAATCATCTCTTATTGGAACTCTCATGGCCTGGAGACTTTTAGTCTTCAAGGAGACTTTCCACAGCAGGAGCATTAGGCAAGTGAGCTCAAGGACTCATGTTATTAGCTTCTCACAGGCAGGCTGTCAGTTTCTCACAGCCAGAGGTCTGTGCCTCAGTTTCCAAGGGGCTTGAGTCCCCAGTATCTCAGTTCAGGGGTCCCTTCAGACTGTAGCCTGTCTTAGGGAATTTCCTTTTTATTAGGAAATCTTGCCCCGTCATTGACTTACACAGCCAGCTATCATCAGGGAACCACAGAAACTTGTCACAAATGCAGTGAGTGTATATCTCCTAAGGAGGAAAGGCACATGGGTTCATAGAGGCAGGAGATATTACATGACCAACCATAAGGCAGCACCCCTAATATCTAGTGCTGAGCATGGCACTGTGACCTTGTCAGACACTGGGGGTTGTCGGCTCTCAACAATTAACCCAGCATCATATTACAGTATTAGAGTATTCTGAAGTTGACTTTATACTTACCTTTATCAGTATATTTTATATTTTCATGTTACCAATTAGCATCCTTTTATTTCAGCTTTAAGAACTCTTGTCAGCATTTCTTGAAAGGCAGGTCTAGTAGTGATGAGTTCCCTCAGCTTTTGCTTGGAAAAGTCTTTATCTCTCCATTTCTGGGGAACAACTTTGCCAGATTAAGTATCATGGTTGACAGGTTTTGTTTTGTTTTTTCCTTTCAGTATTTTGAATATATTATCCCACTCTCTCTTGGCCTACAAGGTTTCTGCTAAGAAATTCACTCACAACTTTATGGGGTTTCCCTTGTATGTGAGGATTTTTTTTTTCTGTTGGCTGCCTTTAAAATTCTCTTTTTGTCTTTGATTTTAGACCATTTTATTATAATGTGTCTTGGAGAAGGTCACTTTGGTTAGAAATTGTTTGGAGACCTAAGAGCTTCATGAACTTGAATGTCCAAATCTCTCCCCAAATTTGGGAAGTTCTCTGTCATTATTTCTTTAAATAAGCTTTCTACTCCATTCTTTCTCTCTTCTCCTTCTAGAACTCCAATAATGCAGATTGTTTCTCTTAATAGAATCTCTTAGTTCATGTAGGCTTTCTTTAGTCTTTTTCATTACTTTTTTCTTTGTTTTCCTCTGACTGGAAATTTCAAATGACCTATCATCTACTTTGTAGATCCTTTCTTCTGCTTAATCCAGTGGGCTGTTGATGCTATTACACTTTTAAATTTTATTTATTGTATTATTCAGCTCCAGAACTGATATTTGGTTCTTTTTTATAATGTTTGCTTCTGTTATACTTCTCATTTTTTTCATGTATTGTTTTCCTTATTTTGTTGAATTGTCTTCCTGTTTCCTAGTAGCTCACTGAGCTTTCTTAAAACAACTATTCTGAATTTTTATTTTTTTAGGGCAGTGTCACTGGCCCTCATATGTGGGACCTGAACCGGGGCCGCTGGCTTCCCAAGCCAGCACTTAACCACCACGCCACTCAGCCAGCTCAATTTTTTGAATTTTTTAATCAGGCAAATTACAGCTCTCCATTTCTTTGGGATCAGTAACTGGTAAAATACTGTATTCCTTTGGTGGTGTCATGTTTCTTTGATTTTTCATGTTTCTTGAAGCCTTGCAATGCTGTCTGTATATTTGAAGAAGCAGACACCTCTTACAAGTCTTTACTGACTGGCTTGGGGAGAGCAGTACCTTCCGTCAACCCTGTTAGGGATTCTGAAGCAGTCTCAGACTTTTTCTATAAATATATTACTCCAGATTTTTTTGTTCCCTCTTGTAGAGAAATTGTTAAAATTGTATGCCTTCTCTTGGTCCTACAAAAGCAAGCCATGTGCTGACAGCTTCTCATTTCCTTGCTTTTCCTACAGCAATGCTCAGTTTTGTGTGCTTTCTCCGAATCCCACAGGGTTGGACCAGTTTTCTACCTACGTGCATGCTCACTAGGTATCTTCAAATGCTTTCCCCCACTGGTACACACAGGGAGATGATCACGTGGTGAGGGGAGTGAAGTATGCAGAATGTCAAGGGTGTCAATGGGCCAATTGGGAGTGCCTGCAGGCAAGGCATCCTCAGCAGCTCATGAGTGGGCTGTCTGATGGAATCCATCACGGGCTTGGTAGGACCTGCATCCCTTTGATATGTTCCATTCCAACCCCTGGCTAGTGTTCTCCCAGCTGCTCCCTGCCCCCATCACAACATACATCAGTATTATGGGTCGGGTGAGAAAGAAATAGGTGTCTTTAACAGCTTCCTACCCAGCTGGAAAAATAAAACCATTCCTCTTACCCTCTTCATCCATCCAAATCATAATTTGTTACTCCAACAATGTGCTGAAACTTCTTGGCTAGGCTCCTGGACTTCCATAAAGGCACTTTTATCTGTGAGTGATTGAATCAGTGTTCTTGTGAGGAAGACAGTAGAAAGCTATTATTTCACCATTTTGATCTCTATGTAAATATGACTTTGCTTTTTTTTTTTAATAGTGATGTTATAATTGATGTGGCTCATTTGTCCTGAAAAGAAGCAACTAGTTGCATAATTCAAAAAAGAAAAACAGGCATTATTGAGTTGTAGTCACTGTACTTAGTCCTATACAATAAGGACTAAATGGCCTGCCCAAAATTATATGTTATACATGGGGAATCCAAAACTGGAGTCCAGGCAGTTTGACTCTAAGAACTGTGCTTTCCAACCTGATAGCCATTAACCACATGTGGCTCCTTAGGTTTAAATTAAATCATATGAAACTAGAAATTTAGTTCCCTCACTAGCCACATTGTAAGTGTTCAGTAGTTACACATGCCTAGCAGCTACCATATCAGACAGTACAGAGAATATCTCCATTTATGCAGAAAGTGCTATTGGATAGCACTGCTCTACAGGCAAACTCTTGGTCTATCCTTTTACATAACATTGTTAGATTATGAAAGCAAATTTATGGTCAAAGTTTTAATGATTCCTTCTGTGCAGGTAACCATTACAAGTATGTATCTAGCTTAGCATTTTCCTAATTACCAGTGCCACATTTCCATCCGTATGTCAGCTATAGTCAGTTAAACATTCTACTATCAACTTAAACTTGTATTTTTAAACTGAATGTCACCTTTTCCCCGAAACCAATTTTCTCTCCTGACTTCCCTGTTTCCATCTTTGCTATTCTTTTATTTCCATTTCTGAAGTTTATTCATTAAACTTTTATTTATTTATTTTTATTTCTTCTTTCCTGTCCTCTGAATCTATATCCTGTCAACCTTCCCTTAGAAACATCTCTCACATCTGACTTCTCGCTATCAGACTAGACCATAATGGGCATACCTGAATCTTATTTTTCCCCAAGTCTTTCCAGTTCTCTCATGACATCAGGTTAATTGTACCAAATACCAATGGCCCTGTCCTTCTCATTCTCAGAAAATTACAGTAGTGTCCCTAAAAATTGTATTGCTGTGTCCTACAATCTTATCTATCTTATCTCTTTCTTCATTTCTGTGTGAACTGTCCGTTCTAACTAGACTCATCTTATTCCTATTGTGAGATGATTTACCTTTGCATTCCTAAAATATGTTCTTGTTTCTCCTCCATATATCTTCACTTATTGAAATCTTAACCATCCTGAAAGGACTGACCTCAGGGCCCTTCCTCATATGTGGAGTGAAACCATTTTAGGTCATAATGTTCTTTTCAGATGCCAGAGTAGTCACTCTATGTACTATTCATCACATAACTTCCTGTCTTTCCAAGTGTATCAGTCAGGGCTCCCCAGAGAAACAGAACTAATAGGGTGTGTGTGAGTCTGTGTATCTGTGTGTGTCTGTGTGTCTGTGTGTATAGGGTAAAATATAGATAGCCAGGTAGGTAGATAGGTGGATAGATATATATTTTTATTGATTGGTTGATTGATCGATTGATTGATTTTTAAGGAATTTGCTTGCATGAGTGTGGTCGTTAGCAAGACTGAAATCCTCAGGGCAGGTTAGAAGTTTGGAAATTCTGGCAGGAAGTTGATGTCTTGAGTCTGAAAGCAGTCTGGAGGTAGAATTTTTTTTCTCTTTATAGAATCTCAATCTTTCTCTTAAGGCCTTTAATTAGATGAGACCTACTCACATTGTGAAGGATAATCTTCTTTACTCAAAATCTAATTTAAATGTTAATCACATCTATAAAATACCTTTACAACAATATATAGACTGGTGCTTAATCAAACAACTGGGTACCATTACCTAGCCAAATTGATACATAAAATTATCCATCATATGAATATATAGGTATATCTTTAGACTTATATCTAATTCTCAACTCTGCAATCTTGCTAGACATGTGGAAAGAAGAAGGAAACAGCATTTGGGGGATTGCAGTAGATCTACATATTAATATTAGAGGATATAAAAACAATTGGCACTTGTGAAGAGTATAGAACACTCCTCCAGTTCAGAAAGAATAGATTTATGGAAAAGATGGAAGCAAAAAGTTTTGTGAAATTGTCCGTTTTCAACAATGATCTTCCTACTACTAGTTTGTTCTTCTTGGAGCTTCTATAAAAGTCATATCTTTCTTTGTCTAATCAAAAATCCCATGTTTCCCATCCAACCTGTTAATCTTACCTATGCATCAGATTACCCTTACCAACCACATTTCAAGATTAAGCCACTCAGAAAATTTCTTCCCACAGTTCTAGTGTGTCATATGACTCTCCATCTTGGCACGTGAACCCAGACTTTTTTTTTTAAGCAAAAGCACTTGTAAATAAAATATTCCCTTCTAATTTTATATTTCTTTGTACTCTGTATAGTATTTGCTATTACCTCTACATAGTTATCAGTCAGTAAGGATTGGCTGACTGACAGATTTTACTTAGGCCAAGTAAGATGTTCAGAGTTTTATTCTCACATTACCTACTTACTGTTGGATATTACTGCCTGATTAACTCATCAGTATCTCACATTTGACATGTTTCAAACCAAACTTATTTTCCTTCCAAAACACTGAATGATGTGGACAAATGAGAGGATGGCCATCATGGCCAACCTAAATTTGCCCATATAATGATGGATTTTCTTTCATCCTGTGTCCCTTTGTCTCAATGCACTTTTCCTCTCCACCATATAAGTTATACTCCCTCTGCCTGGGATACTCTTCTTGATCTTTATATGTCAACCTTTTTCTTGTAATTCAGCTTTCACCTTAAACATTACCTTCTAGAAGAGGTTTTCCTTAATTAGACAGTATAACTACCATATGATTCTTCATCACATTGCCTTATTTTAGTTCTACTTTAGTTATTTACCTAAAACTTACTACTATCTCGTTTTTATTTATGTACATCTTTTGTTAAAACCGTGACTCTCCCTAAAATTGAGTGTAAGCTCCATGACAACAGAGTCTTCTAGACTATTTCAGTGCTTATGATACCTGGCAAAGTATACATATAAAGAATGAAGAAATGAAGAAAAAAATCATTTAAGCCTGTTAAAAATGTAGATTTCCCAGTACATTACTTTAGCTTCGATATCTGTTATTTTAACATGCACTCTGGGAGATTCTGATGCCAAGAGGTCCTTGAATCATTTTAAAACTATGCTATGGACAGTGTTAGCATTACACTGTATTTTGAACATTATTTTTACATTCTTAGATTTAGCAGGGGGAAAAAAAAAAAACTTCTTCTAGAGAATTACTGCTTTCTATTTGCCAGGACTGTGTGCTAAGTGCTATAGAGTTGTGTTTCTCAAATTTGATATGTATATAAACTGCCTGGAGAATCTTGTTAAAATGCAGATTCTATTCAGTAGTTCTAGGGGGAATCCAAAATTCTACATTTCTGGAATGGATGTTTAAGAAGCATAATTCAGTATAGCCACTATGGAAAACAGGATGGCGGTTCCTCAAAATATTAAAAATAGAATTACCATATGATCCAGCAATTGCATATATGATTATGCATGAAAGAAATGACATCATTATCTCTAAGAGGTATCTACACCCCTGTGGGAAGTTGATAGCACCCCAGTGTCTGACAAGGCCACATTGCCCTGCTCCGCACTGGATATTAGGGGTGCTGCCTTATGGCTGGTCATGTAATATCTCCTGCCTCTATGAACCCATGTGCCTTTTCTTCTATAGGAGACAATATATTTACTACACTTGTGATATGTTCCTGTGGTGCCCCAATGAGCTAACTACGCAGCCAAGGACGGGTAAGATCTCCTAAAAGTGGGGAGACAACCCAAGCCAGGCGGTAGTTCCATGGGGGACCCCTGAACTGTGATATTGGGGATCAAGCCCCTTGGAAACTGAGGCACAGGCCTCTGACAAACTCAGGCCAGAAAACTCAGGCCTGTGAGAAGCTGATGCATTTGCCTAAGGGCCTTACTGTGAATAGTCTCCTGAAAGATTAAGTCTTCAGGCCATGAGAGTTCCGGGTAAGAGGCAGCTCTAAGACATCCACTGACCATGGAATTGTTAATCAGCCTTGTGTAAATTCCTTTGCCCAGTGCCTCCTTGCAGCAACAGATACTGAAGCTTTGACTGAGAAACGGATGCAGCCCTCTGTAGGATAAGAGAGGTGTGAGATCCTTTTGGTTGCTAGGTATTGTTATTTACAAACGAATAGATTTTAGATGCTTTTACCTTAAACACAGCCACTCCTAGTCTTTTGGTATAGCTCAAGTATACTGTGAGTTTTATGATTGTGTTTAACTGCTAGAATTTAGGATGATTTCTAGATAGTCAAGATAACTTTAGTAAACATTCTTTAGGTGACTTACAGAAACCGAGTCTGGGTTTCATAGCAATTATCATAATAAAGACAAGGTAATCCTTTAACGGAAGAGTAAGTCACAGTACACCCTGGAAAGAGCACTTTCAGGGGAGTAGAGGACTGTGTAAATCCTGAGAACTACAAACCACCATTAATGATTTGTTCCAGTTTGCTTCCTTGAAAATTCTCAATAAAAGCTATGCGCTGACCCGATTAGGGGCTCAGTCTTCTTTGGCTGAGTCCCTTGGGCTCAGTCGTCTTTGGCTGAGTCCCTTGGTCTCGCTCTTATCTTTCTTCTGTCTCTTGTTTTTCCTTAATCTGCATCGCCCCTCTCGTGTCCCACTTGCCCTTGCCACGCAGGACGTGACACACCCCCATATTCATGGCGGCATTATTTACAATAGCCAAGACATAGAGTCAGTGGATGGCTGAATAAAGAAAATGTGGCATATAGTCAGACACCACTGAACAAAGGTATGCAATCTTAGAAATGTGTTGTTACATGATTTTGTCATTGTGCAAACATTATAGAGTATACTTACACAAACCTAGATGATATAACCTAGGCTATATGGTACATACCTAGGCTATATGGTATAAACTATTGCTCCTAGACTACAAGCCTGTATGGCATGTTATTGTATAAAACAAGAGATTAAATGAAGCACTAGAGAAGATGATGCAATCAAGAGATGCAGTAAATACGAAATGTATGAGGCTGCTATTAGCCAAATGGCACGCTGTTTTGCAGCACACTTTTTTTATAAGTAGAAAGTACACTCTAAGGATAAAAATACAGTATAATAAATACATAAACCACTAACATTTATTATCATTATCAAGTATTATTTACTGTACATAATAATATGTGCTATTCTTTTATTTGACTTTCAACACACTTGATTTGTTTACGCCAGCATCACCACAAACACATTAAGTAATGCATTACTCTGTGACATTATGACAGCTGTGATATCATTAAGTGATAGGAATTTTTTAGCTCCATTATCATATTATGGGACCACCATTGTGTATGTGGTACATCATTGACCAAAATGTCATTATGTGGCACATGGCTGTATATACATAATAGAGTATTATTCAGCCATAAAAAAGAAAAAATCCTGCCATTTGCAGTAACATGGATGAACTTGAGAGCACTATGCTAAGTAAAATATGTCAGACAAAGACAAATATCACAAGAGCTCACTTATATGTGGAATCTATACACTAAGAAGGATCAGCAAATAAGGGAACAGTTTCATTCGTGATATCAAAATTAATAAAATACTTAGGGACAAACTTAGCCAAGGAGTAGAATGACTTGTACATTGAAAACTACAAAACATTACTATAAGAAATGAAAGAAGACATCCTATGTTCATGGACTGGAAGATTTAATATTGTTCAGATCACAATATTACTGAAAGTAATCCACAGATTCAATGCAATTTTTATCAAAACTCCAGTGACATTTTTTGCGTAGCAAAACCCATTCTAAAATTCCTGTGGAATTTCAAGGAACCCCAAATGGCAAAAACTATCTTGAAAAGGAACAAATTTGGAAGACTCATACTTCCTAGTTTCTAAATATATTACACGGGCTAGCTGAGTGGCGTGGTGGTTCAGTGCTGGCTTGAGAAGCCAGCGGCCCCGGTTCGGGTCCCACATATGAGGGCCAGTGACACTGCCCTCAATAAATAAATAAATAAATAATAAATAAATAAATAAATAACAAAACTACAGTAATCAAAATAATTTTTTACTAGAATAAAACAGACCTATAGGCTAATCAAATAGAATAGGAAGCCCAGAAATAAATCCTTGCATAATATGATAAAATAATATTCAACAAAAATGTGAGTACCATTCAATAGGGAAAAGACAGTCTTTTCAACAAATGGTGCTGGCAAAACTGAATATCCACATATAAAAGACTGAAGTTAGACTCTTATCTTACATCATCTAAAAAAATTAACTCGAAACATATCAAAGGCCTAAATATAGTGCTAAAGCTGTCAAACTTTAAGAAGAGAAATGGGTAAAACTTTATGGCATTGAATTTGGAAATTATTTCTTAGCTATGACACCAAAAGCCCAGTCAACAAAAGAAAAACTAGATAAATTTGACTTCATTGAAACGAAAAGTTTTTGTGCATCAAAGGACACTATAAAGAGACTGAGACGACAACCCACAGAATGGGAGAAAATATTTTCAAATTCTATAACTGATAAGGGTTTAATATCCAGAATATATAGAGGCTCCTATAAGTCAACTATGAAAAAACAATTTAAAAATGGGCAACGGACTTGAATAAGCATTCCTTCAAAGAAGACTTACTAATGGCCAATAAGTGCATTAAAAGATGCTCAAAATCACTAGCCATTAGGGAATGCAAATCAAAACCACAATATGAGTAAGATACCACTTCACATCTATTAGGATCACTATTATCAATTATCCAGAAAATAAATGTTGATGAGTATGTGGAGAAATTAGAATCCTTGCATTGCTGGTGGGAATGTAAAATGGTACAGCCACTGTGAAATACAGTATGGCAGTTCCTCAAAAAGTTGAACATCATCCAGAATTTCCATTCCTGCACGTATACCCAAAATAATTGAAAGCAAAGACTCAAACAGATACTTTTACACCAAAGTTTGTATCAGCACTATTCACAATTGCCAAAAGGAAATAATCCACGTGTCCATAAACAGATGAATGGATAAACAGAATGTGATACACACACACACACACACACACACACACACACACACACACACACAATGGATAGTGTTAGCCTTAAAAAGAAATGAAATTCTGATTGTGCTATATCATGGATGAACCTTGAAAACATGCTAAGTGAAATAAGCCTGACACAAAAGGACAAACATTGTTTGATTCTGCTTATCTAAAATACCCAGAATAGGCAATCCATAGAGACAGAAAGTACAATCGTGGTTACCAGGAACTGAGGAGAGCAGGGAATGGGAAGTTATTGTTTAATGGGTACTGAGTTTCAGTTTGGGATAATGAGAAAGTTCTCTACTGGTGATGGTTACACATATTGTATAAGATTAATGCCTCCAAATTGTACCTTAAATATGGGTAAAATATTAAATTTTATGTATATTTTTCTGCAATTCAAAAAAATTTAATTCTGCATTGTAGTATGGTACCAGTGTTGCTGATGCTGCTGGTCTTGGGACCACACTGAGTAACAAGGAATAGATAAAGAAATATAATCTAATAGGGTAACTAGGGATTGTAATATAAGGCAGAATGTGCAAATGAACATAATACAGATATGAGTACAGCACAAAAGGAGGTAATTATTTTCAGAGAAGGAGGTGACTATTTTCATATAGCAACAATGAGGTAATTGAATGAATGCCTTGCATATAGTATTACTCAGTAATTATTTGTTATGCAAATGTACCATTGATGTATTGAAGAGATTTAGTTGTTACAATTACTAATTCAGCTAACTAAAAATATTATAGAACTAGACAATAGAAAAGTGGGTATATAGCTACTACAGATCTTTAAAAAGAGTGTTTATTTGGCTCAATAATTTTCTTTGCTTGCCTTGTTCCCCAAGTGCAGTATGACATGAAGAACACAGTGTACTTTAACTGGAAATTCATGTAATAGCTATTGTAATCGGATACGGCATGATCAGAAAATAAGCTTGGTAGAGCAGCTATGAAACTGCAGTTAGTTATTTGTTGAGAGGAGACACCACATAAGATTTTGATGTAAATGAACAGATCATGCACTTACCAAGGTGAGCCTCAATTTTTTAAATTTCTTTATATGAATATATGAGTTTTATTATATAATTGAAAAATTCTATAATATGCAAATGATTGATAGAATCTATTTTATTACTTTTCTTACATTGTACACATATGTCAAGTAAGTGGAAATGGATTAAAAGGCAGTAGAGCAATTGTAAAGTTTTCCTCTGTGTAGCTACAACCATTAATTCCTGAAAAAGAAAGACTATGCCAGTGTATTTGTGTCATGCCTTCTTTCTCAGGCACTAAAAACTGACCCGTTAGGATTCATTTCTTCATGGAGAAGCTTACTATTTCAAAGTGTATTGTGGGGTGTTTGTTTTTCAGATATTTAGGTATTATTCATAATTCTACTCTAGAATTTAAATCTATATTCTTTATAATCATCTCAATATAGGTAATACATTCTATGGCCTAACAAATTAGGTTGAGTCAAAACATCTCTATACATTTGCAATGAAATGATGATTTATGTAAATAATTGGTATCTTAAGACAAGCCAAGATTCTGAAGTATCATCCAAAGGAAGAATACATTATGCTTAATATAATTTTAATGATGAGTGGGTTTTCAAATATTCTAATTTTTTTGATAACTATTAATTTATAAATGGTAGAAGCTCTGACTTGCTTATATTTGGTGAACTGGAAAGCCCTACTCCGTCAAACTGCTGGCTAACAGAAACTACATCATTTTTTTACAGAGAAAACTAAGCATGAGATAATTTAGAGATTTCATCAATTATAGTCAAATCAGTGGCAGAGTAGAAAGGTCCGGAAAAACAATGCATTGCCATGGAACCCAGCTTTCCTTCTTTTATTCCATTTTCAGAATTTTCATTAGCTCCAAATCTAAGCCCAGAATGAAACAAAGAAGCTATAAATTTAATGATAGAATGTAAAAGGATGAGCTACATAACCAGAAACTTCAGTTGAGGTGGGGGCTGGGGAGACAGGGTGAAACTCAGCAGTATGATTTTTAGAAACTTTTAGAGATGTGAAGAAAAATTTATGTCAACTAAATGATAACATTTCACGTAAGTCATGATATATTTGTTAATATTTTATTTCAGAAGAATTAAATTGTAAATAAGATGGCAA
This sequence comes from Aselliscus stoliczkanus, assembly GCA_033961575.1. Lineage (NCBI taxonomy): Eukaryota > Metazoa > Chordata > Mammalia > Chiroptera > Hipposideridae > Aselliscus > Aselliscus stoliczkanus. The sequence goes on along the minus strand of CM066740.1, from coordinate 19,618,581 downwards.
ATTCTGAAAGAGCTAAAGACATGCAAGAAAATTATCAGAGAAATGGGTAAGCTTTGCTTTAATTCTACAAAAAGTGTTCTGCAACCTTATTTCTCAGCTATAGTAAAGCACTTAATAATTACTGTTACAGTTTATAATTACTGGTTTAATAGTAATTTTATGAAGTATAATAACTACAGGATTTATTGAGTTTTACTTCAGATATCTCCTCTGCCAAATTCCTTGTAGCTTACCAGTATGTAGAAGAAAAATACCTGAATATTTCCATTTCAATTCTCTATGAATCCTTCATTCCACATTGTACATTTAATAAAAGAAAATATTAGATGCCGATTATTTTTTCACTGAATGGATGGCTGTGTGTATATGTATGTTATAAAAATTTCCTACACCTATAATCCGCTGATTGAGAGATTTAAAATGGAAATGGTATAAAATCTATTTTATTTTCTCTTTTACCATAATAATTGGGTTACATTTCAATGTATGAACTAAGAAACTCAAGAAGACCCCTCTAGGTCACTTGGGTCATTAATGCAAGGCTACAGTAGCCAGAAGGGAGCTCCGACCATACCTGCCCATGTGCTTTTCTTCACGTTCAATTCTGGTGGAAAAGAGCCTTTTAAAAGATTACCCGATTCCTCCTTCCAAGGCTTTCTTTCCATGAAGGTCAGTGGGAGACAGAAATGTTTTCATGAAACAGAATTTATCAAAATAGAGTTACTGGGTCTTAGGCTTTAAAATCTGTGTTTAGGGTGGGGAAGGACTCTATAATCTTGAAGCACATTTTGTCATCTATAAATCACCTCAGAGTAAATTGTCCCAGTACCTAAGTAAATTATTAACCGCAAGTAGAATAAAATTAAGTGACTTGTCATTTATCAAAACTGATGGGACAGTATTTTAAAAAGCTGGAGAGAAGAGTCAGAAATTCATCCTTCCATGACATCTTTTTTAGAAAACAAAAAATCTGATTCCTTCCAGTCTTCCATTAGTGTTTAAGAATTACGTGTGTATTTAGTTGACAAATTTTCCTGAAATAAATAGATAAAATTTACAGTTTTTATCTGGGCCTCCTTGAAATGTGAGTTACAAAATGAAATTTTCAGTGGGGGACAAAAATTCACATATACTTGTTCAGTTTGTACTTATTAGAGTTCCTTTCATTTAAAGCTCACAGTTGCTCTTGGGCAATTTGTTACAAAGGGTTGAAAATTCTAATCAACCGAATGGGAGAAGATTTTTGTAAACAATGCCTCCGATAAGGGGCTAATATCCAAAATATATAAGGAACTCATACAACTCAACAACAAAAAACAAACAATCCAATTAAAAAATGGGCAGAGGACCTGAATAGACATTTCTCCAAAGAGGACATACAGATGGCCAATAGACGAATGAAAAGGTACTCAACATCACTAATCATCAGAGAAATGTAAATAAAAACCACAATGAGATATCACCTGACACCAGTTAGAATGACTATATGACTATTATCAATAAGACAAATAATAAGTATTGGAGAGGCTGTGGAGAAAAAGGAACCCTCATATACTCTTGGTGGGAATGCAGATTGGTGCAGCCACTATGCAAGGCAGTGTGGATGTTCCTCAAAAAAAATTAAGAATAGAATTACTATATGACCCAGCACTCCTCTCCTGGGTATCTACCCAAAAAATCTGAAAACATTTATCTGTAAGGATATATCCGGTTCAGGTCCCATATATGAGGGACAGTGACAATGCCCTCAAAAAAAAAAAAAAAAAAAAAAGGATATATGTGCTCCAGTGTTCATTGAAGCTTTATTTACAGTGGCCAAGACATGGAAACAACCAAAGTGTCCTTTGATAGATGATTAGATAAAGAAGATGTAGTATGGGCTGGCCGAGTGGCGAGTTGGTTAAGAGCTGGTTTTGGGATGCCAGCGGCCCCGGTTCGGATCCCATGTGTGAGGGCCAGTGACACTGCCCTCTACAGCTAAGATGGTAAATGACAGCTCCACCTGGAGCTGGGCTGCTGTGAGCCCCGGCGACGGTGTAGGCTGCAGCCCCTGCTGCAGTGGGCTTCCATAGGCTACAGTGAGTGGCCAGCAGCCAGCGTGAGCGGCCAGCAGCCGGCGTGGTGGAAAAGGGTAAAAGGGATCAAATATATGTTGATGGAAAGAGAATTGACTCTGGGTGGTGAACATTCAATGTGATATATAGATGATGTATTATAGAATTTATACTTGAAACCTATGTAAATTAACTATTGTTACCCCAATAAACTATAATTTAAAAAAAATTCTAATCAACTGCATCATATCTATTAGGGTGACTATTAAAAATAATATAATAATAATAAAACGGAAAACAACAAGTATTTGTGAGGATGTGGAGAAACCTTGTGTATGGTTGATGAGAATGTAAAATGGTGCAGCTGCTATGGAAAACAGCATGATGGTTCTTCAAGAAGTTAAAAATAGAATTACTGTGTGATCCATAAATTTCATTCTTATATACCCAAAAGAATTGAAAGCATGAATTTAAGAGATATTTATACACCCATATTCATAGCAGCATTATACATAATAGTCAAAAAGTAGAAACAACCCAAGTGTCCACAGGTTGAGGAGTGGGTGAATGGATTCTAAAAAATGAAGTGCTCATATACATACAATGGAATAATATTCACCCTTAAAAAGGAGGAAGATTCTGACATTTTCTACAATATGGATGATCTCTGAAGATATTATGTTAAGAAATAAACTCATCAGAAAAAGACAAAATACTGTATGATTCCACTTATATGAGGCACCTAAAGTAGTCAGATTCATAAAAAGTAGAATGGTGGTTATCAGAGGCTGACAAAGTTTCAGTTTTTTAAGATTCGTGTTGTTCTGTGGATGGATGGTGGTGATGGTAGCACAACAGTGTGAATGCACTTAATACCACTGAACAGTACACTTAAAAATAGTTAAGATGGAGCCTGGCCAAGTGGCTCAGTTGGTTAAGAGTGTGAGCTCTTGGCAACAGGGTCGCCAGTTCGATTCCCACATGGGCCAGTGAACTGAGCCTGAGCTGAGCTGCCGCTGAGCTGCCAACAGGTGGCAGGATGGCTAAGCTGGTGAGAGCATGCTCCAAACAACAAGTTTGCCGATTCGACTCCCGCAGGGGATGGTGGGCTACACCCACCGGAAACTAAGATTGAATACAGCACCTCCAGCTGAGGGGCTGTGAGCTGCCAACAGGCAGCCGGATGGTGACCAGACTTGGATCTGAGCTAGCTGCGCTCTCCAGAACTAAGATTGAAGGACAACAACTTGGCTGTTCCCCTTCCCCAATTCCCCAACACTATTCCCTTTCCCCAATTCCCCAGTAAAAAATCCTTTAAAAAAAAATTATTAAGATGGTAAATTCTATGTTAGGTGTATTTCACCACAATAAAAAAAAAAATTCTACTCCAGGTGTATATCTTCAGTTGTTACTTTAACTAATGCTACTTACAACGTACTTACCCAGTGATTATACCAAAAATCTTTGTATTGTCTACCATTAAGTTTGTTTTTTAAATTTCGGTGTTGGTATAAATTGGCTACCAAGGGTACAGTTTGGCACTTCAACACAATTACAATTGGGAAATTCTGCAAATCACATTCACATTGTAACCTTTCCATTTTAAACATTTATTTTCCAGAAAACTGCAGGAACACCTGCCCAAAGTAAGAAACCAAGCTATTGGCCCTATTGAGCTAGTAAGTGAGACCATTAGAATGTACGTGTATCAGAAAATTTTAAGAAATTGTCAGAAATGCATAGATGATTGTTTGATAGTTTACACCATTTTGGGAGGAAAAAGGGATTTAAAAAAAATTATTCACCAACATGTTATTTCCATCAATGCAGCATTTCCACAATAAGCAATAAGGGAAAAAAATATGCATGCAATGATTCCAATTTTGCAAAAAATAATAATAATAATGTGTGTGTGCACACACATGTGTGTGATGCTTAAATGTTATCAGAGATTATTTCTAAGTACTGGGGAATTAATTATGTGTGATTTAAACTATTCTATGTTTACATTTAGGTATTTTCCAATGATAATATATTGTTATGAGTTGCTTTTATTATTTTTAAAGTGTTATAAATCCCTTTTAAAAAAAAAAGTTATCTAAATATTTTGTAAAGCCTGTGCCTCAGAAAGTGTGTCAGCCTACTTCTTTGGGATTATGTTCAAGGAACATTTTCACGTCTGTGTTCCTAAAACAGCCCCTCCGCTTACTCGAATCTCTAAGTCAGCCTGGCTGGCAGTATCCCTAGAAATATACATGAAACAGTACCTGTTTTTTCAAAAGTCAAATTAAAAAAAAAAACACAAAACCTGGAAAGTAACAGAACATGAGAAATCAGTTACTCCATAAATATGTTATCAGCTATTGCGCGAAAGAACGGAAAAAAACATTAAATTGATTTTAGTCTCTACTTAAAAAATATATACTAAGTTCCCCTTGCTGTTATTCAAATCTAATTTCATTTCAATACCGTTATACATTTTATCTTGACCTCTCTCTGGTAAAATAAATAATCCACATTTTTAAGTTCATGTTTTGGTTTGGGAATAGTGCTGTAGGGACCTGCTATAGCATAGCATGTAAAGCATTCAGTTTTTGACTTTCAGTTATTTCTTTCTTATTCTAAACAGCCTTGCAAATTATTATGGACCCTAATTTGCATAATAGATATTGTCTTGGGTAGAAAAACAAACTGAGGAACTTAAAATAAGAATAAAAAAGATAATTCATACATTTGGTGAACTAATTTTTACTAGATATGTATTATTCACTGCGCTTAGTTTTATCATCACTATGATGATAAGCCTAGGAAATTGAAAGTTTGATGATCAGTGGTCTATAAACCAAGATATTGTCATTGCAGTCTTTTGCAATATCTTAATTTGTTCTGGAATCAATCAAATGGAAGGAAGTTTCTGATTCATATCCACATCTGGCCTGACATTTGTCACATGGCTACAATTTGTACTGATTTTGTTAGTATTTTTCAACTTCTTCAAAATACATTGTAAATACATTGTAAATCCTTAGTATTGGGGACCTTTTTGTTTACTTTAAATATAATTACTTGTCCATGATTTTATACATTTATTTAATCTCTTAATTTATACAATAATGTTTTCTGATGACAAAAACTGCAGATTGTTTTTTGTTTTTCATTTTTTCACAACTATAACGCTACCATACTTTGTTTTCCTCAGTTCCGCTTTGCTGATGGACTGGACATCATTCTCATGATCCTGGGATTACTGGCATCAATGGTAAACGGAGCCTGCCTTCCTGTAATGTCACTGATTTTAGGAGAAATGAGTGATAATCTTATTAGTGGATGTCTAGTCCAAATCAACACAAGTAAGTATAATATTAATTTTTCTATATTGCTGGAGATGCAACGTGTTAAATAAAACAAACAGTAAGCTCATAATACAATATCTATATAATAATTTAAGTCATTTATTCTTATCTATTACCAGGGACTAAAGAACCAAAATCTGTATTCATCAGCATTTTTCAAAGAAGTAAAACCAATAGGGTGTGTGTGTGTGTGTGTGTGTGTGCATGTGTGTGTAGAGAGAGAGAGACAGAGACAGAGAGATTTATTTTTTAAAATTGCCTCATGCAGTGAGGAAGCTGGCAAGTCCAAAATCTACAGGGGGGGCCTGTGGGCTGGAGACTCAGGAGAGGACTGAGGTTATAGTTCAAGTCCAATGGCTGTATGCTCATGGTATGTAAAAATCATCCGAGACCCAGGATAGCTCAGCTTGTTTCTCTAGGAAGTCAAATAATTTTCTATCAGAAGTGACGTTTATATCAGGATTTAATCAAAGGCTTGGGCCATTCCAGGTGATTTATCTGCAAATTACCTTTTAAGAAGAAATCAAGAATAGTTAAATCTGTCAAATAGCTATTTATGGTTTCATTAATAGTGTATAGACACATGCATGGCACTATAAAACGTAATGCAGCAAAGAAGCTGAAAAGAACATGCAGAAAATTATAGTACTAGGGACAAATAACCTGAATAAAGATAGGAAGGGAATCTAGCAATCAGGTGTAAAAAATAAGTGTTCTTGTACCTCCCATAATTATAGATGTCCTTCATGTATCCTTACTTTTGTAGCATCCTATTTCAGGGTCATATCCTTCAAGGTAACATTTTTAGATGTAAATTCCAGCATTTCTCCTATGCACTAACATAGTGAATATCCAGTCTCTTCTTTTATCTGGTAGATATTATAAATATTAATAATTTCCTGATTTTACATGTTTTCCCCAAATTACACAGTAGGAAGTATCCTTATAGCTACTTACTATGACTAGGATAAATATGTCATTAAAATCTGACCATTGGACCAGCCGAGTGGCGCATTGGTTAAGAGCTGGCTTGGGATGCCAGCGGTCCCGGTTCAGATCTCACATATGAGGGCCAGTGACACTGCCCTCTACAGCTAACAACAGCTCCACCTGGAGCTGGGCTGTGCAAGCCCCAGCAACAGTGTAGGCTGCAGCCCCTGCTGCAGTGGGCTGCCATAGGCTACAGTGAGTGGCCGGCAACCAGCATGGGCTGTCAATAGCCACAGTGAGCTGCCATCCAGAGGCCGGCCACTGAGTGCAATGATGATGCCAACATGGGCCAGTGAAGCAACGTCCTCTGCAACTAGACTGAAGAACAAAAGGACAGCAACTTGTCTGTTCCCCTCCCCCAATTCCCCAATAAAATCTTAAAAAAAAAAAAGCCGATGGAGTGTGTAAGGCAGTTTTCTCTTAAAAAAAACAAAACAAAAAATCTGACTATCTTTTAAACATAAACCTAACTTTATACAGCATACTTCCCTCTGTATTTAAAGTGTTTGACTTGAGGGCCGGCCGAGTGGTGTGTTGATTAGAAGTTGGCTTGGGATGCCAGCTCTGAGCAGCTGGGCCCCGGTTCAGATCCCACATGAGGGCCAGTGATGCTGCGCCCTCTACAGCTAAGATGGTGAACAACAGCTCGATCTGGAGCTGGGCTGCCGTGAGTGGCTGGCAACGGCATAGGCTGCCGTGGGGCTGGCCAGCAGCTGGCATGCACTTTCGTGAGCTGCTGTGAGCTGCGGGTGAGCTGCCATGAGTGGCTGACCAATGGCCAGTGAGCGACTGCCTCACCTGGGAAGAGCACAATGATAATACCAACATGGGCCAGTGAAGCAACGTCCTCCACAACTAGACTGAAGAACAAAAGGACAGCAACTTGTCTGTTCCCCTTCCCCAATTCCCCAATAAAATCTTTAAAAAAAATTAATTAAAAAATAAATAAAGTATTTGACTTCAAATACTAATTTATACCCTTTTGTTTTCCACCTGAAAGCTGTTGTTTCAAGTGTCCCAATCTTGTTTGAGTGGAATAAAGCCATTGCTTCTACCTCTGTGTTCTTGCATCTGATGATCTCCTCTCTACACAGTTACTAATTTTTTGACATTTTAATGATTGAAGCTAAATTTAGGTTGTGATTCTGTTTGTTAAACAAATGGAACCACCAATTCACTAAGCAAATATTTATTGATTGCCGACTATGTCTGTCTCTCCAGATGAATAAGTGAAGGAAAAAAGGGAAGGAAGGAAAATCCTAGCAACCTAATAAGGCAGTATGCCTGGGAGTGTTCCATCTGTTAGATCTACTATATAATTGATTGCCATACCCGCTTTAGGTAGGATAGGCCAAACATATCTGATTGATACTGCTTTGAATTTTAATTTTTGTTTTTGTTTAAGGCTTCTTCCATTTTTTTGAGTTTCATTGTGGAGTATACCGTGAACCTCCTAACACTGATTTTCTGGAGGATAATAGAGGGTTATTTGCTCTTACAAATGAAAATATGAATATAGCTATTATTGATTGGAGCCCATTTTTATGCCAGCACTGACATTTTGCACATGCTATCTCTATTAACATAATCTCCAAAATGAGATTATGCCATTTTTATGTGATTCTAGGTACCACTTTTAGAAACAATATTTATTTTATTAGCTCAGTTAATCTCATTAAAACTTTTTACTAGGTTTTGATACTTCTGCTTTGTCAGTTCTGATATTTGGAATAAGCTGCTTTAAAAACAAATTTTTTTCTGTCATAATTCCATAAATGAGATAAGGGGAAAATGATTATGTGCATATAAATAAAGATCATACTCATAGACATTATCATGTGTGATGATATAGTGGTGAAATATCATGATGTTTGTAATTCATTTGAAATGTTTATTATAGAGGTTTAAGAAAGAAAATTATGATAGTGGATATTGACCCTGTTTGTGCTGTTGGTGAAATCACGACCCTGATATACTAATTAATCTATGATGTATTTTTTTTACCAGAAGATATAGAGTAAGCTTCACATAGAAAACTTATAACCCGAGGATTATTTTAAATACTGTTTATGTTGCTATTCTTATTATACTCAACATATTTCAGTGGGCTTCATTTAAATTTTTCCCATGACCAGTGCTTCTGGAACATTCAAACATGTTCTTGTTTTTTTCTTGGGCTTTCTGAATTATTCCCTTGTGTATCTCAAACTGAATTCTAAATGCATAATCTCAGCAGGAAAGGAGAATTCTATTACTATTAATTACAGAATTGTTGCCTGAGAAATCAGAGATGTCCTAAAGAATTCTTTCTGCGTATGAGTACATACATGGTTAATATTTCCTTGTAATTTTTCACAGTGCATGAGTGCTTCTTGAGACCAGAAATAATTATTTCAAATTTTAAGTTAAAGAATAGAAAATAAGGTGATCATAAACCTGTGTGTAGGCATTACATTCATTTTCTTTAGAATGTACTATATTTGGTTTGGAGGACTATGTATGAAACAATATGGCCAATTATAAACTAATTGACTTATAATTTAAAAACTTTTACAGCAAATTCTCGGAACTGTACACAGTCTCAAGAGAAGCTGCATGAAGATATGATTGTGTAAGTCCAAATGAAATGTTAATATCTTGTTCATTGCATGCTACTTTATTCAATACTTAAGGAAAACACTGAAAAGTTTGATCATTAATATTAAATATAAGTGATTAAAGCAAACATACCCTCTTATTTCATTAGATATATAAAATATAAGTACTATGTAATTCTTTCTTCTATTTGAGAGGTATGTAGGTTCATATATTTTATGTTGTATTTGACAGTTATCATCAATAGAAAAGTAGTTTGGGGATTTGCATTTTTATACCAATTTTGCCTCCTAAACCTGAAGCTACATATCCTAGAAGCTAAAGGACTTGTGTTTCCTTTTTTTCAAATTATTTTCCTTACGATCTTATAGAAAAATGCCACTTCAGTAGACTTTAAAAAACAAAAAGATGTGTGCAACAAATAATAAAAATAATCATAAAATACTAAAGCTTTATTGACTAATTTTAGAGACTAACTATTCAGACTAGCATAGCTGTATTCAGACTGAAAATTGTGAAGCCTGAAATGAATAATTCATAAGGACATTCTGTTTCAGTAGTTTTATATATTAAATAGTATGTACGCTTTCCTGTTGCATGTTTTGTGTTTGTTAGGTAGAGAGTTATTACTTTACTGAGTATATTCACTGGATTTCAGTAGTGTCTTACTAAAACTATGAGAATTTTTGCTATAGACTTAACTGATTTCTCATTTTTTTCCCCCAAAATGAAACTTCCATGTTGCAGAACCCCAAGAAACATTTATCACATCACAGTGACACCTTCTCAGCCATAGTTCTTGGCCTTCACTGTCCAGTATGTTAACAGCTACATATGGCTATTTAAATTTGAATTAATTAAAATTAAATATTCATTTCCTCATTCTCAGTCACATTTCAAGTGTTCAAATGCCACATGTGGCTGGCTGCCATATTGTACAGTACAAATATGGAACATTTTCTTCAAAGAAAGTTCTGTTAGTGCTTTTCGTTACAGTGTGAATGGTAACCCGTTGAGTCATGCTTTGCTACAGCCTCAACTTTCATTGAAGAAAAATTATCTTTTTAGCAACTTTTACATAAATTCTTTATATTAGGTCTTTTGAAAATTCCTGATTAGAATCCAGGATATTGCTTTCTACTTAATTCTATTCTAGCAATATTAAAACAGAGTTCTGATGCACAATTATGAAGTATAAGTTTCTTAGAAAAGGTTTGGAAATTTTAAATATGGGGCATGCATTTAAAGAACAAATAATAAAAGGGACAACAGCTGAAAAGATATGTCTGTGTACAGTTATTAGGAGGTTACTAAATTTATAAAAAACATTGGTAACATTTATAAAGTAGCATTTGTTATGCTATTGTTTCTCAAACCAGTGTTCTGTTTTGGCAATATTTGAGATACCTGACGAAAAAATATTTCATTATCAAATTGGTTTGGAAAACACTGACAGCCTCCTCTTGGTTACACACAGTACAGATAAGCATAGTAAAGACTCCATTTAATCCAAGTTTTCCAAAACGATTTGACTATGGAACCTAATTATTTCCCGTAACATCTAGTAACATTCGATGGAACTAATGTTTTGATGAACACATTTCTGGGAATAATTGCATTATAAAACTTTTGTGATTAGGATAAAGTAATACTGCTTTCATCTACAATCATCAGAAACTGAAGAATTTTATTCTACCTGTTAATTTCCAAAGAGAGTGACTCACACCTCTTGTAAGTTTAATGTTTTAATGTTAGGTCTATTCCTTTGTTTTATTTGTCAAACAGTTTTTCTGAAAATAATTGAATCTTTTCTGTTGAATCCTATTATAATGACTAAATAGTCCCAAGATTATTGCTGGTGAATATGATGCCTTCTCTTTTGCTTCTGAGCATCTTGTTCCCTCTTTTTTGCTACTTCTCATATAGCTACTATAATCTACTTGAAAATGAAGGACAAACTAAATGACCAAGTCTGTGTTGGATTTAGTTTAACTGCATTTAATATAAAACCCATCGTAATACATAGTCACTTAACCATGATAGAAATTTATTTCTCTCACACATAAAAATCTGAGAGTAGGCAATCTAAGGATGACATATAGCTCAAAAGTCATCAGGGACCCAGGATCCTTCTGTCTTTCTACTAGTCTTATGACCACATCCATTTTAGCTGGGTATATTGCCACTCTAAGTAAAATGGAAGCTCTCTTATTTAGGAAGAAGCTAATATCAGATATTGGGTGATAAAATAAGTAGATAGCTATTTCTGTTGTATCACTTTGTAGCCTAGAATAATTCTCAAATTGTGTACAGTGGAGCTGACAGATGTTAATAGGTGATGCATTTTTAAAGGAGGGGGGTGGCCATGGTTAATTGGTCTAAAACATGCTGGGTTGAAGAAAATTAAACTATTTCTTTGCTTTCGGGTTTTTAAACATTTTCATGTGTATTATCAATTTCCAAGGGGAGATGATGCTAGGTCTGCAGTGTTTCCTGAACCTCTTTGAGAACACTTCGTCCTCAGAAATATTGCCAGAGTGATTCCGGTTATAAACTTAGAATTCAGATCATAGGGTAAAGATTCAGATTTGGGGCTCTGCCACTTTCTGCTATAGAAGCTGTTGGCTAACTTTTGTAAACTTTAGTTTCTTCACCTGTAAAATGTAATGTTGGTACTTTCTGGACATTTAATGTCACTCGGATATGTAAAGTGCCTGGCCTAATATTTAACACATAATAAATGTTCAATAAATGGAGGCATTAAATCAGTCTTAATTTACATACAGTTTTGAATTAAAAGGCTTAGACTATGAAGGTAGTTTCATTTCCTGATGCAAAATAAAGCCTGGGTTCTGGGACTACTAAGGTTACTTCTGGGTCCCAGGTAGTTTGGAAATCTGATTAGTAGATAAATGAGGAGTTAATAAGTATGGTTCTTCCATGTGGAATAAATTGAGTGCTTTTTTTCCCTTTGTTTATAAGGAATAGTCCTTTTAAAAGTGAATCAGGGCCAGCCGAGTGGCGCATTGGTTAAGAGCTGGTTTTGGGATGCCAGTGGCCCCGGTTCGAATCCTACATATGAGGGCCAGTGACATTGCCCTCTACAGCTAACAACAGCTCCACCTGCGAGCCCCAGTGACAGTGTAGGCTGCAGCCCCTGCTGCAGTGGGCTGCCATAGGCTACAGTGAGTGGCCAGCAGCCAGCGTGAGCTGCCAATAGCCGCGGTGAGCGACCATCCAGAGGCCGGCAACCGATCTGCCTCACCCGGGAAGAGCACAATGATAATACCAACATAGGCCAGTGAAGCAACGTCCTCCACAACTAGACTGAAGAACAACAAGACAGCAACTTGTCTGTTCCCCTTCCCCGATTCCCCAACGCTGTTCCCCTTCCCCAATTCCCCAATAAAATCTTTAAAAAAAAAAAAAAAAAAAGGGCCGGCCAAGTAGTGCATTGGTTAAGCACTGGTTTTGGGATGCCAGCGGCCCCGATTCGGATCCCACATGAGGGCCAGTGACACTGCCCTCTACAGCTAACAGCAGCTCCACCTGGAGCTGGGCTGTGCGAGCCCCAGTGATGGTGTGAGCTGCAGCCCCTGCTGCAGTGGGCTGCCATAGGCTACAGTGAGTGGCCTGCAGCCAGCGTGAGTGGCTGGCAGCCAGCGTGAGCAGCCAGCAGCCAGTGTGAGCTGCCAATAGCCATGGTGAGCGACATCCAGAGGCCAGCGACCCATCTGCCTCATCCGGGAAGAGCGCAATGACGATACCAACAGTGAAGCAACATCCTCCGCAACTAAACTGAAGAACAAAAAGACAGCAACTTGTCTGTTCCCCTTCCCCTATTCCCCAACACTGTTCCCCTCCGCCAATTCCCCAATAAAATCTTAAAAAAAAAAAAAGGTGATTCAGTGCTTCTATAAAAATTATTTTAATTATTTTAATTACTTTTTCTGATTAAATACTAAATGTCTTCATTGCAGAAAATGTGAAATGATAAAAATGCAGAAATAAAATTAAATCATTTATAATCCAACCACTAATTAATAATAAATATTAATTTTGGTTTATATTATTACAGCCTTCATGTATTAGTACACATTTAAAATTTTAATATAGTTGGAATTACACTGTTAATATGATTTTAACAGCTTTATTTAGGCATAATTTACTCATCATAAGACTCACCAGTTTTAAGAGTACAATTCAATTGTTTTTCTTAAATTTACAGAGTTGCGCAATCATCACGACTGCATTTTTAGAACACTGCCTTCACTCTACAAAGATTCCTTCTTTGCTTGCATTCAATTCCCATTCCCACCCCTAGCCCCAGACAACTACTTATCTGCTTTGTATCTCTAAAGATCTGCATTTTCTGTGCACTGCATTTGTATAGAAACATATAATATGTAGGGGGTTTGCACCTGGCTTCTTTTATTTGCCATAATGCTAGTGAGATTCATTGATGTCGTACTAACATGTATCAGTAGTGTATCCCTTTGTATTGCTTAGTAGTAATCCATTGCAAGGATCTATTACATTTTGTTTATCTGTTCACCAGTTGGTAGACATTTGGATTGCTTTTGGTTTTTGGCTATTTAAGAATAATGTTTCTAGGGCTGGCCGAATAGCTTAGTTGGTTAAGAGCTCACTCAAGAGTGCGAGCTGAGCTCTGAGCAACAGCAGTTCAATGCCCAGCCTGAGCCGAGCTGCTGCTGAGCTGCCAACAGGTGGCAGGATGGCTCACCTAAAAAAAAAAAAATAAAAAAATAATGCTTCTGAACATTGATTTATGTCTTTTTGTGGACATATGTTTTTATTTCTCTTGGATAAATTACATAGGAGTGAAATTGCTGGGTCATATAGTAAGTTTATATTTATCTTTTTAATAAACTGCCAGACTGTTTTCCAAAGTGGCTACACCATTTTACTTTCCCACCAACAAGGTATAAGGGTTTCATATTCTCTACGTTCTTGCCAACACATGTTTTTTATTGTCTGTCTTTTTTATTATAGCCATTGTAGAAAGTGTGAAGTTTGCATTTCCCTAGTGACTAATGAGGAGCATTTTCTATGTCCTTTTCAGGCATTCATATGTTTTCTTTGATGAAATGTTTTCATATATTTTACCTACTTTTTAATTGTGCTATTTCTCTTATTGAATCATAAGAGTTCTTTGTAAATTCTAGCTACAAGTTTTTTGTCACATATATGATTGGCAAATATTTTCTCTTGGTTGTGGCTAGACTCTTCATTTTCTTAAAGGTTTCTTTTGAAACACAAAAGTTTTAAATTTTGATGAGGTACAATTTATCAACTTTTTCTTTTATGGGTTCTGCTTTTGGATTTCAGAATTCTTTGCCTAACATAATATCATGAATATTTTCTCATACATTTTGTTCTAGAATTGCAATATTTTAGCTCTTACACTTAGATCTGTAATACATTTTGAGATTATTTTTGTGATTGTTCTTAGGTAGGGACCTAAATTCTTGTTTTGCATGTGGCTACCCATTTGTCCCAACACTGCTTCTTGAAAAAACTTTTCTTTCTCCATTGAATTGCCTTGACACCTTTGCTGAAAATAACTGTGCATAAATCTAAGGGTTAATTTCTGTTCTTTAAATTCTGTTGTATTTATTGATGTCTGTCCTTATACTAGTATCACACTGTGTTGATTAGTGTAGTTTCAGAAAATAAATAAATCAAATATAAAAATGTAAGTTCTCCATTTTTGTTTTCTTTAAAATTATTTTGGCTATCCTGAGTTCTCCTCATTTCTATATAAATTTTAGCATCATCTTGTCAGTTTCTGTAAAACAGCCTGAATTTTCACAGTGATTGCATTAAATCTACAGATCAATTTGGGGAGATTGTCATCATAACAACACTGAGTCTTCTAATCCATGAACATGGATTGCTTCCCCATTTATTTAGGTCTTCTTTAATATCTTTCAACGTTTTGTAGTTTTTCAGTGCACAAGTCTTATATTTCTTTTCATTGGATATTATAACCCCTTTACCTCTTACAATATTACAGACATTTTTCTTACATTAAAAAAACTTCAATACGATGATTTTTTCTAAATCTATAATGTTCTGTGTGTGTTCTATGCTGTCCTTGAATAGTCCCACTTATTAGAAGATAGTCGATTCTCATTATTTGCAATAGTTACGTTCTATGACAATTGTCTTGGTCTTAGAATTAGAAGCACTGAACCATTGCTCGTAGGGTAAATGCAGGGTTGTGTTCCTGTGAGCCTCTGGCCACAGCATTCATCAGTCAATCAGTACATAACTTCATTTTCTGTGTATTTCTGTTTAGAGTCACCATATTTAATATCTTGTTGATTCATTAACATTGAATTCACAGCCAAAAACACTATATTGCTCATGCCTGAATGATGCTAATCTAACACATGTGTTTTCACATAGAGCATATCACAGCCTTCTTATACTTAGGAACACTAGACAGTTGCTTGAGAGCCATTTTAACAGGGAAATCATCAATAAAAAGCACAAAAATGAGAAGAACTTTGCACTACATAGACCACAGAAGTCACAGTTATTTACAGCATGAGAGCTGAAAGGAGAAGGCAGTGTTGCCTTGCTCTACCTCAGCTGGGAACGTCTATATTGGGCAACTCAAAAATTTTGCCACTCTGCACATGTCCATGAATAACAATGAAAACATCCCAAGTATTGATTTTGGTGTTACAGAGAAATTTTAGTGAGTGGACAAATTTGCTAACACAGAATCTGAAATCTGTGAATCTAGGATTGAGTGTATGTTTCTCTGCCTTTTCCTTGGTACTTCACTTTTCTGGCTTTCTGATTGGCTCATTGGCCATTCCTCAAACTTTCTTTGAAGGTTCTTTCTCTTCATCTCAAACTCTACCATGTTTGGAGAGTTCCCTGAACTCAGTCCTTGGTCCTCTTCTCTTCTTTGTTTTGTGTTGTTGTTGTTTTTTATTTAATAAAGTTTTATTTTTCAAACTGTACAGTTGGTGGGACCTGTTGTTCCTGCATTTTCACCAGCAGCTGGGGCATCCCCACCCTTGGTGTTTCTGGTGTAAATTACTTGAGCTCTGTGCTTTGAAACCAATTTAATGAGTCCTTTACTAAGGAGCACCCAAAGAGCTGTCCTGGCCAAGGAACCGCGGATCTTCAGTCTCTCAGAGACAACAGCTGCTGTTCTAAGTTTATGTTAATAGTCGGTGATTTCCTTACAGCGTTTGTCATATGTCGCTTTGTCCCAAACTTGAGATTGTCCCAAACTTTGCCTTTGGACCACTTCTTTTTCTGGGCCTTGCCTCCAGATTTAGTCACTGGGTCTTTGTCTTTCTTGGCTGACTTTCCAGTATCTGTCTTCTTCTTGTCATCTTTAAGCAACATGGCAAGGCACAGACAGCAGCAGCTACGGGTTCTCTTTTCTTCTTTATCTACACTTCATCTCCTCTGTGGGTGATCTTAGCCAGTCCTTTGTTTTAATTACCACCTATAAGCTGATGACTTCCAAATTTACATTTCCAGCTGTGACCCCTCTTCTGTGCTTCTGACTTTCATTTTCAGCTTCTTACTTGAACTCTACTTTGATGTTTAATAAACATCTTAGACTAAGTCAAAACTCTTGATATCTCCTGCAAATCTGTTCCTCTCCTAGCCTTTCACATCTGTAAATGGCACTCAAATCAAAAATCTAAGAAGTTATTCTTAATTTCTCCCCCTTCTTACATTTCTCACATCCAGTATATTGGCAATTCCAGCTTGTTGTATTTCTAAAATATATCTAGAATTTGTCCACTTCTTTTTACTATTATTAGTTTCAGGTGCACAATGCAATGTAATAGTTAGACATTTACCCCCCTCACAAAGTGATAACCCCTCTCCCAATCTACTACCCCTCTGACATCGCGTATAGCTGTTACAATACCATTGACTATCTTCCCTATGCTGTACTCCACATCCCCTGACCATGTGTGTGTGTGTGTGTATTATAGTTCACATTCAGAAGTATTCTACTCCAGCTTCAGGTGTATAGCACAGTGATCAGGCATCTACAATCTATGAAGCAATCCCCCTGATAAGTCCAGTGCCCATCTGGCATCCTATGTAATCTTTACTATATTATTGATTATGTTCCCCATACTGTATTTCATATCCCCGTGACTATATTGTAACTACTAATTTGCACTTTCTATTCCCTTCACCTTCTCCCCCATCTCCACCCCCCTCCTATCTAGCAACCATCAGTTTTTTCCCCCTGTATCTCTGAGCCTATTTCTGTTTTGTTTGTGTCCACTTCTTTGCACACCAGCTGAAACCATCCCATCTTTCTCACTTTAGTCATTGTAATAGCCTCCTAACTAAATTGCCTGCTTTTGTTGTTGTTTCATCCATTCTCCATAGAAAAGCCAGAGTGATCTTTTAAAAAGTTGAGCAGATAAAGTCATCCTGTGCTTTAGTCCCCCAATGGTCTTGTGTTTGTCTTTAAATAAAACCTGTACAATAAACCATGTCTAACAGCCTTACAAAATTTGCCAAATTTTCCAGTCTAATTATTTCTTTTTTTTTTTTTTTTTTTTTTTGAGGGCAGTGTCACTGGCCCTCATATGTGGGACCGAACCAGGGCCGCTGGCTTCCCAAGCCAGCGCTTAACCACCGCGCCACTCAGCCGGCCCTCCAGCCTAATCATTTCATACCACTTTGGAACATGCTAAGCTTTTTCCTGATTCAGATCTTTTTTTTATTTTAAAGATTTATTTATTTTAAAGATTTTATTGGGGAATTGGGGGAGGGTAATATCGTTGGGGAACCGGGGAAGGGGAACAGACAAGTTGCTGTCCTTTTGTTCTTCAGTCTAGTTGTGGAGGATGTTGCTTCACTGGCCCATGTTGGTATCATCATTGCACTCTTCTTGGATGAGGCTGATCGGTCACCGGACTCTGGACGGCCGCTCACAGTGGCTCTTGGCAGCTCACACCGGCTGCCAGCCTCTCACGCTGGCTGCCAGCCACTCACTGTAGCCTATGGCAGCCCACTGCAGCAGGGACTGCAGCCTACACCGTCGCCGGGGCTCACAGCCCAGCTCCAGGTGGAGCTGTTGTTAGCTGTAGAGGACAGTGTCACTGGCCCTCATATGTGGAATCCGAACAGGGGCCGCTGGCGTCCCAAGCCAGCTCCTGATTCTGATCTTATTACTTGTTCTTCTCTCTCCTTAGAATGCTCTTCTTGCTCTTTTTATGGCTGGTTCCATTTCAACTTTTCGATCCAAGTTATAATATCACTTCCTCAAATAAATTTTTCTTAACCACGCTATTTATCTGCACTAGTTATCTGCACTAGCTCTCCTAAGTCACATTTACACATCAGTTATTCTATTAACTATCACCCTGTTTACTTTATAGAACAACCTGAAATTCTTTTTCTTTGTGTATTGTCTGTCTTCTCCCACCAGAATGTAAACTCTTTATGAATAGGGACTTACTATCTTGTTCATGACTGTAACTCTACAAACCTCACAAATAGCGTGCACTCAAAATACGTTTTTTAAATCACTACATTTCTTATCTGGTCTACTGTTACATATTTAGATCATTCTTAGCTTTCTTGTATTATTTTTAATGCAAAAATGACCATGTTTCTAGATTACTCTTTGTATAGTTTTCCTTAAGATGAATTTTGGATTTAATGGTGTGTGTGTGTGTGTGTGTGTGTGTGTGTGTGTGTGTGTGTGTGGCATTTTATACAATGCTTTTGACCACTATCATTTATTTACCCTCCTGTTTCACATGCAGCTATCTTAATAATTTCAACATAACTTTTAAAACAAAAGTATTAAAAAACAGTTAAAGAAGTAAAAATAGCAAATACGTTTTAAAATACTAATTTCTGTTAATGTAAGAGAGATATACTCAAGATGTCTTATTAGGGAAAGCTAGATTTTTACATTCAGTGTACTTCTTCTCATGGAGTTTTATTTTTAGTTATTTTATAGGTTCTAGAACATATCCTGTCAGATAAATATTGATAGACTTGGCAGGAGGGGGGCTTTGTTTTGGTTTGGTTTGGTTTTGGTAACAAGGGAGGAAAAGTCGCTCTTTGGTCTAACATTTCAAATAATCTTTTTTTCAGGTTGATCCTGTATTATATTGGAATAGGAGTTACTGCCTTGATTTTTGGCTATGTACAAATTTCTTTTTGGATTATGACTGCAGCACGACAGACCAAGAGAATTCGAAAGCAATTTTTTCATTCAATTTTGTCACAGGACATCAGCTGGTTTGACAGCTGTGACATTGGTGAACTTAACACTCGCATGATTGAGTAAGAGGATGAATGTGTAATATTTCAACTTTGTTTTCATACATGACATATAAATGACTTAACTGCATTTATTTACTGTTTCAGTGACATCAACAAAATCAATGATGGTATTGGAGACAAGATTGCTCTGTTGTTTCAAAACGCGTCTACATTTTTTGTTGGACTGGCAATTGGTTTGGTGAAGGGCTGGAAACTCACCCTGGTGACTCTGTCTACATCGCCTCTTATAATTGCTTCAGCGGCCATGTTCTCTAGGGTAGGTAATCTGACGAATGCACTGTTGACTAGAAGCAATAATATGAACTAGAATTTTACTGAGTTTGTCAGAAAACCATTACTTTTCAGTTTCTGTGTCTCAAAGTAGAAAGGGACATTATATACCACAAGTACTTTGGATTTTTGTTCACCATTAATCTCCTTTGTTTCTTCAAGTTCGTAGGCTACAATGAGATCGGTTTCAGTATCTTACTAACATTAAAAACATTCCTCTTTGAGCTTCCAGTCAAGATGGCAGTGAAGAGTAAATACTGTGCTCACATCCTCCCATGATCACCTCAAAATTACAGCTGAACTACAGAACTACCATAATTGAGAATCATCTGAAGTCTAGCTGAACAGAAGTCCTGTAACAGGACATACAGAAGAAGCCACGTTGAGACTGGTAGGAGGGGCAGAGACATGGAACAGGCTGATACCATACTTATGTGTGGAGGTTAAAAATCGGTAGGTATATTTCAGCTGTGGAGGTTCCCCTGAGAGGAAGGAGAGGGTCCCGTCACACACCAGGTTCCCCAGCCTATGGTTTCAGGGCCAGGAAGTCTCCATAACTTCTGTCTGTGAAAACCAGCAGAGATTGTGGCTGAGTGAGACAGAGGGCAGCCACAATCCTAGGCGCTTCTCTTAAAGGGCCTACACATGGACTTACTTGCTGATGGACTCACTCTGAGGTCCAGTGCTGGGGTAGCAGCTCAAAATGCACCAGGGACATACAGAGAGGAGAATTCTGTGGCTTCAGGGTTTGGGATGCAGGGGCAGCTTTCTCTCAGACAGAAGTGCTGGTAGAAGCTGTTGTTCCTTTGTTGAATCCCCGCTCTTCCCTACCTGCATGCACAGACAACCACCATATCTGAGTCTCCATCAATCTGACTAACACCCTTCACCCACCCTGAAGATTCCTTGAGATCCCACTCCACCCAATTTGCAGGCCCACCCAATCTCCTCCCAGTGGCTTTTAAATACTAATGTCCTGTCATGGCTCAAGCTGCAAAACTTCCTAAAACCTGTCAAATATTCATGTAGCATCTGGCCTCGGCATGCCCCATTCCTGTTGTTAAAGAACCCCAGCACAAGCGGCAACCATCCACAAATCACTTTATGTCTCATTCCAAGTAGCCCCAGGCAGGGCACAGGCAGTAGCTGACCTTGCCCTCTGCCAGAGCCCATCCCAAGAGGCCCCAGAACCAACATGCTCAGTTGCCAGCCTCAGACCACACAAGAGCAAAACCTAACCACCTCCACAAACAACATACTGAAAGGGCAGACTCAGCAGGCACCAGAGCCCCATTAAAGTAAATCCTGCTCCGTAGAGTCAGCCCTGCACAACAGCTCCTCTACTATAGCCATAGCCTGTCCTCACAACCATATCACCCTGAGAGTCAGTCCCTCCCATTGATGTGCCAATAACAGTAAGGCCCACACCAGGGACACCTTGGAGCACCCGGCTCAGGTGACCAGGGAGATTGTGCCACTGGGCCCCACAGGACACCTACTACATAAGTCCACTCTAATAAGACTAGAAAACATAGCAGCCCTACCTAATACACAGAAACAAACACAGGCAGCCAAAAGGAGGAGACAAAGAAACATACCCCAATAAAAGAACAGGACAAGCTCCACAAAAAAGAACTAAACAAAATGGAGACAAGCAATCTGCCAAACTCAGAGTTCAAAACACTGGCCATAAGGGTGCTCCGTGGTCTTAGGGAGAACTTCAACAAACTAATAGGAACATAAAAATATAGATGGAAAACATGAAAAAGGACCATTCAGAAGTGAAGAATACAATAACGAAAATGAAGAATACACTAGAAGGAATCAATAACAGATTAGGTGAAGAAGAGGATTGAGTCAGTGCTTTGGAAGATAAGATAGTAGAACACACCCAATCAGAACAGCAAAAAGAAAAATTCGGAAAATGAGGACAGTTTAAGGGGCCTCTGGGACATCCAGCATACAAGTAGGGGTACCAGAAGGAGAAGAGAGAGAGCAACGAATTGAAAACCCATTTGAAGAAATAATGATGGAAATCTTCCCTAACCTGGCAAAGAAAATAGACATACAAGCCCAGGAAGTGCAGAGAGCCTCAAACAATATGAACCCGAACAGGCCCACAACAAGACACATCATAATTAAAATGCCAAAGGTTAAAGACAAAGAGAGACTCTTAAAAGCAGCAAGAGAAAACACAGTTAATTACCTACAAGGGAGCTTGCATAACCCTGTAGCTGATTTCTCAACAGAAACTTTGCAGGCCAGAGCGATTGGCACAAAATATTCAAAGTGATGAAAAGCAAGGACCTACAACCAAGATTACTCTACCCAAGAAGACTATCATTTAAAATTGAAGGACAAATGCAGAGCTTCCCAGACAAGAAAAAGCTAAAGGAGTTCATCAGCATCAAACCAGTATTACAAGAAATGTTAATGTTAAAGGGACTTAAGAAGGAGAAGAAAAAAAAAGAAATGAAGATTAAAATGGCAATAACTACGTATTTATCAAGTTACTTTAAATGTAAATGGATTAAATGCTCCAACCAAAAGACATAGTGTGGCTGAATGGATAAGAAAACAAGACACATATAAATACACTGCCAAAGGTTAAAGACAAAAGGAGATTCTTACATATGTTGCATACAAAAGACTCACTTCAGATAGAAAGACATACACAGACTGAAAGTAAAGAGATGGAAGAAGATATCTCATGAAAATGGAAACCAAAAATCTGGGGTAGCAATACTTAACCAGACAAAATAGACTTTAAGAGAAAAGGTGATATCAAGTACAATGAAGGACACAGCAATTGCACTTCTGGCTATTTATCCAAAGAAACCCAAAACACTAATTCAAAAACACATGTGCAGCCCTCAACACAAGGGTTTGTAAAAAAAAAAAAAAAAAAAAAAAAAAGAAAGGACAAGTGCATCAGCACATTCATTGCAACATTATTTACAATAGTGAAGATAATGGAAGCAACCTAAGTGTCCATCAATAGATGAATAAATAAAAAAAAAGTGATATGTATATACAATGGAATATTACTGAGCCATAAAAAAAGAATAAAATCTTGTCATCTGCAACAATATGGCTGGACCTCGAGGGTATTATGCCAAGTGAAATGAGTCAGGCAGACAAGGGACAACTACGATATGATTTCACTTATATGTGGAATCTAAAAAACAAAAGGACAAACAAAACAGAAACTCATAGATACAGAGAACATTTTCACATTTACCAGATGGGAGAAGGGTTGGGGGATGGGTTAAAAAGGAGAAAGGATTAAGAAGTACAAACTGATAGTTGCAAAATAGTCATTGGGATGTAAAGTATAGCATAGAGAATATAGTCAATAATATTGTAATAACTATGTATGGTGTCAGGTGGTTCCTAGCTTTATCGGAATGATCATTTTGTAAGTTATATAAATGTCTAATCACTATCTTGTATACCTGAATCTAACATAATAGTTTTCTTCAACTTAATTTAGCAAACATTTATTAAATACTTGCTATGTATAAGGCTTTTTGGTAGGAGCTGCTTCCCTTCCAGTGATGCACTATAGAAACAGTTATCTTAAAATTAATTCAGAAAATAGTATTACTCAGCTTATGCTACCTTCTGACTTTAACAACCATCTGAGCATGTTTTACATAAAATCAGCTTGATTAAATGGAATGTACTTTGAAAGTTTTTGTTAGTAGGCAATAGTTAACAGATTCACAGCTCAGAGGACAATTTTCCTCTTGTTCTCCTTCATTGAACTATTGTGCTAATTACTAAATTAAATTCTTTACTAATTAAAGGAGTAATGCATGCATGTATACTAGAGAAATGGGCACATTCTGATTTTTAAATTTTGAGAAATCAGGTGAATATTGCCTAATATTTGAGAAATCAGTAAATAATGCCTGAAATCATTAAGAGTGGTCCTCTCCTCTCTCTGTCTCTGGAATCTCATCTCTTAGTGTTTGGAGATACAGCATTTACTAGGCAGGCTGCATTATTCAGTTCCAGCTTCAGGGTCACACCCCTGACATACGTGGGATCACCTTTTTCTTCCTGCCACAGCCCTATGACCAATATCCTCTGGAAGCCTTGCTTTTTACATAGTAACAAATCAAATCAAGTTAAATCAGGCTCGCTAATTTCCAGAGTACACACAAAAAGAACTGTGTCTCTAATCAAGCCTTTCCCAAATTGTAATACTGTAGATACCCATCTTCTAAGTTTTTAAAAATACAGAGAGAAAAACCACGCAGCTCTACCAGCAGAAGGCAAAATAGAGATTTATATTCTAGTTTATATTAGGCTAAGTTCTTTCAATGCTAGGAGACTTTAAAAAGTCGGTTAATATCTCTGGCCATTGGTTTCTCATTTGCAAACTGACAAGGTTAAATTAAGTGATATTACATACATTTTTCAATAATAAAATTATGTTATTCTAGATCCTATCTGAATTAAATTCTCTGCACACTGTTACTATGCCAGGGTCACTCTTTGAATAACTGTCATTGTGTTTTTTACAGATAGTCATCTCGTTGACCAGTAAGGAATTAAAAGCCTATTCCAAAGCTGGGGCTGTGGCAGAAGAAGTCTTGTCATCAATCCGAACAGTTGTAGCCTTTGGGGCCCAGGAGAAAGAAATTCGAAGGTCTTGTCCTTTAATTATGTCAATATATGCTTGATTTTATTTTTTTCCCCCAAAGGCCATTACATTGTGTTTTGTCTTTTTAAGGTATACACAAAATCTAAAAGACGCAAAGGATGTTGGCATAAAAAAGGCCATAGCTTCAAAACTCTCCCTTGGTGCTGTGTACTTCTTTATGAATGGAACCTATGGACTTGCTTTTTGGTATGGAACCTCCCTGATTCTTAGTGGAGAACCAGGTTATACCATCGGAACTGTTCTTGCTGTAAGTCTTGTTTGAAAACAAAGGTAACTCTCTTAGGTAATCTTTTCTTACCTAGAGTTTAGTAAAAATCTCTCTTTGAGTGACATTGAATATTCAAAGATGAATGTTTTTAATAAATATTTGTTTATTTCAAATGATTTGTTTACACCTTTAAGTTATAGTTGTAAATGGTAGGATATATCCATCTAGTATATCTTCTGAAAGCATTGTACTTTTACAAGAATTATAATTTAATTTTCCACTGGAAGAGAGAGTTTTCTTAATTGAGTGGTCAAAAATGCTAGTCTTTAGTGAGATTTTTTCCTTTCAGCCTTGCTGAGATAAAATGGCACTCGATATTCACCTTGCTAAATGTCTTGCCTCTGGAAATATTATGCAGATTGGACTCTCCTGCCCTTCATCTGTCCTTTCAGCATGTAGTAATGTTTAAATCAGACTATATAAGTTCTGTCCAACATCACAGTTTAGAGTTTTTTAAACTCTTAGAGGTTATGCATTAAATTTGAATGTATTCAATTATCCTCCCAAGTTTCAACAATAAACAGACCAATTCAGGTTTAAGAACCTTTGTCTTGCTGAATTGAATTGATCTGGTCTCTGTACCTCAATTCTTGTTTGACCCTCCCATTCTTTGTAGATTTCTTTTCTCTCAGTTAAAGTCATCTTTTAAATTTCAGACTGTCATAGTTAAGACTTTATACTATTCATTTATTTCATGTTAATGAAACTGGAGCATGAGAAATTTGGGGCATATCCTTGCTCCTCAATTTATGTGTGACTGTGAGCAAGTGACTTGGTAAATCTCAGTCTCCTCATCTGTAAGTAGGGAAAATAACACCTACCTTGTGGAGTTCTTTCCTTATTTGACTTTCTGCAGAGGTGTGCCTGTCTGAAAATGGACAGGTGTCCAGTAATACAAGAATTCAGAAAAGTTTGGACAGAAATAGTACAATGTCTCTAAGTTAGTGAAATCTAATACATCCTTCTCTTTAAAGCCCAAAGGGTGGACCAGCAAGGAGGGAAGTACAACCCACCTTATCACTCAGCCAGGTTCACATATGGCCCGCACTCCTCAATAAGCCAGTTTTCCTGCTCATACTTCCTAGAAGGTGACAATGACAAAACTGTGGAATCATCAAATTTGTTCCAGGGCCCACCAAGTGGCACATTGGTTAAGAGCTGACTTGGGACACCAGCGGCCCCAGTTCAAATCCCACATATGAGGGCCAGTGACACTGCCCTCTACAGCTAACAACAGCTCTACCTGGAGCTGGCCTGATGTGAGTCCCCGGGGAATCATAGCTGCAGCCCCTGCTACAGTGGGCTGCCATACAGTGGGCAGCCCCTGCTACAGTGACTGGCTGGCAGCCAGCATGAGTGGCTGGCAGCCAGTGTGAGCTGCCAATAGCCACGGTGAGCAACCAACCAGAGGCCAGAGACTGATCTGCCTCATCTGGGAAGAGCACAATGATGATACCAACATGGGCCAGTGAAGCAATGTCCTCCACAACTAGATTGAAGAACAAGAGGACAGCAACTTCTCTGTTCCCTTCCCCGATTCCCCAATGCTGTTCCCCTACCCCAATTCCCCAATAAAATCTTAAAAAAAAAAAAAGTTGTTCCACATTAGGAAAAGGCCAAGTATACTTGGATTAACTTGTGTTTTGTTTATATTTGGCAGCAGCTTCTATTCTCTCCTACCTCATTTTTCTAATATCTCTGAGTCTCAACCAAGTATACACTTCATTCTGTTGCCTGTCTTATACAACTGAGGAAGGGTAAATTTTACTCTTTTTGTTCTTGTAGGTTTTCTTTAGTGTAATCCATAGTAATTACTGCATTGGAATAGCAGCCCCTAATTTTGAAACCTTCACTATAGCCCGAGGAGCCGCCTTTAATGTTTTCCAGGTTATTGATAAGGTAAGTCTTCTAATTGCTTTGAAAGATAACTAACATTACTGCAAGAAGGAAACCAAAAAATGGGCACAGTCATTTCATTAAAACAAAAAGATGGGCAAGGTCCATGGTGGGCAGTAGTCTGTAGAAAGCGAGATTGTTTTAATTCTACAAAGAGATTGTTTTATTAAAACCTTCATGTCTAAATCATTGTGCTTCTAAAGCAAAAAGGAAAATATGTAAAAGAAAACCATCTTTACACTATTTTTGAGGATACAGAGAGTATCAACTTAGTCCCTGAAAGATTTATAACATCCTCTTTGTTTTTCCAAGAAGCCCACTATAGATAACTTTTCAACAACAGGATATAAACCGGAATGCATAGAAGGAACTGTTGAATTTAAAAATGTTTCTTTTAGTTATCCATCAAGACCATCTATCAAGGTAGGTTAAATTTAATTATAGAATTATACAGTTTTCTGATATTACTTTCTAGGGTTAAAATCTCCTCTGATGAAATAATTTAG
Organism: Aselliscus stoliczkanus; assembly: GCA_033961575.1. Taxonomy (NCBI): domain Eukaryota; kingdom Metazoa; phylum Chordata; class Mammalia; order Chiroptera; family Hipposideridae; genus Aselliscus; species Aselliscus stoliczkanus. Next base: position 19,591,654 of record CM066740.1, on the reverse strand, counting down.
GATTATTTTGACCAAGATTTGGCTACTTTGTGTATAGAGACTTGCAGGTGGGGTGGGAGATAGAGATAGAGATAGAGATAGAGATAGAGATAGAGATAGAGATAGAGAGATAGGACAGAGAAGGGAGATGGGGAGTGAGGGTGAAAGAGGTGGTGCTGGGGAGAGAGGGAGGTAGGAAAGATCAGTGATGGACAAATAACTCTGGAGCAACTACTTAGTTTGCAGCCTTTTTTTCTATACTCAACTGACTAAAGCATTTTTAACTCGGGAATTCCTTCACTCTGGATTTGGCAGACACCAAAATGTCTTGGATTGATGGTGCCACCGATTGGCTCACTTTAGCCTCCTACTTTCTAACCTGGGGGAATTACACACATGTTGTGCCTTTTGCTTCTCCTTTTCCTACGGTTTTCAGTGCACCAGCATCTGTTCCTCAGGTACTTACTTTCTCTCTCTCTCTCTCTCTCTCTCTCTCTCTCTCTCTCTCTCTCTCTCTCACACACACACACACACACACGTGCACATGTGCACACACAGCACAAACCTTATTCTCCTTCTGTCGTTCAGCCTTTGACAAATGCTTGTGAAAATGTATCTGTCTCTTCTATTGTCTTCCTCTTTTCACTTTATTGTGTATTTATCTAAAAGTAGTTAGTGAAAGATCACAAAGAATAATTACTGATAAACACTGGTTTCCTAGAAAAAGGAGGATTTTAAGTGAACTTGATAAAATTGCTAATGCTATCAACCTCTAATGCCTTTTAAAGTATCCAAATGTTCCTTGCATAATTTGCATCAAAAAAGATCTACCTACCCCAACTTCCTTATTTTTCTCTGTCTTTGATTGAATTTCTATTTTCAAAGTTCTTTATTTCTTTTTTAAGTTTCTTGTTACTTAATTACAAGCAATAGTGTTGTCTTTACCATTTTTCTTCATATAAAGTATTTTAATGTCATTTGGGTTGGCTTCCTGGAAACTTCCTGGACTCTTAAGCACCAATTGTGCTATTATTTTGCATGGTAAAATGCTCTCTGGATTTTAAACTATTTTTTAAATGAACTTTTGAAACACAACCCCTTTTGTTAAGCGGAAGAATGAACAATTTTTAAAAAAGAAAAAGTCCACCCACTTGAAATAAACAAAACACAAATTCTTCTAAGGCAAGAACAGAAATCAACTCTAAAGTAAAAGTGCAGGTGGGAGAGGAGGTACTCCCACTGGGGGTCCCCAATTTCTCACCTCATTTAGAGAATTTTTCTCTACTTGGCCCTTTGAAGGTTTTATGTTTGGCTATTTAAAGAGTCTGTTTCTTTGTAAATGGGGAGATCAAAGTGAGAGAATCCAAGGAAAGAGTCCCATACTTAGCCTGAATACATGCAAATGCAAGTAAAGATAGGTGAGAGTTTCTCAGTGGGATTGCTGTTGTTGTTTGGGGAGGGTAATTACAATATTTGTGCGGTTTCTCTCACACTGCAGGTCCCTGGGACTCTAAATGTCAATAGCAACCCCCAGTAATTGAGAAAATTTTAAAGTGCTCTTCACCCCAAGTTGAAATGTCCGCTTGAGATCTATTGGGGGAATTTTATTCATGGGATCCTCTAAGGAGTTTTGACAGTTGTTTTACTTTGGAATATATTTTGCAATAATGTTAAATATACCCTAAGAAAGAACTTCCTTAAATAGCTCACAAAGATACATAGCAAGATTTCATTCAGTTATTGCAAATTAAAAGGTAAAATTTTCACTAACGTGGCAGTCAGGAAATTCATATAAATTACGTCAGCTGGAAATACAAACAGTTTGCTGTGGCTAATTAATGCTCAATGAGTACTCTTAATTTAGATTTTTCTCATTATATAGAGAGAATTAATGAGAAAGTCTTTCACTATCATTTTACAAAATTATGTACGTGAAACAAACATAACAAGATCTAAATTTGTTTTTAAGTGCCACAGAAGAATTTGTTTTATATTAATTACATTTCTGAAAATATGTCAACCATATTCTCACTTATTCTAGTTTTATAGAATTTCTTTCCATATATTCCAATAGATCCTGAAAGGTCTGAATCTCAAAATTAAATCTGGAGAGACAGTAGCCTTGGTTGGTCCCAACGGCAGTGGGAAGAGTACAGCAGTCCGACTTCTGCAGAGGTTATATGATCCCGATGATGGCTTTGTAAGTGTACCTAGCAAAATTATGTACAATCTACATGATGAAATTTGGAAATTCCTCCCATTGCAAAGATCTTACAGCTATATCAACTTTTAATTTTTAACAGTGGAGCTGGGAGAGAAGTCATATTGTTTTCTTTCTTGTATATGCATTCATTTAACAAATATTTATTGACCACCTACTTGTGCCAAGCACTGTGCTAGATTCTGGGCCTACATTGGTAAACAAATCTCAAAAACTTGTCCCCTCATCAAGTTTATATTCTAATAAGTAAAGACAGACAACATAAGTAAATAAGTGGACAAAAAGAACATAGTAGTTGGTAAGAACTTACCAAGAATTTCAGTTTCTCAAAACATCCTAGAAGAATGACATCTATAGAGAATATGCTCTCTCATTTTTTCCTGTCATTCATAATGTCACACTTAACTTTTTCACCCTGGTACATGGCATAGAGAATAAGACTATGATATAGAAGTTTAATTCTTAGTGCTTCCATTCAAATTTCAACTGTTATTTTTAAAAGAAAATCTACTCTCCTATAGCCTGATTTCACCTAAATCTGACTTTTTAAGTCTTCACGTGGAATATACTAGACTCATGTATTCATGCTAATATTGAATAAATAAATTATTGGATGGCCATTCCATATATAAAGCAGTTGCATAGAATACCCATGCCAGACATAATACCAGAGTTGGTGAGAGAGACTCTATAAGTTATAATTATCAAGCACTGGCTTCTGTCATCAGAATATGTTGGGGTAATGGGTAATAGCACTATCTGTGAAGAAGAGACCATACATTTACTATTATTTATAACAAAGAATAGAAGACACTTTGGCCTTTTGCAGGGGGTTGGGGTGATGAAGGAAACAAAGGAAGATTATTTCCTAGAAAAACTGCAATGATCACATCAGTCTTAAAATAACAAAACTAAAGTTTGTTACTGTGTCTGCATAATAACATGTGTGGCTCCTAGAGTAAATATATTCATAATACCTAATTTGTGGATCTTAGAATAAAGACATTTAAGTGATGTGTCAAGAGTTTTAAGCCAATTTTGTTCTTTTTTTTTTTTGAGATATTAGTGGTTCCCATGTACCAGAAAAAAAAATCTCCTAACAATATAAATGCTGTAAGCATTTTATCAAAACATAGCCAGTCTTTGATTCCTGAAATTTCCTACTTCTCAGCTTGTTTTGGACTAGTAAAAAAGACTCTAAACCCAATACAAGAAAAGGTATTGCAACATGATTCGTTTCTTTGGATTGGCAGATCACAGTGGATGGCAATGACATCAGAACTTTAAATGTGCAGCATTATCGAGAATGTATTGGAGTGGTCAGCCAGGAGCCTGTTTTGTTTGGGACAACCATTAATAACAATATTAAATATGGACGAGATGGTGTGACTGATGAAGAGATTGAAAAAGCAGCAAAGGAAGCAAATGCTTATGATTTTATAATGGAGTTTCCCAATGTAAGTACACTATGTAGACTAAGTCCTTAGCTTAGAGCTAAAGCACTACAATATTCCAAAATGAAATAACAATAACTTCTACAGAGTGGGGGGGTGAGGTGTTGAGTAATTTGGGGTTATACAAGATGAAACATCTTAAATAAGAGAGCATGGTGACAACCAAAAGAAATACATCATTGAAAAGTAAGTTTTTTAAGTCATATTTAGTTCTAATTGATTCTCACTGTAAATGGAAAAGAAAAAAATGAAGGTTGTGTTAAAATATAACAAAGATTATATGAGAAAAAATCATCAGTCAAAGCTGAGAAATGATGTCTGCAAAATGTTGATTTGCAAGGCCATCTTGTGGCTAAGAGTGGAAATGTCACACAGAATGTTAAGATTGGTTCCATAGTAAGATAAAAGGAAAACGGATCATTTTTAGAAGCACATGGAGCTAATATTAGACAAGAAATGTGAAATCATACTTGGAAACATATATAATAAACTAAAATTCTTGGTATTAGAACTTATCAGATCCTAATGGGTATTTAGAATTGATAGCTGTAAAACCAGTTATTTACATTTCCCAAAGTATTTGTTCATCAGTATCTCCTAAAATTGTTGTGGGGAATACCCTGTGAAATATGAAAGGGAAGAGATCCAAGATGGCAGAGGAGATAAACACTGTACATGCTTCCTTCTCTGAACACATTAAAATTACAACTAAATCATGGAACAGTCAACAGTCAACAAACTTCAACAGGAGAACCATCTGAAGTCTAGCTGAACAGAAGTTTTATAACTAAGGATAAAAAGAGGAAGCCACATCAAGACTGGTAGGAGGGGTGGGGATGCAAAAAAGGTGGCCCCAAACCTCCATATGGTGTTTGAGAGTCAGGAAGGCTATCTTGACCATGATGTTTCCCCCCAGAGGAGTGAGGGACCCCAGTTCCACACCAGGCTCCCCAGCCCGAGTACTAGTGCCAGGAAGAGGAGACCCCACAAAATCTGGCTGTTAAAAACAGTGGGGATTCTGACCACCTGGGTAGGACAGAAGGCTGCAGGAAACCCAGACATCCTTTTAAAGGTCCCATGCACAGATTCACTTGCAATCTCTCATCCTGGGCTCCAGTGGAGGGACAGTGACTTGGGGTGCATTGGTGGCATACGGGGCGGGGGGGCAGACTGAGTTTGTCGCTTTGACAGGAGGCCTGGGGGACAGTCACCATTTTCCCTGTGGGAGGTCCTCCTCCCATGGAGCCGGCAGAAGGGCACCGTATCTTCTGTGTTGAGCCCTCCCCCACATGGCCAAGTCTGAATATGAATTGGTCTGGTGACTCACTGGGACTCTTCCTATCCAACTTCTGCAATGCCAGAGATACTTTCTCTACAAACAGCTAGCCCTGCCCGAATTGCACGCTTTCTTATAAAACAATCAGGGGCTGAAGACCCCAGGCAGGCAGTGACTGGCCTCGGTGTGCACTGAGACATTTGGTGAGTATCTCCAGGCTCAACACTGGCACCAAACCAGAATCTATATTAACCTAGTGAACATAACTCTTCCCATCTAGAGGCTCCCTGAGACCCAGCCTCACCCAACGTGTGTACCACATGAGGCTTTATCAGTGGCTGAACCTTGAGGGAGCTGACAGGTGGCAGCAGACCTCGGGGTGTCCTGGCTTTCTGAGGAGCTATACCAGACCCAGTATTGGTGGTAGCCATGCTCAGTTCTCAGTTTCGCCTCTCCCACATGCCTTCAGGTTTAGCACAGGCAGCGAACAACTGTAGATCACTTTGTAGCTCCTACCAGGTGGGCCCCAGCTGGTCACAAGGAGTGAGTGATTTGGGCCTGTATCAGAGCTCCTTCCAAGAGGCCCCAGAACCAACATACTTGGACATTGGCTTCAGCCCACCGCAGAGCACTGCCAGATTATCCCCCGAAGCGGCAAACATAAACAGTGGTCTCAATAGGCTCCAGAGTCCATTGGGGCAAATTCCATGCAGTGGGATAAGCCCACTACACAGCAATCTGTAAGTTGTGCTCATGGTCGAACCCCACAGCCAGTCACCCTCAGAGCCAATCGCACCCACTGATGTGCCAATAACAATCAAGGCTCAGCTATAACAGGAGGGTACACACAACCCACACAAGATACACTCATGGAACACCCAGAGCAGGTGACCAAGTAGACTATGCCAGGGCCCCACAGGGTACCTACCACCTAAGGCCACCCAGCTAATACTGGGAGACATAGCAGATCTATCTAACACATAGAAACAAACACAGAAAGGCAGCCAAAATGAGGAAACAAAGAAATATATCCCAAATAAAAGAACAGGAGAAAATGCCAGAAGAAGAACTAAACAAAGTGGAGGCAAGCAACCTATCAGATACAGAGTTCAAAACAATGGTTATGGACTTCCGGTAAAATGGCAGAATAGACAGACGCTGTGCTAACTGCCTCCCAGGATCACACCAAAATTACAAACAAATTATACAGCATTCAACCCTGGAGGTCCCCGGAACACTGGAGGAACAGAACCACTAAACGAAAAACTTGAAGAGGAGGCCACGTCGGGTCTGGTAGGACGGGCGGAGATGAGAGAGGGCGAGCCCCGTGAGGGAGGTCCCAGCCGTGGGAAGCTTGTCTGGTTGGGGGAGAGACCCTCCGGCCGCACACCAAGCTCACCAGCCCAGAGCTCCTTTGTCGGGAAGAGAAGTTCTAAGATAGCCGGCAGTAAATTAGTGAGGACTCCCTTTGCTCAGCTCGGTGAGGCTAAGAGCGGCTGGAGAATCAGTGGGGCCGGCGCCCGGGCTTGCTCGCTGGTGAGCTCTTACCTGGTTCCTGGTGGAGGGAGTGGCTGTGTGAGCCGGGAGCCTGCAGGGACGGACTGAGCTGAGCACCTTTGGTGCAAAGGCTGGAGGTTTTTGGACTGTTATTCCCGTGGTGTGGGGCCTGCACGCGAGTGGTGTAGGGAGGTCGCCATTTTGTCAAGCTTGGGCCCTCCCACAGAGGATCAGGTCCGAGACCTCATTGGTCTGGTGGAATTGGCGCAGAAGTGCGTGTGTGCGTGAGCACCTGCGGCCTTGGATCCCCACCCTCTGCCCAGCTTATACTGTGTTGCCAGGGAAACGCAGGGCGTGTGCCCTCCGGCTCCAACAGGCTGTTCACTGAGACGCGGAAGTGTGCAAGCCACCTCGGTCCCGCTCTCCGCACTCCGCTTGCAGAGTTGCCAAGCTGGTGATTGGTTGTCGGGCTGCTCGGCCTGATCTGTGAGCGGCTGATTGGGGACAGGCTGAGACTGGGAGTTTTCCTGGGAGTGTTGGGCCGTGAGCTGTGTGCCTGCGTGATGCAGCCAGGGCTCTCCTGGTGATCTATCTAATACATCAAAGCAATCCCAGAGCAACAGCCAGAATGGGGAAACAAAGAAACATGTCACAAGTAAAAGATCAGAAGAAACCTCCAGAAATGGAACCAAATGAAACAGAGGGATCCAACCTTTCAGAGACAGAGTTTAGAACACTGATGATAAGAATGTTTAAGGAACTTAGCAAGGACATAAAGAAGGATAGGGAAACCATAAAAAACAACCTGTTAGAACTAAAGAATACAATAACTGAATTGAAGAACACACTCGAAGGAATCACCAGTAGAGTAGATGAAGCAGAGGAGCGGATCAGTGATTTGGAAGATAAAATAGCAGAACTCACCCAGTTGGCACAGCAAAAAGACCAAAGAATAAAAAACAATGAAAATAGTTTAAGAGCCCTATGAGACAAGGTGAAGCGCAACCACCTTCGAATCATAGGGATACCAGAAGGAGAAGAGAAGAAGCAAGGGGTTGAGAATGTATTTGCAAAAATAATGACTGAAAACTTCCCCACCCTGGTGAAGGAAATCAACATACATGCCCAGGAAGTGCAGAGGGTTCCAAACAAGTTGAACCCAAACAGGTCCACACCAAGACACATCATAGTCAAAATGGCAAAGGTTAAAGACAGAGACAGAATCCTAGAGGCTGCAAGAGAAAGACAGCAGGTTACATACAAAGGAACTCCTGTTAGACTAACAGCTGACTTGTCTACAGAAACTCTGCAGGCCAGAAGGGAGTGGCAGATCTTCAAAGTGACACAAAATAAAGGCCTACAACCAAGATTGCTCTACCCAGCATGGCTATCACTTAAAATTGAAGGAGAAATAAAGAGCTTCTCAGAAAAGAAGAAGCTTAAGGAATTCATTACCACCAACCCAGCATTGCAAGAAATGTTAAAAGGGCTTTTTTAAACAAAAGAAAGGGGTAAACAAGCTAACCCAGAGAGACAATTTAAGAAGATTGAAGTCGTATCAAGCAGATATAAAGGAAAAACTGATGGTTGCTGGCTGGGAGGGAGTGGGGAAGAGGGAGCGGGGGAAGGTTTTGGACAGTGTATGTGGCACTACAATGTTGCCGCAGGGATATGGGGGCAGTTCTGGGAATGTAATTGACAATGTTGTGAAGAGACTATTATGTTGTGAGAAATAAGTCAGTTGGAGAAGGACAGGTACCATGTGATCTCACTTGTGTGTGGAGTCTGAAGAGCTGAGTGAACTATCAAAGTAAACAGACTCGTAGATGTAGAGGAAAAACTGAGGGTTGCTAGTTGGGAGGGGGTGGGGATGAGGGGGAAGGGGAAGGGATTAGACAGCATAAATAGACAACTACAATATTGCCACAGGGATATGAAACACAGTTCAGGGAATATAATAATGTTGTAAAAATTTTGTGGCATGTCAGACAGTCACATGTGTTGTTAGGGAGACCACTTCATAAATGGAGTAGAGGCTTGATCACTGCACTGTACACCTGAAGCTGATGTTGTATAGTATTGTATGCCAACTGCAATTGAATATGTGGATGGTCACGGGATGTGGAGTATACTGTGGAGCGGAGTCAGGGGAGTTGTGATGGATATGTATGATATGGGAGGGAGTGGGGTGGCGAACTGGGGGAGGGGGGTTTTTACTTTGGGGGGTAAAGAGTATAACTATTGCCTTGTGTTGTACACCTGAAACTAATAAAAAAAATGGTTATTACAAAGCTCAGGGAACTTAGAACTTCAACAAAGAGATTGCACACATAAAAAGGACATAGAAACCATAAGAAAGAACCAGTCAGAAATGAAGAATACAGTGACTGAAATGAAAAACACACTAGAAGGAATCACCAACAGACTAGATGAAGCAGAGGATTGAACCAGCGATTTGGAATACAAGATAGCATAAAAACACTCAATTGGAAAAGAAAGAAGAATCCAAAAAAAATGAAGATAGTTTAAGAGACCTCTGGACAACATCAGGCATAACAACATTTGCATCATAGGGGGACCAGAAGAAGAAGAGAAAGCAAAGGATGAAGAACCAATTTGAAAAAATAATGAAAACTTTCCTAACCTAGTGAAGGAAATAGACGTACAAGTCCAGGGAGTGCAGAGAGACCCAAACAAGATAAACCCAAAGAGGCCTACACCAACACACATTATAATTTAAATGGCAAAGGTTAAAGACAAAGAGAGAATCCTAAAAGTAGTAACTTATAAGGGAGCTCCCATAAGATTGTTAGCTGATTTCTCAACAGAAACTTTGCAGGCAAGAAGATATGGCACAAAATGTGCAACGTGATGAAAAGCAAAGATGTACAACCAAGATTACTCTACCCAACAAGGCTATCATTTAAAATTGAAAGACAATGAGCTTCCCGGACAAGAAAAAAGCTAAAGGAGTTAATCACCACCAAACCAGTATTACAAGGAATGTTAGAGGGACTTCTTTAAGATAGGGAAAAAAGAAAAAGATCAAAATTATGAATAATAAAATGGCAATTGCTACATATCTATCAACAGTTGCTTTCAATGTAAATGGATTAAATACTCCAATCAAAAAGACCAGTCGTAGGAGGGCTGAATGGATTAGAAAGCAAAACCCTTACATATGCTGCCTACAAGAGACTCATTTCAGATTGAAAGACACAGATGGAAAGTAAAGGGATGGAAAAAGATATTTCATGAAAATGGAAATGAAAAAAAAAGCTAGGGTAGCAATACTCATACCACACAAAATAGAGTTTAAAACTCAGGCTATAATGAGACAAAGAAGAATACAGTAATCCCACCTTTGGGTATTTACCAAAAAAACCCCAAAACACTACTAAGAGGGGATGTGTGCCTTCATATTTTCATTGCAGCATTGTTTACAATGGCCAAGATGCAGAGGCAGTCTGGGTGCCCATCAATAGAAGAATGGATAAAGAGGAGTTGATACATATATATAATGGAATATTGCTCAGCCATGAAAGGGAATGGGTTCTTGCCATGTGTGGCGACATGGATAGTCCTGGAAGGTATTGGATTGAGTGGAGTTTCTGACAGAGGAAGACAGATGCAATGTGATTTTGCTTATAAGCAGAATCTAAAGAACAAAATGAACAAACAAACTTGTAGATATAGAGACTATTTTGATGGTTGCCAGATGGGAGGGGGGTAGTTGGTGTGGGTGAAAAAAAAGGGAAGGGATTACGAGGTACAAATGGGTTTTTACAAAGTAGTTATGGGGATGTAGGATATAGCATAAGAAATATAGTCACTAATATTATAATAATTATGCATGGTGTCAGTCAGATGGGTACTAGACTTATCAGAGTGATAGATGGGAGGGGTTGGTGGGCAAGGTGAAGGGATTAAGAAGTATAAATTGCTAGTTACACGGCAGTCATGGGGATGTAAAATAAAGCATAGGAAATACATATAGTCAATGATATAGTTTAACTATGTACAGTGCCAGGCAGGTACTAGACTATTCAGGGAGATCACTTCTTAAATTATATAAATATCTAACCACTACACTAAACACCTGAAATTAATATTAAATAATATTGACTATCAACTGTAATTGAAAAATTAAAAAGGGTGCAAAGTTGAAGAGGAATAAGAGGTTCAAATTTCCAGGTATAAAATAAATAAGTCATGGGGATGTAATATACAGCACAGGGAATATAGTCAATAATATTGTGATAGTGTGGTACAGTGTCAGATGGTTGCTGGACTTATCATGGTGATCACTGCTTTAGGCATTTAAATGTTGAATAACTATGGTGTACACCTGAAACTAATATAATATTTTATGTTAACTATATTTTTAATGAAAATTTTTTTAAAAAAGAAATATGAAAGGATGGGATTTGAAATTAAAATACAGATAAAATTCCACCACCCTAGAAGGCAAGAATAAAAAAAAAAGTCATTTTAATGGATATCCACAAACCACACTTCGTGGGTCATAATAATTTTTTTCTTACTTTTTTTATATAAAAACTCTTGTTTTGCCAGTAATTTCCTCCTGTCCCCATTACTTAGGGTCATAATTAGGACGGCAAACTCATTTAAGGCTTGCGGCGTGGGAAAGAGCCTTCCTCCATTTGGCGCTGTGACACTTAACAGTGATTTCCTTTCCTCTGGACACCACTGACCTTCAGTTTCCTTCTCGGAACTGGGATGCTTCCTGGTGCCCTTAAATTACACCCTGCGAGTTACTCCTTGCTTTTACTAAAAGTCCAATATTTACACAAAGATGTCCCTTGCTATAGACAAAATAGTAAATCCTAAAGATATAATCCAAAGAACAAATTAAAGATACTGACTTAAGATGATGGAAATTAAATTACAGAGAAATAAGAATGAACACAATAATAAATAAAAATTCCAAAAGTGGTTAATCCATATAGGTGAAAAATTAGGAAAAGCTATCCTCAAAAATAAATACCATTACTTTTATGAAACTTCTATGATATACAGATATTTTTAAATTAATATATTAAGATTAACTGATACTTGCTTGCATTTCCCATAAACCACCATAAAAATGGCTAAAATATGTGACGCATAGGACCACTGTTTCCAAGCATTGAAGGGAAGATAACACAAAACTGTGATACCTGAGAGAAAAGAAGCTCATGAAGGAAGTCCATACACATGTAGCATTCTGCCTGGGAGCAAATTTCTGACCACATTGCTGTGAACTAGATTCCAGACAGAGCATAGCATCCCACTGAGCTGAAAGGCAGAGATAGAAATTTAGGACAGCTTAGGCAAAGGAGAAGCAGTGAGAGAGCTGTGGAGTTGATGTGGGAGCAGAGAGCTATGTAGGCATCCTGTGGGAATCCTTGTCTGAAAATAAGACTACTCAAGAGGATAAGACTACCCAACGCTTACCAGACAGCAGCTGCTACAAAGCTGAGAGGAGAACAGAGAGATTAGAAGTCAAGGAGGATGGTGGGGATGTTGAAAACACAGCCCAGGGCCGGCCGAGTGGCGCATTGGTTAAGAGCTGGTTTGGGACACCAGCAGCCCCAGTTCGGATCCCACATATGAGGTCCAGTGACACTGCCCTCTATAGCTAACAACAGCTCCACCTGGAGCTGGGCTGCAAGTCCCGGCGAAAGTGTAGGCTGCAGCCCTTGCTGCAGTGGGCTGCCACAGGCTACAGTGAGTGGCCTGCAGCCAGCGTGAGCGGCTGGCAGCCAGCGTGAGCTGCCAATAGCCACGGTGAGCAACCATCCAAAGGCCAGTGACCGATCTGCCTCATCTGGGAAGAGCACAACGACGATACCAACATGGGCCAGTGAAGCAACATCCTACTAGACTGAAGAACAAAAAAGACAGCGACTTGTCTGTTCCCCTTCGCTGATTCCCCAACGCTGTTCCCCTCCCCTAATTCCCCAATAAAATCTTGAAAGAAAGAAAGAAAGAAAGAGAGAGAGAGAGAGAGAGAGAGAGAGAGAGAGAGAGAAAAGAAAAGAAAAGAAAAGAAAAGAAAAGAAAAGAAAAGAAAAGAAAAGAAAAGAAAAGAAAAGAAAAGAAAAAAGAAATGACAGCCAGAGTGGAGGGATCACATTAACCCTTTTCATACCGCAGGCATTATAGCTGAGACACCAATGAAAGCTGCTCCTTAAGAGTAAAGACCACAACCTAGAGTAAGGCTGACTGTGGACCTGCCCTAACAAATCCTAAAACCAAGCCATGGCAAGATGCCTAACAGAGATGAACTTAGAGGCTGGGGTCCTGATGAGTTTCAAGACTTTCTACAGATTCACCCCAACAAAGCATAAAACAAGTTTTATACAAGCTCAGGATGATAAGTCAGTATTTGAATTGCCTACTAGAACAAAAGTCAACATTTTTCTCAGAAGTAAACAAATTTCAGAGTCTCCCCAATATATGCACAGAATTCATTATATATTCTACAATAACAAGACAAAAAAATAGGAAAGTATGGTCCACAGTCAAGAAAGTATAACCTAAATGTTTATGCACTTCAGAAAAGCTCCAAAATGATTGAGGCAAAACCTGATACATCTGAAAGAAGAAATAGACAAATCTACAATTTTAGTTGAAGTCTTTAGCACTCAATAGAACAAACAGGCAGCACTGAAAAGAAATGAGCTTTCAAGCTATGAAAAGACATGGAGAAACCTTATTAAGTGACAGAAGCCAGTTTGAAAAGGCTGTATTCCATATGATTTGAACTGTATGACATTCTGTAAAAAGGTGAGTGGTTGTCAGGGGTTGGGAGGAGTGGGAGGGATGAATAGGTGGAACACAGAGAATTTTTAGGGCAGTGAAAATACTCTGTATGGAACTATAATGATGGATACATGTCATTATATATTGTACAAAATCATAATATGTACAACACCCAGACTGAATTCTAATGTAAACTATGGATTTTGGATGATTATGATGAGTCAGTGTAGGTTCATCAATTGTAACAAACATCCCACTCTGATAGGGGATGTTAATAATAAGGGAATCTATGCATGTGTGGGGGCAGGGAGATTATGGGAAATCTCTTTACTTCCTCTCAATTTTGCTATGAGCCTAAAACTGCTCTAAAAGATAGGTTTTTTCAAAAGTACACACTCTATTTCATTCATAAGAAGTTCTAGAACTAGTGAAATTAGTTTATAGTGATTAAAATCAAATCAGCAATATCCTGAGGCAGGGTGTGGTTTTTGACTGGAAAGGGTCATGAGGCAACTTTCTAGATTGATGGAAATCTTCTATATCTTTATTGGGATAGTGATAGCATAGGTATTCTCATTTGTCAAAACTCAGAATTGTATGCTTGAAATGAGTACATTATTGGATATGTAGTGTTTATGGGTGCATGATTATTAAATTATTCCTCAATACGGTTTATATTTAAAAAAACAAACTTGAAGGTCAGACTTAGAAATTAAAGTTTTAGAAAGAATACTAAAATGTATATCGTTGAAGAAATGAACTTTGGATTGGGGAACTAATCCAATAGAATATTACTAATCATGCTTCATTAATTCTAGAAGTTACCTCCAACCTCAGATATCTAAAGATAGCTACTTTTTAAAGATGCATATAAAGAACGAGTAGAAGAAGACCTAAAAAGTTTCCCAAAATTGAAAAAATTTTGAGCAGAAGTTTGTTTTGGTAGTAATTTTTTTCCTAATAATTTTCAGAATATCCAGGAAGGAGATTGTGGATAGTACATTAAATTGCTAATAAACATTTTGAATAATAGTTATGTTGATGTTTGTATTACAGTGTCCTTTTAATGATATTGATGCATTCTAAAAATGTCTTAGAAACTTTGAAAATTGGTTCAAATTGTTATTAATCTTCCTAAAAATCCTTATGTGTTCTCGTTTCTTTTAGCCCTAGCCAAATGTTTCTTAGGTCCGCTCTTCACTAGACTCTTTTCTTTTTAAATAGTTGTATGTTTTTACAAAGAATAAATCAAAGGTCAAAACCAGGCAGGCTGAAGTGATTAAGCTGGTATCAAAACGTAACTGTGATTGTTTGTCATTTCCTTTTCTAATCATTTGATAATGCCACCTTCTGTTTCTGTGCTCTTCCCTATTTTTCATTAGAAATGTAATACCTTGGTAGGGGAAAAAGGAGCTCAAATGAGTGGAGGACAGAAACAGAGAATCGCGATTGCTCGAGCGTTAGTTCGAAACCCGAAGATTCTGATCTTAGATGAGGCTACGTCTGCCCTAGATACAGAAAGTGAAGCAGTTGTTCGAGCTGCACTGAAGAAGGTAAATGAACAGACACATTTCTTATGTTCACATTTCTGGTTCAGCACTGTTCTTAAATATAAGAAAATATAGCTCTATAGTACATTATTTATTAAACTTAGAGTCCTCCTTAATGTATGGGTTCAGGGTGTTCACCCTTGTAAAAACTCAAGTGATAGTTACAGGAAGTGACTTGGAGAAGAGAAAGAGATGCTATACTCGGTGCTAAAAATACACATGAGGCTGCAATCCAAGCAATCATATATGCCTCCATTGCAACCATCTGCAATTTCCACCTCCCCACAATAACCCCACATCACTACCACCATCATGACATAACCACATCTACCTTTGCCATGATGAGAGTGTCACGTGCTACACATGATATTTCTCATTATCATAAGATAAACAAGTGATATGAAAATCCATGTTTATTGTGGACACTTTGATAATTTGGTCTGTTCTAAACACAGCAGCCAGGGGATGCTATTAAAAGGTAAATTTGATCATGTCATGCCTCTGCTTCAAATCTTCCAGTGGCTCCTTATCTCATTCTTCACTCCAAATAAAAACCAAATTCCTTACAGTAAGCTACAAGGTTCTCTGGATTTTGGTGCCAAACTCCTTCTGGAATATGACATCCCACCATTCTCCCCACATTAGCTGCTCTGTAAACACGCCATAGCACTTTTCATAGCTAACATACTCTGTATGTATGTTTTACTTTGTTGTGTCTCTTCCTCCACTGGAATGTCCACTCTCTGGTGGAAAAGGCTTTAGTGATTAACTGCAATGTCCCAGCACTAGAACAATGCCTGGCCCTTAATAGACAGTCAATAAATATTTGTTGAATGGATTTTGGAGGAGTGTGATTCAGAATAGTTCCAAGGTCTGAAGTGCTTGCTCTTTTCTGGATTTCTTCATTTAGGCTTGCTAAAAACTAGTTTGGGTTCACTAATCTTGATCAAGAGGAGAATCCAGGGTCAGTGGATAAAGATGTATGTCACAAGCTAGGGGTTCCGCTCTGCTACAGGGTTGGACCTAGCATGCCAATGCGGCAGGCTTCCAGTCGGACCCCCTAGGAGGAGGCATGGCCGTGAACACCTGCTGGTTGCTGGGGAAGCAGAGGAAGCCCACCCTCATTTTGGAACAAAGCCTGCGAAAACTCTTTGAAATGTTAAAAGTGGTATGCAAATCTAAGGAATAATTATTATTAAGGGAGTTTCAGCTATACCACATCAACAGGGAACCTTTAAAAAGGCACTTTGCTAATTATGAGGCAAGTGTTTCCATCACAGTTTTATTCTTTGAAGAGACAACTGCTTTTGTTGCCATGCTCATGGACTTTTCCTTATCATCACTGTTCTTTCCCACTATGATGCATTATGTTGGTCTTTGTCTGAGGCCCCTTACATTATATTTATACTACCAGGGAACTGAACAATAAGAAAATTGATTTTTACTTTAAGTTGTGGGTTACTTTATTAAATTAAGCCCAAAGAAGTGGTATTCCAAAGTCGAAGTTAGGTTAATGATTGCACACACACATTTACACATATTTTGTTGTGTCTATGTCAGTTAAATATCTTGCCCTCTTTATATATGGAATTTGGCATGTTTTTAGATGTTTTTCTTTTTCTTTTTTGTTTTTATTCTTTTGTTTTTTGGTGTTTGTTTTTTTTATTAATACTATTTGTAGCAACACTATAATACTTGGGAACAGAAAGGGAATTTCTGCAAGGGGATTTCCTTGGCTAGATTTTAGCCAGGAGAACAAAGGTAACACAGAGACTACCTCATTCCCCAGGCATCATGGGACATTTTATAAACCTGCTTAATCAAGCTCACATTTGTAAGGGATGGTATTAAATAATAGGCTATTAACTTCTTTAAGGGTAGTGCATCTCCCTCTTTGATAGATCAGGGCACCATTGAGAGTCTGACTATGAAAGGGAAAAATCAACCACTATAACTCTTCAGAAAAATCTACAAATGCACTTACACACAAAGATTTACATATAATATTGAGGGATTCATAGAACCCCCCCGAAGCCATTCATGAATTATTATTTTAGGTGTAATAAAGGAATAATGGATTATAATAGCTAATCCTTACAAGGACCCACCCAATGATGTAAGAGCCGCACCCTCCCCCTTTATGATGTGCACACTGAAGCACAGGGAGGCTGAGTAACACAGTGGCCAGAACCTGGACCCAGACAGTCAGCCCTCTGCTCATTCACAGAACCGTCATGCTACACTGACTGCATCAAGAGCATACATCTGCCAGGAACTGAAGCCAGATCTGAAGCTAGATCATGCTTCAAAACCAACCTCTTATTAAACACATGATTCAGCAGTTCCATTTATGGGTGTATACCCCGAAAAGTTGAAAGCAGGGACTCAAACAGATAGTTGTACACCAGTGTTCACAGTAGCATCATTCACAATAGCCAAAGGTAGAAACAACCTATATGTCCACCAACAGATGAATGAATAAACAAATTTGATACACACACACACACACACACACACACACACACACTCAGTCTTAAAAAGGAAGGATACCCTGACACATGCTACAATATGGATACATCTTGAGGATATTATGCTAACTGAAATAAGGCAGATGCAAAACGACAAATACCCTATGGTAACACTAATATGAGAAACCTAGAATCATCAGCTTCATAGACAGAAAGTGACATAGAGGTTCCCAGAGGTTGAGAGAAAGGGGGAATGGAGTTTGAAGGATGCAGAGTTTCAGTGTAAAATGAAGGAAAAATTCTGAAGATGGTAGGGGTGATGGTTGCACAACAATGTGAATGTACTTAATGCCACTTAGTTGTACACATAAAAATGGTTAAAATTCATTGAAATTTTATACATAAAGTTTTATACATAAAATTATTTATCATAAGTTTTTTATATATATCTTACTACAAAAAAATAGCAATCTGAGCCTGACTATAAAAAAATAGTAATACAGAAGGAATTAGCCTCAGATCTGGGAGGATCCTACCCTTAAAAATGGTTAGAATGGTAAATTTCATGTTATACATATTTTACCAGAATTAAAAAAAATCTAGCCTCTTCCCAAAACTACATTGCCCTCTTGGAAAAGAAGCTCAAACCATACCCCAAATTGAGGATCTTATATAGGCTTATAATAGACTCACTTTTGTCCCCTTAAGCTGCTTATTTTGATCCTATTAAATATATAGGTGCTGTATTTTTATTTCACAAATAAATTTAAATCATTATTACTTAGCAGGACATTTCAAAATTTTATAACTATAATTTTTTAAAAACCCTTAAAAATATGCCAAAATATTTTTCCATGATATGAATAAGTATCTTAGTGGTTTCTGTAAATTTAAATTATTCTTAAGTTTTGTCCTCCCCCACAAATAAGGAAAATACAGATATAAGATTGATTTTCATAATTGCTACCAAATAAGACATCTCTAATGTATTATTTATTGGTTAGCATTCTGGTGAAGATAAAATATTATTCCCTCCTGGAAGAAAGATGAGCTAATTATTGTAGCATTTCTCTCTTGTTGTCCACCACTTCATCATTTACGTTTTCTTGTAACTTTATCCACAAATATTAGCTTGTCAATAAAGTTAAATGAAGAACAAAGGTATTAAATAACTCTAAATAATTTTATTATCACCACTTGTTAACTTGTTAACTTATTTAAAAGTCAGAATGAAGGGATTTCAGGCTATAAAAAGAAAATGTACTATAGAGTATTATTCCTTGTTACTAATTAGGTAGTGCACGTGGCCTCATCTCGGCAAAAGAGTTTAGATATTGAATATGTTTCCCTTTCTAAAGGTTCTTAGCCTGAGCATATATATTCACATGAGTAGATTCCTGCAAGTTAAAAGGAAGGGGTCAAGGAACAAAATACTATCAGGCTTCTAAGCACCTGATATTTTGCTATTTGACATCCTATTTTACTAAAGAGAAAGCATTCTCGGACAGGTGAAGTGACCTGACAGTAATCTCACATTGTTCAGCCATGGGACCAGTGTTGACCCAAAAGAATGCCAAGTCAACTGGCTTTCAGCATCATAATTAGATAGTTAAGACACCAGAAATCTTGTGTTTCTCATATAACTGCCATAGAGACCTTCTTAGAACAGATAGTCAATTAAAATTTTGTAGCTAAAAGTGGTGGAAATTTATAAAAGAGTAGTGAGAGCTTTTACAGACTGTATTCTTGGAGAAATGGGGGAGTAGGGTTTTTCAGGAGCCTCTTGAAAAATGGAAGAAGTTAGGGAGGTGGGGGTGGATGAGCAGGTAGGATCCCCCCACTCTCAATTCAATAGAACAGCTACCCATTAATCTGTATGGTTTATTTAAATATACAAGTTTCCACATGTGCTTTCATTTGTTGAAAGGATTTTTTAGCTTAAAAAAAAAAAAAGAGGGCCGGCCAAGTGGCGTGGTGGTTAAGCGCTGGCTTGGGAAGCCAGCGACCCGGGTTCGGGTCCCACATATTAGGGCCAGTGACACTGCCCTCAAAAAAAAAAAAAAAAAGAGTTTGAAGGCCATAGGACAACATCATCAAGCGTATGTCATCAATGGACCCCAATCTACCAAGCCTTCTAACGCAGTCAGTGGGAACTTGGGTCCTCATAGGTTTCCCACCCACACTTGCTATGGGACACTAGAACTCGGTGTTTATAGCTTCTCCTGAGAGTATATTATCCCTGTTAATTGACCAGGCAGTCAAATGCAGGCCCTCTTAAGTGCTTGCAGCTCTGCATAGCTTTCTTTTCCTGCTGCCCACCTTTATTCAAGGCTCATTACCACCAGTGGTAAGAAGCTAGCTGGTCTCCTCAGGCCCTTATCTCTGTCCTAGCAATTCTACCAGGGATGTTTTAAAGCACCCTGTATTTCAAAGTCCACACTAATTACCTGGTGATTTATGGTTGTGTGTGGAATTGTGAAGTAATCCAAAAAATGCCAGCAAAGTGTCAAGTAGAAACCTATCTTCCTGTTGACGTTTCTTTGGTCAGATACCTAATTGTTTGGCTTTTAGCTTTTTATAAACTGAAGGAGAAGACATGATAGGAAATTCTTTCAGATTGGTACTTTCTAGAAGAAATAATAGCAACAAAGGCATATTGAAAATCTACCACAAATGTTTCAGCATTGCCACCTACCTATTATGCGGACTGGCATCTATTGCTTTGCTTAACTTCTCTGAGCCTCAGTTTCCCTATCTCTCAGAGGTATATAAGTAAGCATACTTTCCCAATCAGCTCATGGGACTATGTAAGCAAACCAAATAGGGAAATGTTAGTTATAGAACCTTTCAAACTCTAACATTTTTTAAAATACAAGATATTCTTAAAAGTAAGAATTATTTTTGCCATCAGTAGTTAATAACCTGTAATGTTGTTTGACTTATTGATGGATGACTATTTATATGGCCTTCCTACTTCTGTTTTTAAAGATAACAGAACTGACACAGCTAGAGCTGCTGAGAGCAGAAATAACTATTCTATCTACTCTATGTGACAGGAGATGTAGGTAAAATATAATACAAATTTAGATGCTTTGAATAATAATTTGAGTGTGACTATTAGAATATTATTAAGACCATGACAAGAAGGGACCCTGCCTTGGATAGATGTTAAACTATTCTTTTTTCTTTTTTTTTTTTTTTTTTTTTTTTTTTTTTTTTTAATTTATTTTATTTTATTTTATTAGTTTTCGGTGTACAACACAATGCAATAGTTATACTCTTTACCCCCCAAAGTGAAAACCCCTCCCCCAGTTCGCCACCCCACTCCCCCCGCATATCATACATATCCATCACAACTCCCCTGACTCGCCTCCACAGCATACTCCCCATCCCGTGACCACACACATATTCAGTTGCAGTTGGCATACAATACTATACAATATCAGCTTCAGGTGTACAGTGCAGTGATCAAGCCTCTACTCCATCCATGAAGTGGTCTCCCTAACAAGACATGTGACTATCTGACACGCCACAAAATTTTTACAACATTATTATATTCCCCGAACTGTGTTTCATATCCCTGTGGCAATATTGTAGTTGTCTATTTCTGCTGTCTCCTCCCTTCCTTCCCCCCCCATCCCCACCCCGATCCCATGTAGCACCCCTCATTTTTTCCTCTACATCTCTGAGTCTGTTTACTTTGATCATTCACTCTGTTCTTCAGACTCCACACACACGTGAGATCACATGGTTCCTGTCCGTCTCCAACTGACTTATGTCTCACAACATAATAGTCTCTTCACACCATTACCAATTATATTCCCAGAACTGCCCCCATCACCCTGCGGCAACATTGTAGTCCCACATACACTGTCCAAAACCTTCCCCTCTCCCTCTTCCCCACTCCCTCCCCAATCAGCAACCATCAGTTTTTCCTTTATATCTGCTTGATATGACATCAATCTTCTTAAATTGTCTCTCTGGGTTAGCTTCTTTACTCCCTTTCTTTTGATTAAAAAGTCCTTTTAACATTTCTTGCAATGCTGGCTTGGTGGTAATGAATTCCTTAAACTTATTCTTTTCTGAGAAGCTCTTTATTTCTCCTTCAATTTTAAGTGATAGCCGTGCTGGATAGAGCAATCTTGGTTGTAGGCCTTTATTTTGTGTCACTTTTTGAGTATCTCCTGCCACTCCTTCTGGCCTGCAGAGTTTCTTGTAGATAAGTCAGCTGCTAGTCTAACAGGAGTTCCTTTGTATGTAACCTGCTGTCTTTTCTCTTGCAGCCTCTAGGATTCTGTCTCTGTCTTTAACCTTTGCCATTTTAACTATGATGTGTCTTGGTGTGGACCTGTTTGGGTTCAGCTTGTTTGGAACCCTCTGCACTTCCTGGGCATGTATGTTGATTTCTTTTACCAGTGTAGGGAAGTTTTCAGTCATTATTTTTTTCAAATACCTTTTCAACCCCTTGCTTCTTCTCTTCTCCGTCTGGTATCCCTATGATTCGAAGGTGGTTGCGCTTCATCTTCTCCCATAGGGCTCTGAACCTATTGTCATTGTTTTTTATTCTTGGTCTTTTTGCTGTGCCAACTGGGTGAGTTCTGCTATTTTATCTTCCAAATCGCTGATCCGCTCCTCTGCTTCATCTACTCTACTGGTGATTCCTTCGAGTGTGTTCTTCTATTTCAGTTATTGTATTCTTTAGTTCTAACAGGTTGTTTTTTATGGTTTCCTATCTTTCTTTATGTCCTCGCTAAGTTCCTTAAACATTCTTATCATCAGTGATCTAAACTGTGTCTCTGAAAGGTTGGATCCCTCTATTTCATTTGGTTCCATTTCTGGAGGTTTCTTCTGATCTTTTACTTGTGACATGTTTCTTTGTTTCCATTCTGGCTGTCGCTCTGGGATTGCTTTGATGTATTAGATAGATCACCAGGAGAGCCCTGGCTGGATCATGCAGGCACACAGCTCACGGCCCAACACTCCCAGGAAAACTCCCAGTCTCAGCCTGTCCCAATCAGCCGCCGCAGATCAGGCCGAGCAGCCCGACAACCAATCACCAGCCTGGCAACTCTGCAAGCGCAGTGTGGAAAGCAGAGACCCAAGGCGGCTTGCGTGCTCCCGGGTCTCAGTGAGCAGCCTGTTGGAGTCGGATCACCCCACTCAGGCGTTTCCCGGCAACACAGCACAAGCCGAGTGGAGGGTCGGGATCCGAGGCGGCTCGCGCACTCCCGGGTCTCAGTGAGCCGCCGTAGGAGCCGGGGGGGGGGGCACCACCCTATGTTTCCCTGGCAACGCAGTATAAGCCGAGCGGAGGGTGGGGATCCAAGGTCGCAGGCGCGCGCGCGCACGCACGCACGCACACACACGCACTTCGCCACCCCACCAGACCACCAGGGTCTCGGACCTGATCCTTCGTGGGAGGGCCCAAGCCCGACAAAATGGCGCCCTCCTTACACCACTCGCGTGCAAGCCCGCACCACGGGAACAACAATCCAAAAACCTCCAGCCTTGCACCAAAGGTGCTCAGCTCAGTCCGTCCCCGCAGGCTCCCGGCTCACACAGCCACTCCCTCCATCAGGAACCAGGTAAGTGCTCACCGGCGAGCAGCCCGGCGCCGGCCCCACTGATTCTCCAGCCGCTCTTAGCCTCACCGAGCTGAGCAAAGAGAGTCCTTACTAATTTATTGCCGGCTATCTTAGAACTCCTCTTCCTGGCAAAGGAGCTCTGGGCTGGTGAGCTTGGGGTGCGGCCAGAGGGTCTCTCCCCCAATCAGACAAGCTTCCCACGGCTGGGGCTTCCTCACGGGGCTCGCCTCTCGTCTCCGCCCATCCTACCAGACCCGACGTGGCCTCCTCTTTAAGTTCTTCGTTTAGTGGTTCTGTTCCTCCAGTGTTCCAGGGACCTCCAGGGTTGAATGCTGTAAATTTGCTTGTAATTTTGGTGTGATCCTGGGAGGCAGTTAGCACAGCGTCTGTCTATTGCGCCATTTTACCGGAAGTCCTCTTTTTTTTTTTTAATCCATCTGTTTAAAGGACTCTTAATAACCATGCTTGAGACGAACTAAGGTACACCTACAGGGAATCCTTTTTACCTTTACCAGTAATCAGCTACATAGTCTGTGGGGTCCAGTGAAAAATGAAAATGTGGAGCTTGTTCAAGATAGCAGCAGCAGAACATTAAGCCAACAGCGGGACCCTTCTAAGCACAGGCCATTAGTGACTGCATAGTTCACACATCCATGAAACTGGTCCAGCTGACAGTCTCTGTCCTGCCATCACGACTAGGAGGAACTTTTAACTGACTGTGACCTGGCCTCACCTGTAAGCTTCAAGCATCATTCCTCATTACTAACCCAAATCATAACATTCTTAGTTGGCTTAGTCAAGTATAAAATGTGCATGCATGTACATACACACACACAGGTATGTATATGTATATACATATATTGAATATGTATATATGTATGTATGTATTCCTGACATAACTGTGTGTCTGATATTTACTGATGAGTACATTTCAAAAACCAATTAATTAAATATCTACTTAATGCAGAAGACTAGTTTTGATGAGTTATTATAGAATGCCTCCATCGTCAATCCTATTTACCTAAGAAATTTTAAAAATTAAAGTCCAGGTGGAACACCTATTTTAGGTGGTAACCATCTCTATATTGCCATTTGTAACCTGAGTGATACATGATTCCTTTTTAATTTTCCTGATCCTAGACCATAAATTCAAAAGGTTCAAGTCATTATCACCTAACCACATCTCTCAATTGTCCTGAGAAAGTTCCAGTTTGCCCTTTTTGTCCCATTCAAGAGTGTTCTGGTTTGGATGATACTGTAGATAGTCACCTTAACATAAGTTAAATATATCAGAATATATCTTCTTTTTTTTAAAAATAAGATGCTATAAAAATAATAATAAAAAAAGACCTTTAATCATAACGGTGTAACTATTTTTAACTTTTCATAATAACATCTATTTGTTGCTTGTGTGTGTATATATGTATATATATATATATACAAATACATATATACATATAAGTGTGTATATAAGTATATATATATCTCATAGGAACAAAAGCTATTGAAAATAGAACATACTTTTCCAAATTATTTTAACTTTCTTGCTTTTAAACAAAAATGAAATACAGGTACAGTAAATAAAATTGAGAAACCTAAGACAAGAAGAATACAACTCATTGGTCCAATAATTACATACAGGTACTATTAATATTTTGAAATATTTCTATATAGATGTATTTTTTCTATGGATTGCATAGTTATAACATGATGCATTTTTCTATATAGCATTGTATCATAAATATGTTTCCACATTATTATTTAATTTTAATCACTATTGTTTTGAAAAGTTTTCTTATAGATTTGCAATAGAAGAATTTGAAAGGAATATTCATTCATCTGCTTCACTGAGAGTATCTACTGCAATAGAGAGTAGATATTCTTTTTTCAGAAAATAGAGAGCACCACACCAGATTCTAGTACCAATCCTTCTGGTGTCTAGATGAAGCCTTGAGTAAGCCTCTTAACTTTTCTAAGCTCCGGTTTCCTTCTCTGTAATAGATAAGACTAAAAATAAGAACAATAAAACTAAATATCAGTAATATACCAGTACTGTAGTAATAATAGTAATAATATTATCTATCTATCTAGTTCTTAAGTAGCCAGAAATTTTTTAGTGTTCTTATAGTGTGCCAAAAGTATCAGTTATTGTGCTAGGCATTTACAAAAACTACACAGTCAAGACAATCTTGTAGAATAGCAATAAAGCTGAAAGATGTAGATTAATAGATATCAAGGCCTATTTGAATTCCATGGTAGTTAAGACAGTGTAGTATTGGTGCAATAGTACACAAACTGAATAGAACAGTATACAGAAGTATATTTTTTCTCTATCAAAATATCTTTTGAATTGCTAATTTCTGGAATTTTCCATTTAATATTTTCAGACGACAGTTGACGGAAGGTAAGTGAAACCACAGAAAGCAAAACTGTGGCTGAGGGACTAACACTGTATGCATTGGCTCCTACTTGACATCACACACAAAAATCAATTTCCCATGAATTATAGATCCAAATGTGAAAAGCAAAGGATAAAGTTTATAGGCTAAAAGATAGAAAAGCATCCACATAACACCCGAGTTAGTAAAAATTTCTTAACTAGGACACAGAAAGTCATAAATTGTAAGAGAAAAGTTGATTGGTTGAACTCCACTAAAATTTTTAAGTTATATTCATCAAAAGACACCATTGAGAAAGTGAAAAGACAGCCATGTCGAGGGAAAAAAAATATATGTAATACATAGTTTCTGACAAAACCCTCATATATAGAATATATAAACAGCTCCTGAAAATTGACAAGAAAAAGTTCCAATAGAAAATGAGCAAAAACCTAGAATTCACAAAAGAGAATATCCAGATTATCACTAACCAAATGAAAAGTTGTTCAACATTATGAGTCATCTGGGAAATGCAAATAAAAGCCACAATCTGATAGTTCTCACCTACCAGACAAAAATAGAAAGTACCAAGTGTTGGTGAAAACATCGAGTTCTCATAATTCTCCTGCACTTTTGGAGGTTTATAAATTGGGACAACCACCTTGAAAAGCTGTTTGACCAAAAAAAAAGAGCTGAGCATATGACTCAGCAGTTCTTTCCTAGGTATAAAACTAACAGAATCATGTACATGTGTTCACCAAATAAACATGTATAGGGATGATTCATTATAGAAAAAGCCCTGAAACTACCCAAATGTCAGTCAGCGATAGGACTGATAAAGAAATTGCGGTGTATTCACACAATGGAATACCGTTCAGCAATAAGAATGAGTGATCAACAATTATATACAACCAAACAGGTGCATCTCAAAAACATAATGTTAAACAAAAATGCCCAGACATAGAAGTGCATGATTCCGTTGACATAAAATACAAAAAAAAAATAAAAAAATTAAGCAACACTGTTAGAAGTCAGAATAGTGGTTCCCATTGGTGTGGGTGAGCAGTAACAAGTGACTGGAAAAGAGCCTGAGAGGGTTTCAAGGTTCTGGTAATGATCACTTTCTTAATCGGGGTACTGTGCATCTGGATGTATTCTGTTTATAAAGCTATGTCAACCTGTACACTGATGTGTACTTCTCCATATTATATGTTACTTGTGAAAAAGTTGAAAACATATATTACCTTGAATCTGTACCCAATTAGTAAAGTAATACCCCTGTTGTAAATATGAAGAAAATGAGAAATGGTGAGTTTAATTTGCTTACTTAATTACTTTTAATTACTAATAGCTAGGCAGATGTTAGGTGGCTCAGATGAAATGGTTTTTATTTTCCTTTCTGGTTAAGATACTATCGTTTTATAAATCCACCAATTTGGAATCACATTAACTTCGACTCTTTTTATTTTAATTTCTATTGGCCTTCCTAATCTATTAATGTTTCCAAATTTCTATACAGGAAAGATAAGATTTTTTGATATTTAAAATATGACAAGTAGTTTTTTTGAATATTGCAGAGTTTGTTATTTCTACTAATTTTATACTTATTTTCTATACTTACTTTTTTTTTAGGCAAGCAAAGGTCGCACTACGATTGTGGTAGCACACCGACTTTCCACTATTCAAAATGCAGATCTGATTGTGACCATAAAAGACGGGATGGTGGCGGAAAAAGGAACACATGCTGAACTAATGGCAAAACAAGGTCTATATTATTCACTTGCAATGTCACAGGTAATATTTACATGACATAGCATTCTGTTAGCAGGGTTTATTTTTAACTCTTCAGAGATTATACCACAGTAGAAAGCAGAAATCCTGAATTATAATCTTAAATTTCACAAAATAACCAAGGTTTGTTTATAGTTCCTCAGTGAAGAAATTCAGTATGTCTAACATCCTCAACATTGTACTAGTGCTTAGAATTATTGTTGGTAAAGTTTATTATATTACTATTACTAGCATTAGCATTAGCTAGTCAAAATTTTCAGAAGAGTTCAAACCATGGAGATTAACACTGTAATTATTTGTCTTGAATGTATACGATCATTTACAGATACATTCCTTTAGTGAGTTGCCACATGAAAGTGAAATAAAAATAGGTAGAGATATCTACATACCAAACCTTGTGACTGTTATTTTGTCTAGCAACCTTCTCAGGAAAAGGAATTGTCCTTGTTCTGCTAAAGCACCTTCTTAGAAAAATTTATTATGAGAAGAGGTCAAAATTTTGTTTAAAACTTGCCACAGGGCCGGCCGAGTGGCACGGTGGTTAAGCGCTGGCTTGGGAAGCCGGCGGCCCCGGTTCAGGCCCCACATATGAGGGCCAGTGACACTGCCCTCAAAAAAAAAAGAAAAAAAAAAAAAAAACTTGCCACAAAGTAAATAGCTCCTGAAAAAAAGCCAAAAAACGGTTTCCTTCTTGGTAGAGAAATGTATAGAAAAAAAAAAGTGACAGCATAAAGGAATGTCTGATTAAAGATGTTACGATAGTATAAGGCTGGTTAAAGTTCATTGTTCTTTGAAATAACTGATTAACAGTTGTGAAGCTTGTCAGAGAACCAATGTCCCTGGGAAGCCTTTCATGTGCATATTCTCCTTTGTACCTAAATCCACCTGTGTCTTTCATCTCCACTCCCCACCCTGGCCTAGGCCACCATCATCCTAGCTGGGCTCTTCATTTCTGTTTTGTCTCCCTCCTCCCATTCTTCACTGGGGAAATCATCGATTTACTCACAATATGTGACTCCTTTATTTCACTAAAACTGGCCTCATTTTCTCTGAGTAGCAAGAAAAACAAAAACTAGATTTGGAGCAATCTGTTTTAGAAATTCATCTGATCCTGTGATTTCTTATTGTTTACGAGCTGGTCTCACCAATTTTACTTTTTAGTCAGTTTGGAATGTACATCAGTGGAAGGCCTGGAAAGTATTAATTGTCTCCTGAGATCTCCTTCAGGCCCACATTTAAGTGCCTAGCTGCATGTTGTAAATTTATAAACTCCAAAAACAGTTAGGAAGGGTCAGAAGAAGAATCTTTGAGTAATCTCCCTCCCAAAGCTCCTTTTACTAAGATCTGCCCCTGCTAGTGGAATAATTGTTTTGGATTGAGGCACTGTTTTCTCCAGTTAATTGTACAGATCTTTGGAAAAGAAGGCACAGTAAGTTGTCACTCACTAGCATTTCAGTATGAGTTGACTTAACTAGCTCTTTATGAAGCCTGAAAACTTCAGCAAGAGCTGTCAGGAGTATACCAGTTGCAATAACAGAAGCAGTACAGTTTTAGAGGGATGTTCAGTACAGTTCCTTTGAATTTTTAAGGCATTATTCTAATGGTAACATGTATATTCTTCATTTAAGGATATTAAAAAAACTGATGAGCACATGGAATCAATGGCATATTCTACTGAAAAAAATACCAGCTCCACTCCTCTGTGCTCCATGAATAGCATCAAGTCAGACTTCACTGACAAGTCTGTGGAATCTCTTCAATATAAAGAGGTAATGGTTCAACTGTCAACATGGTTTCCTCACATGTTCTCCAGTGAATTTTGATATAATCCTTACACTATTTAGAAATTATTTATGATAAAATGTTAATAGAGCACTAAATTTACAAAACAAAAGTCTTTCCCAAACTTCACTCAAGCATCCCTGTGACACTATAAGAAAGAAGCCCTTAAATAAGACTGCATTTCTGTCAGAGGTCATTTGGGGGGCAAGAAATCTCATGAGAATGTTACATTATTCTTTCCTATGAGGCAAACCATGAGTTAAAAACAGTGGCTCAGGAAGTGTGGTACAGATACCACCAGTTGTCCTCAAGATCAGTTTGGGTCATATAAAGACCCAAATCCACTCCACCCGCTGGACAGAGATAAACACCAGCACATCCGGGATCCAGTCCTCTAATCCCAGGGCACAACCAGAGAGTACTGAGGAAAGTGTTCAGAGTGTAGGTTGGGGCCCAAAGCGGGCACTGGGCATGTGAAGAGAGGCTGAGTGGGGACACAGAGATGAGACTTGAGGTAAGAATGGAGGTTGAAGAGAGTAGTACTAAGGGGTATGAGATGTAAGGAGGATGGTTTGGACTTGGGGAAATCCCGGGGGCAGGAGTGAGGAGGCAGCCATGAGAACAAGTCCTCCGTGCCCAAGTGCACAAAGCTGTGTGTGGGAGGCTGCGGGCATCGGTGACCTGGCTGAAACATAGGCCTGTGCTTGCTGGGCTCCATGGTTACTCCTCTACTGGAGAGCCAAGAGCTGGAGAAAGCACTTGGTTGCTAAACACATGAGAAAACTTCACCCTGCAGGCACCTAGCTCTGAAAAAAAGTGCACATGCAGAACAGCAGAGAAAAAAGATCACCTTGAAGGAGTCTTTCCAGTGTGCCATCAGGGAGGGCAGGAAGAAAAACTTCCTCCTCCTACAATATCTTTTCAGTACCCTCTACTGACAGGACTTGACATCTTGCCAACTGGCAAAGGAGGACAATTTGTCGGGCAAACAGGTGAATTTGGATCTAAGAGGCAATAAATCAATAACAGGACAGAAGCGGTATTATCTTAAATACAGGAACAGCAAATATAAGGGCAGAAATGGGGGATCGCAATGACTGGGGTGGGCAGAGAGGTGTGTGAGATACTCAGGGACCAAGTCATATGCTTTGTGGGCCATAAAAACAGTTGGGGACTCTATTCTTAAATAGAAAGCCATCAGCGTTTTTAACCAATGGTCTGTGACCCACAGAGAATCTTTGGATATAATTCAGAGGCAGTGAACCTGAATGGAAAAAATATCACAACTTTCTTTCTACCTATCCTTGATAGGAATATTATTTATTTTAATTATGAATGTAAATAATAAACTACAATAGTATTACTGTTATTTAATGTGCTAATAATGAAGCACATCCATAACTATATCACAACTTGGAATCTTTTGTTAAATATTTTTAATTCTACATTTCAATATAATTGGCTTTCTTTGAGATCTATGGGTTATTTAGTACATTGTTATAAATTCTTCCAGAAAAGCGTCCATAGATTTCACCAGCCTTCCAAAGGGGTCTATGACAAAGCTGATTAAAAATTGTTGCATAAGGGCCGGCTGAGTGGCGTGTTGGTTGAGAGCTAGCTTGGGACGCCGTAGGCCCCGGTTCGGATCCCACATATGAGGGCCAGTGACACTGCCCTTAAAAAAAAAAAAAAAAAATGTTGCATAAGAGGGTCTTATCAGAAGAGTGCATGAATTTATTTACTTGATGCAGTCGCCATGTAGAGAATAGTGTTTTGAGATCCAGAGTGAGACCAGGGAGGTCAGGATAGGGAAGAGATGATGGTGACTAAGTAATGGACCTGATGGGCCTGACTAAAGCTGTCTGAGGAGAAATAAAGTATAGATGGGGAAGCAAGTAAGACAGGAGATTGAGACCTAGGACACTGCAAAATTTAAATTCAGATAGAAAAGCAGTAGCCAGCAAAGGAGCTTAAAGAATGGCTGGAAAATAAAAGAAAAGCCAGGAAAGTGTGGTATCATAGAAGCCAACTAAGAAAAGTAACAAAAAGAGGAAGAGATCTGTGAAATTGCTGTGAAAGCCAGATGAAATTGGGGAGTTCTCCTTCTAGCCAAAATAGGTTAGCAGGTATTAGATTTTCCTTCTTGCTTGAAATACCTAAGAAACTGGACAAAATATGTGAAACAGTTTTCTAACATTGGACATCAGGCAGAACAAGACAGTGATCTCTAAGAAAGAGGAGAAAAATGAGATGAACCTTATCATTGACCCAGGTTACTGTTTGGGTAGTTTTCAAGCCTCAGAACTGAAAGGGAAAACCCAGGCGGAGCCTAGGATGTCAAGTAGACAGAGTCTTCAGAGCAAAGAACTAGAGAGGAGCGAGTTTCTCCGAGAGAGGGAAAGACTTACAGAGATCTGCAGAGGTTTTTCCCTTGAGTCTTCATCTAAGTACTGATTAGTGCATTTATTGAAAACTGCCAAAAGTAGAGGAAAGATCTACCAGGAAGAACAAAAGGGGACAATCCTTGGGGCTCACACAGGACCAGGAATTGTTCTTATTAAACCAGCCAGAGTGAGAAATCTCTAAATTCATGGGGCATTGAGTTGAACATTAAGTATTATATTAACTCAGAGAGGGAAAAATTAGCCCCAGGCTAACCTCAGCTCTGAGTCCATATAACAAAGCCTAAAAACAAACTTCAAAAGGAACAAACCATTTCCAAGTAATTTAAATATGTCCCAGAACAAGGTTCAATAATATGTGTAAGAATTCAAAAATATCCAGTGAGTAAAATTTACAATATCTGGCATCCAATCAAAACTCAGCAGGCAAGTAAAAACAACAAAACAGGAAAATAGTACTTAAAATGAAGAGAAAATCAATTAATAGAACTAGACCCAGAAATGACACACTTGGTAAAATTAATAAGAACATTAAACAGTTATCACAACTATATCGTATATGTCCCCAAAGGGAAGGTGAGAAGGAAGCAAAATACATTTAAACAAATAATGAAATTTTCCAAATTTGATGAAAATTAAAGATCTACAGATCCAAGTAGCTCAATAAATTCCAAATACAAGAAACATGAGGAACTTCATGCCAAGGCACATCATAATCAAATTGCTTTAAAATCTGTGATAAGAAAAAAATTTAATAGCAGCCAGAGAAAGTTAATGCAATATTTATAAAGGAAAAAAAAATAAGAAAAACCTCTTCTCATTAGAAACAGTGTAAACCAGAAGACAATAGAGCAGTATCTTTAAAGTACTTTAAAGGAAAAAAAACCTCGGAATGCTACATGCAGGAAAATACCTTACAAAAATGAAGGCAATGTACAAAATTTTTCAGGAAAACAAAAGGCTAAAGTAATTTATCACTAGCAGACCTACACTATAAGAAATGGAAGTTCTTCAAGCAGAAAGAAAGTGATACCAGATGGAAATCTGAATCTACACAAAAAAATAAAGAGTATCAAAAATAGTAAGTAGATGGGTTAATATAAAATAAATAATTTAGGGCCGGCCAAGTGGCTCAGTTGGGTAAGAGCTCGCTCAAGAGTGCAAGCTGAGCTCTGAGCAACAGCGGCTCGAGGCCAGCCTGAGCTGAGTTGCCGTTGAGCTGCCAATAGGTGGCAGGATGGCTCAGCTAAGAAAAATAAATAAATAAAATAAATAAATAAATAATTTACACTTTAAAGAAAAAATAATAACATTATAATGTGGGACTCATAACACAAGTTTAAGTAAAAATGTATAAAAAGAATACCCAAAAATTGGTAAGGAGAAATGGAGGTATTCTGTTTCAAGGCTCTTAAATGATATATAACATTACTTGAAAGTAGACCATGATGTTAATGGTAATCAAAGTAGATTTCAGAACAACAACAAAAAAAAAGAATTATCAAGGATAAAGAGTTATTTCATAATTATAAAAAGATCAATTTATCAAGAACTGAAAAGAGAAATAGACAAATTCACAATTACATTCAGAGATATCAACTCCCTTCTCTTAAATATTGATAGAACAAATAGACAAAAATTCAGCCGGGATATAGATTACTTTAATAGTACTATCAACCTACTTGACCTAATAGACATTTATAGAAGAATTGACCTATCAACAAAAGAATACACATTCTTTTCAAATGCACCTGAAACATTTCCCAAGATAGACCATATTCTGGGCCATAGCATAAGATCAGTAAACTTTAAAAAATGCAAATAGGGCTGGCCGAGTGGCGCATTGGTTAAGAGCTGGTTTGGGACGCCAGCGGCCCTAGTTCTGATCCCACATATGAGGGCCAGTGACACTGCCCTCTACAGCTAACAACAGCTCCACCTGGAGCTGGGCTGTGCGAGCCCCGGCGATGGTGTAGGCTGCAGCCTCTGCTGCAGTGGGCTGCCATAGGCTACAGTGAGTGGCCGGCAGCCAATGTGAACAGCTGGCAGCCAGAGTGAGCTGCCAGTAGCCGCGGTGAGCGATCATCCAGAGGCCGGCGACAGATCTGCCTCATCCAGGAAGAGCACAGTGAGGATACCAGCATGGGCCAGTGAAGCAACGTCCTCCGCAACTAGACTGAAGAACAAAAGCACAGCAACTTGTCTGTTCCCCTTCCCTGATTCCCCAACGCTGTTCCCCTCCTCCAATTCCCGGATAAAAATCTTAAAAAAAAAAAAATGCAAATAATGCAAAGTATATTACCTGGCCAAAATAAAATTAAATGAGAAATCAAGAACAGAAAGTGGATTGGGAAATCTTGAGCTATTTGGAATCTAAATAACTTCTAAATAATGCATGGATCAAAGAAGAAATCAAAAGAGAAATTCAAAAGTATTTTGAACTGAATAAAAATGAAAATTTCAAAATGTGTGGAATGAAGCTTAAAGTGGTATTGAGAAAGTAATCTATACCATTAAACACCTATATTATGTAAAAAAGAAATGTTTCAAATGAATAAACTAATAAACTTCTCCCTTAAGAAATTAAAAGCAAGAAAATAACTATAAAGAAGAAAAATCAATGAAATCCAAAGCTAATTCTTTGAGAACATCAACAAACTGAAAAACCTCTGGACTGACTGAGCAAGTAAAAAGAAAGAAGACAGAAATTACCAATATAAAGAATGAGAGTGGTGATATGGCTACAGATTCTACAGATACTAAAATAATAATGTAACCTTATGAAAACATTTATGCAAATGAGTCCTATGACTTCAATGAAATGTACATAAACTACCAAAGCCCACTCAAGAATAAATTTGTAGCTTGAATAATCTTGTATCTGTTAAAAAATAAAATGAATTTTTAGTTAAAACCATTTTTTACTTAAAAAAAAGAAAAAAAACAAACTCCAGGCCCAGGTGGCTTTACTGGTGAATTCTACAAAACAAAAAAATTGAAAAGGGAAGAGTTACTTTTCTATGAGACCAACATTAATCTGATATGAAAATTAGAAAAAGATGCTACAAGAAAAGAAAATTATAGACAAATATCCCTCATGAACATAGATGGAACATTTCTTAACAAAATTTCCACAAACCTAATCAACAATATATAAAAAGAAGAATACGTCATCACCAAATAGGGTTTATCCAAGGAGTGCAAGTTTGGTTTAACATTCAGAAATTAATGTTAATTCCCTTTATTAAAAATTTTTAAAGAAAAATCTAATCATTTCAATCAGTGCAGAAAATTCATTTGGCAAAATGCACCATCCATTCCTGATAACTCTCAGCAGACTAGAAATTGAAAGAAGTCACCTCAGGGCTGGCCGAGTGGCTCACTTGGTTAAGAGCTCACTCAAGGGTGTGAGCTGACCTCTG
Source organism: Aselliscus stoliczkanus (assembly GCA_033961575.1). Classification (NCBI taxonomy): domain Eukaryota; kingdom Metazoa; phylum Chordata; class Mammalia; order Chiroptera; family Hipposideridae; genus Aselliscus; species Aselliscus stoliczkanus. Next base: position 19,557,081 of record CM066740.1, on the reverse strand, counting down.
GGCAACAGTAGTTCGATGTCAGCCTGAGCTGAGCTGCCATTAAGATGCCAACAGGTGGCAGGATGGCTCAGCTAAAAGAAAAGAAGAAAGAATTCACCTCAACCTGGTAAAGGGCATCAACAAAAAATCTACAGCTAGCATCATACTAAATGGTGAAAGACCGAGATCAGGAACAAGACAGGCATATACACTCTCACCATTTCTATTCAACATTGTCTGGAAATTCCAGCCTGTGCAGTAAGGCCAGAAAATAAAAGGCATCCAAATAGGAAAGAAAGATGTAAAACTGTCTTTATTCACAGATAACATGATTATCTATGAAAACAATCTTATGCAATCTACAAAAAAAGGTACTAAAACTGATCATTGGGTTTAGCAAGGTTGCAGAATACATGAATCACAGAATCAATTCTAACTCTATATACTAAAACAGAAAAATAGGAAATTGAAATTTTAAAAATAATGTCATATACAATAGTATCAAAAATATGCGGGCCGGCCGAGTGGCTCAGTTGGTTAAGAGCTCGCTCAAGAGTGCGAGCTGAGCTCTGAGCAATGGCGGTTTGATGCCAGCCCGAGCTGAGTTGCCATTAAGATGCCAACAGGTAGCAGGATGGCTCAGCTAAAAAAAAAAAAAAATGAAATACTTAGGGATAAATTTGATAAAATATTGTAATACCCACACATTTAAACATATGAACTATTACTAAAAAAATGAAAGGGGACCTAAATAAATTGAGAGATATACATGAATAAGAAGATTTAATATGATTATGATGTCAGTTCCTGAACTGATCTATAGACTCAAAACAATCCCAGTCAATATCTCAGCAGGATTTTTTGTAGAATTTGACAAACTGATTCTAAATGGAAAATTCAAAAGGATAAAACAGGCAAAACAACTTTGAAAAAGAACAAAATTGGAGGATTTATACTATCTAATTTCAATTTTTTTTTTTTTAAAGATTTTATTGGGGAATTGGCGGAGGGGAACAGCGTTGGGGAATCGGGGAAGGGGAACAGACAAGTTGCTGTCCTTCTGTTCTTCAGTCTAGTTGCGGAGGATGTTGCTTCACTCTTGGTATCGTCATTGCGCTCTTCCCGGATGAGGCACATCGGTCGCTGGCCTCTGGATGTCGCTCATCGCGGCTATTGTCAGCTCACGCTTGGCTGCCAGCCGCTCACGCTGGCTGCGGGCCACTCACTATAGCCTATGGCAGCCCACTGCAGCAGGGGCTACAGCGCACACCATCACCGGGGCTCGCACAGCCCAGCTCCAGGTGGAGCTGTTGTTAGCTGTAGAGGGCAGTGTCACTGGCCCTCATGTGGGATCCGAACCGGGGCTGCTGGCATCCCAAAACCAGCGCCCAACCAATGCGCCACTCGGCCGGCCCTAATTTCAATTTTTAACATAAAACTATAGCAATCAAAATAATGTGCTATTGGCACAAAAATAGACCAATAGATCAGTCAAGAAATAGACTCACACATGTTATCAATTGACCACAAAGTATTATCAGTTGATCTCAATTATATTTAGATAAAAGTGCAAAGGTAATTCAACAGAAAATGTATAGTCCTTTCAAGAAATGATGCTGGATCAATTAGATATCCAATACAAATTCATCATCCTCAATCCATACCTCAAAGAACAGAAGAAAATTAACTCAAAATGGGTTATAGATCTTACTGACAAACCTAAAATTAGAAAAATTCCATAAGAAAGTTCAGTAGAAAATCTTTGTGACTTTGAGTTTAGCAAAGATTTCCTAGATACAACACCAAAAGCACAATTCATTAAAAAAAAATAAATAAAAATTTAAAAATTAAGTTAATAAGACTTCACCAAAATCAAGAACTTCACTATTTGTAAAACAGTTTTAAGAGATGAAAAGATAGGCCATAAACACAGAGAAAATATTTGTTAAGTTAAATATCTGATAAAGGACTTGCGTTCAGAATATACAAAGAACTTAAAAGCACAATAATAAGAATACCAACAACCTAATTGAAAAATGGGCAAAAGATCTGAATAGACATTTAGCCAAAGAAGATGTGCATATGGGAAATAAGTACATCTTTTAGAATAGTTAAATCTAAAAAGATTGACTGTACCAAATATTGGCAATGATGTGGAAAAACTGGTACTCCACATTTTGCTGATAGGAATACAAAATGGTAAACCCTATTTTGTTTCGGAAAACAGTTTGGCACTTTCTTAAAAAGTTAGACATATACCTACTATATGATCCAGCCATTTAATTTCTAGGTATTTACCCAAGATAAATGAAAGCATATATTCACACAAAGTCTTGTATATGAATGGTCAGTACAGTTTAATTTGTAATAGCCCAAAACAGGGAACAACCTAAATTTATATCAACAGGTAAATGGATATATAAATTGTGTTATATTCATACAATGGAATATAATTCAGCAATAAAAATGAATGAAATGTTAATTCATGCAACAGTATAAATAAATCTCAAAGTAATTACATTGAGCAAAAGAAGCCAGATGAGAAAGTATGTACTGTATGATTCCATTTATATAAAATTCTAGAAAACACAAAAGTATAGTGACAGGAAGCATATCAGTGGTTATCAGGAAGGAGGACTGGCAGCTAAGAGGTGTAGGAAAAAGGGATTACGAAAAGCAGGAAAACTTCTGCGGGTAATGAGTATGTTCATTATCTCGACTGTGGTGATGGTTTCACAGTTGTGTAGTTATGTAAAAACTTATCAAAATGTACATTTTAAATATGTACACCTTGCTCTAAAATATATTAGACAAAGTTTTATTTCTTTATGAGAGTTTGTTTTTTAACTTCAAATATTCTTTTATATGTCTTTATAAAATGCCTATAATTTCATATATTGGGTTGTCGGAAAAGTCACAATGTATTTTTTTCTATGTTTTTCGTTGCAAAAATGCATCATGACTTTTCCAACAACCCAATATTTTTATATCAGAATCTCTTAAAACATGCTATAACCTGTAGCATATTTAGGTAGCATGGAGTCTTTTATTTCACTGAAATTTTTTATTTTGTCTTTGCTTTATTTCATTTTTTTCTTTTCTATCTTGATAACTTATTTAGGTAATACTTACATTTTTACCTGTTATTATACATTTTCCCAGAGGCAAAAAGATAGGTGATTCTATAGGAGCAAGGTATCCCTCCTACATTTATCGCCTCTGTAAGTTACTGGAGTTATGCCCTGGGACACACTAAGCCTTAGTTTTATTACAAAATGAGGCGACTTTGTAAAGAATTTGACCAAAAAAAGTTTCGGTGCTCAACAAAGAGTTGGTATGCAACTGTTTAAATTTCTGTATATACTTTTGGACAGTCAACTAACTGAAGTGACGCTCTTTATAACAGTGATCTTCAGAAAACTTCAGAAGGAAAGATAATAGTCAAATTATTAAATGACCCAATATAATGGTGGTTCAGCCATCCTGAAAATAGACTTTAAAGGCTTTAGAATTTCAAAAGTTCTATTGTTCAAACAATACAGTTTACATTATATTGCCAGACTAAGATTAAAGCAAAAATTATCAACTATTTTATAGTCTTTCCTGAAGAATTCTCTGGTTAATAGGTTCATAAATGTCATTATTTCAGTGAATACCATGAGGAAGCTTTAACATATCAAATGCCTAGTAGTTCACTGTCTGTTTTCCTATTCAAAATAATTACTCACCACAAAGCTATTCACAAGATTTTTAAAGTTTATCTCGTATGTCATTCTCCACTCATCCTATTGGAAAGATTGGCAGATGCTAGAATGGCTACCTTTATTGTGCTTTCTCTGTAAAAGACCTGGGATTTTGCATAATATAATCTTTTCTCTGTAATAATACCATCAGAAACAGCTAACATTTATTGTGTACTTATTATTGGGAAATACTGAGTTAACCTTAATTTTAAAATCTACCCTATAAGATAGAAATTGATATCGTCACCCTCGGAAAGATGAGAAAACTGAGGCTTGGCAAGTGTAAGTAATGTGCTCAGATACTGCAGCAATTTTCTGGGTAAATGGGAACCCCAAAACAAGTTTTTAACCAAGGTATTAGAAAAAGGTTTCTTTTAATAAGTCATGAAACTGGAAAACTTTCAAGTTAAACTTTTACTTTCTGTGTCTCCTTAGTTCCTACCAAGATTTTGTTCTATCATAGAGTATGATATTCCATTCAGTTTAATAAGAGTAAAGAAAAATATGCCTGACCCTGGGCAGGGCACAGGCTGAGGCTGACCTAGGCTTGCTCCAGAGCGAGCCCCTCCTGAGAGGCCCGAAAACCAACACACCAGGTGGCCAGCTTCAGACCACACCAGAGCACAACCCAACTCCTTCCAAGGACCATACAGCCAAAGGGCAGGCTGGGCAGGCACCAGAACCCTACTAAAGCAAACCCTGCTCTGTAGGGTCAGCCCCTGCACAACAGCCTCTCCACTATAGTCACAGTGACTTCTCACAACCATATCAGCTTGAGAGTCAGTCCCTTCCATTGACCTACCAGCAGCAATCAAGGCTCAACAACAGGAGGCACACACAACCCACACAAGGGACACACCTGGAACACCTGGCTCAGGTGACCAGGGAGACACCTCCTACACAAGACCATTCTTTATTTGTTGTTGTTTTTTTCCGTTTTTTTTTTCTTTTGTCCTATGCATTTAAGGCCCTTCTTAACAAGTCCAGCAGACATGGCAGCTCTACCTAATACATAGAAAGAAACACAGGAAAGCCAAAATGGGATGACAAACATGTCCAAATGAAAAAAAAACAGAACAAAGTTCCAGAAAAAGAACTAAGCAAAATAGAGACAAGCAATCTACCAGATGCAGAATTCAAAACACTTGTCATAAGATTGCTCAATGATCTTAGAAAGCACTTCAACAAAGACATAGACAACATAAAAATGGAGATGGGAAACATAAAAAAGACCCAGTCAGAAATGAAAAATACATTAGAGGGAATCAACAGTAGATTAGATGAAGCAATTAGAGGATCAAATCAGCAATTTGGAAGACAAGATAGCAGAAAACAGCCAATCGAAACAGCAAAAAGAAAAGGGAATCCAAAAGAGGAGAGTTTAAGGGACCTCTGGGATAACATCAAGCTCACTAACATTTTCATTGTAAGGGTGCCAGAAGGAGAAGAGAGAAAGCAAGCAATTGAAAACCTATTTAAAGAAATAATAATGGAAAACTTCCCTAACTTGATAACGGAAATAGACATACAAACCCAAGAAGCACAGAGAGTCCCAAACAAGATGAACCCAAAGAGGCTCACAACAAGATTTTAATCATAGTGAAAATATCAAAGAAGGAAAAAGAGAGACTCTTGAAAGCAGCAAGAGAAAAGCAGTTAGCTACCTACAAGGGAGCTCCCATAAGATTGTCAGTTGATTTCTCAACAGAAACTTTGCAGGCTGAAGGGATTAGCATGAAATATTCAAATCAATGAAAAGTAAGGACCTACAATCAAGATTACTCCATCTAGCAAGGTTATGATTTAGAATTGAAGGACAAATAAAGAGCTTCCCAAATAAGAAAAAACTAAAGTTGTTTACCACCACCAAATCAGTATTGTTAAAGAAATGTTAAAGAGTCTTCTTTAAGAAGAAGAAAAACATAAATTAAAATATGAATAATAAAATGTCAATAAGTACATACCTAACAGTAATTACTTTAAATGTAAATGGTTAAATGCTCTAATCAAAAGACACAGGGTGGCTGAATGGATAAGAAAACAAGACCCATACGTATGCTGCCTACAGAAGACCCAGTTCAGATTAAAAGACAAACAGAGACTGAAAATAAAGGGATGCAAAAGATATTTCATGAATAGGAAACAAACAAACAAAAAAGCAGAGATAGCAATACCAGACAAGAGACTTTAAAACAAAGGCTATATCTAAACAAAAAGAACCCAGTAATTCCACTTATAGGTATTTATCTGAAGAAATCCAAAACAGATTTGAAAAGACGTATGCATCCATATGTTTATTGTAGCATTGTTTACATTGGCCAAGATGTAGAAGCAACCTAAGTGACCATCAATAGATGAATGGATAAAAGTGAAGTGCTACGTATATACAACAGAGTATTGCTCGGCCATAAAAGAGAATAAAATCTTGCCATCTGAAACAACATGGATGGACCTAGAGGGTATTGTGCTAAGTGAAATGAGTCAGACAGAGAAAGACAGATACCGTATGATTTCACTTACAAGTGGAATCTAAAAAATAAAATAAATGAACAAACAAAACAGAAACGAACTCGTGGATACAGAAAACATTTTGATAGTTGCCAGATTGGGGGGGGGGGGTTTGGGAAGGTGGGTGGAAAAGGGAAAGGGATTAAGAAGTACAAGTTGGTAGTTACAGAAAGTCATGGAGATGTAAAGTACAGTAAGAGGAATATAGTCAATAATATTGTAATAACTATGTATGATGTCAGATGATTGCTAGATTTATTGGAGTGATCACTTCATAAGTTATATAAATGTCTAATCACACTATGTTGTACACCTGAAACTAACATACTAATGTATGTCAACTATAATTGAAAAACATTTTTTTTAATTGAAGAAAAAAGTAAAATATGCCTGTCATTTCTTCTGTGAGTCTTAGCTATCCTAGCATATGGGTTAATTTGTACTTTTTTTTTTTTTTTTTTTGAGGGCAGTGTCACTGGTCCTCATATGTGGGACCCAAACTGGGGCCACTGGCTTCCTAAGCCAGCGCTTAACCATTGCGCCACTCGGCCGGCCCTAATTTGTACTTTTCAATGACAGCGACTGATGAAATTCCAAAATGAGAAGTTGCACAAATAGTCACTTTTGGATAAGATTACTTACCTAAAGGTGATCGTCGGTACTGTGGGCAGTGAAATCTTTCTAAGGAAAATTCTTTCTACTCTGCCACCTATTATATTTGATGTTTTACAATATAGTTCTGTTTAAGATGACTAACTTCTCTAGGTTTCATTATGCTCTCAACCTGGGGTTATAACCAAGGTATTTTATTTATAGAAAAGTCTTCCTGAAGTTTCTCTATTAGAAATTTTTAAATTAAACACGCCTGAATGGCCTTCTGTGGTTCTGGGGACATTGGCTTCTGTTCTAAATGGAACTGTTCATCCAGTATTTTCCATCATCTTTGCAAAAATCATAACTGTAAGTAAAACTAATTTGCTAATATTTTTTAATAAATTTAAGCAAAGCATAGCCTGAGAGAACAGACCTGTTGTACTCTGAGCCAGCAAGGGGGAAATTGAGATTTCTGGTGGTTCACCTCTACTGTGAGGTCCATGATAGAAAGACAAATAATGTTCTCAGGGAATAAGCCAGCCTCTACTGTGAAGTGTTTGGCTGGGCCTTGCTGACTAGGCAATCAGTAAAGAAATTGCTTTGTTTTCTAATTTTGACTCCTGTGCGGTATCAGTATTCCAAAGCACTGAAGCAATAAAACAGACAAATACAACTGCTCTTCTTTCAAGTACTGCGAACAATGGCCATTTTTTATTACCAGCCAGATCAGGGAGAGAAAATAAGGGTTTAAGATTGTGCCATGGGACTCAGGAAGGTTAATGGATTAAAGGATTTTACTAGAACCTTGTTAAGTTTTCAGTCTCCTAGATTTGCACAGCTATGCTTTGGCAACATAGCTGCCAATACATGTATAATCACTAATTTTAGGAACAATTTCTAGTGATATGTATAAAGGTCTCATATTGCAGCCAGTGCACTAAATAACTAAGAAATCTGAGTTTTAGAAATTATGAAATAGTAATTCAAACTGGTGGTTTCTTTCAAAATATACTGTGAAAATAATAACGGAAAGGACTCATCTGTCTGATCTCATATTTACATATCTTAAGTGAGAGAATTAACAGAAAATTATGTTTTTATCATATTTAATGAATGTAGAGGATAGAAACAATCGGGCACTTTCCCCCCCAGAAATGTGTATATAATCTTATTCATATGTTAAAATTAATTTTTAAAATCCTGATGAATAGACATTCTAGCTTTTTCTCTTCTATGTTTTCCTGCAGTCACCTGATGAAAAAAACTCTTCCTTTTCAGATGTTTGAAAATGATGATAAAACCACGTTAAAGCATAATGCAGAAATTTATTCCATGATATTCGTCATTTTGGGTGTCATTTGCTTTGTCAGTTATTTCATTCAGGTAAGCTTTCAATGAATTAAACAAGTTTGACCATGATTACCTTTTTATGTCATCCTCTATTTGAATTAAAAATAATAACTAAATATATTAAAGCTATAAATAATTAAATATAATAACTGTTACAAAGAAACAGAAAAGGAGTTAAGAATAAACCCAGATTTTCTTTTTGTTTTCCAGGGATATTTTTATGGCAAAGCAGGGGAAATTTTAACCATGAGATTAAGACACTTGGCATTTAAAGCCATGTTATATCAGGTCAGTGTTTAGTTGGGTTTTTTTGTTGTTGTTGCTATTTTATTTAAAATGTGCTTTTAAATATTCTAGCTTTGGATTTTTCTGCAAGTCAATTTCTTGACATCATCTTTCCTTCGATCATTTAAAAGCATGCTATTTTGTGTTCCACACAAAATAAAAAAAGTGCCTGGCGGCAGAATTCTAATAGTATATTTTTTGTAATACTAGCAAGTCCAAAATTGTTGTTTGGAAATACAGCTTACAGAAAACAGAATTTAGAGTTTACTCCTTGTTTCCTTGCATTTTTCTTGACAGATCTTCCTTTTAATGTATAATATAGTGTTCTAGAATCAGAATGGAGCTGAAAAGGAGAGTTAAGAGCTACATATCTTGGAAAACATATTTTAAAAGGAAGAGTTAGTTTCTCTAGTTCTCATCCATGGACACAACTTAAGTTTTTTTTTTACTGCCTACTTCTGATAGCAGCCAATCCCTCTTCCCTCATTGGAATAGCCCTGAATTCAGATAACATCAGTCTAGCTGGCAGGTTGGCCCCGCCACACACAGATGATCAATCAGTCACACCTGTGAAATAACTAAAAATGAGGTGGATCAATTAGTAATCTTGAGAAGTGAGTCTTGGGGGCAAATGACAGGAATGTCGCAGTTTGGCACCTCAAATTCCTTCAGGAGGCTGAGGTATATTGGGTTACCCTGAAAGCCAGTAATCATTTGGAGCCCTTCACCACGCTTGCTGTCACCAGAGCTCACTGTGCAGGAACAAATAGCTTCCTGCCAGGATCATTTCTTTGCAGAAATAGAGTTACTGTCACTCCAGCCGAGTCGTCAAAACCAGTTTTTATATCTTGTGACTTTTAGCAGTAGTGTTCGGAGGACTTCTGTATAACAAAACTCCTCAGCCCCTGCGCTGGAGGGGAACTACAATATACAAAATGCAGCGAGGCTGGTGGGAGACTTCCTATAGCAACCTGATGCTCCCAAGCAGTGGGTGCCTGACACCCTGTACTCAAAAAGGGTTGGTCGGAGGCAGTTGGAGACACCCTTTAATCCAGAAAAACAAAAATCCACTGGAGCGATTATAAAAAGATTTAATGTCTGCATATCTTGCTCATGTTAAACTTGGTACTTTAGTTTCGTTTTTTTTTACTCATGAGCACTCTATGTCCTTACCTCAACTTTTTGATGAAATAAGGTGGGGTTTTAATGAACTTATACTATATTTCACATTTGACAATTTCTTCTGCTCGGGTTTTTTCTTTTTATGATATGTGTTTCCATGTTCGAGGAAAATTCTTTTCAATTTCTGGGAATTTTTGGAAATGTTCCCTGAATGTCTGAATGTTTTAAACAAAAGAGTATACATTTTAACTTTTCCAAACATTACTTTGATATTCCTCTCTAGAGGTTTACTGCATGCTTTTGTTTGGAAGAGTCTCAAGACGACAAGCCTGTTTAACCAGTGGATACTATTAATCCAATATCCTGATTGTTAATGCCATGTGAACACCAGGACAGTAACATTCTTGTATAAAGGAATTTCTGCCCGTATGAATACACCAGTCTGTAAGCCGTAAATTCTGGTCGTTCAAAAAACATGCACATACAAATATACACAGAAACTTGATGCTGTTCAGCAGATGTTATTAAATTCCCCCATAAATTTAACTGAGTCCTTTCATCTTATTTGTGTTTTCCCTTTTTATCCTTTAGCATTCTTTCCACATATGATTTTTTTTTCCATTGGAGGAAAAGAAAAGAATAGTGTATTTGGTCTTTTCTGTATAAATCTCTTCCCAATTTCACTTTTGTCCATAGGGAAGCTCCTATGTTTAGTTTTGCCTAATTCTTATTTTATGGTTTTTGTCCTAAGATAAGACTTTTTAAAGCTTAGAAACCATGCTGAGACTTGCACTGCTTTTTATAACCATTTTGAAGCCTCATGAGGTAGAAATATTTATGGAATCAGGTGTGGTCTTTTTGTAGGTATAAAATTTATATTTGATTTGATTACTTGAGATCCTTCCAAGTGGAAAAGAATGTTCTAATTGTTGCTGTCTTCAATGGTTGTAAATAATTCATTGCTCATTGTGTTTCAAAGCTAAATTTATATTTCTTAATGATAAATATTGACCTGTAGATCTGATAGGTTTGTGAACAGATTGGAAGTTTATTTTTGCCCATTACTCTCTAAAGTAGATTGACTAGGGCTTTTGTGGAGGGGACTCTAAATCATAAGATGATATAGCATTAATGGTGATCATTAAGAGATATCAAAAAGCTGCTTCCAAAAGGATTTGAGGTAACACCCTCTACTCAAAAAAGATCTGGTCAGAGATAACTGGAAACACTCTTTAATCCAGAAAAACAAAAATCTACTGGAGGGATAAAATGATTTAATGTCTATACATCTCACTCATGTTAAACTTGGCACTGGAGGTTATTTTAGTTTTTCTTTTTCTTTTTTTAACACTTCATATCTTTACCTCAACTTTTTGATGAAATGAGGTGGGGTTTTAATTAATACTGTATTTCATACTTGTTGACAATTTCTGCTCGTACTGAAGCAGGAGAAACAGGTACTGAAATTCAACCGTAATGCTTCAGCTAGATGAATGCAGAGAAGGATATTTGATTAAAAAATAATAATAACAAAAAAATTGAAACTCTTGCATCTTGTTGCCTAAGTTCAAACCCTGGCCTCAGCACTTGCCAGCTGTGTAGTCTTGGGCGAGTTATTCAATCTCTCAGTACCTCATTTTCCTCATTTATAAAATATGGATAATCATAGAATCTACCTCGCAAAGTTGTGACGATTAAATGAAAAAGTACATACCAAGTACTTATCATAATGTTATTTACTTCTAGTACAATTGTTAGCAGGAAAAAAGTGGATTTACTAGTATCAAAAAACCTGATAGCCTTACTTATAATCATTTTACCATCAGGAATAGAAAAACAAGCTAATTTTCACTCAACACCAACTATGTTCCAGAAACTCTGCTAAGTATTTTAGCATATATTGTCTAGGCTGGAAAATAACCCCCAGAATACACAGTTGCCAACTTGAAAAGCAATTTTGGATATCTTGCTGACTAAACATCAGATAATGGCTAAGACTAATTGCGTGTGTATCCTATACCTGTGTGTTATAGCAAGTTACTATAGAATCAGGAATGTAATATTCAATAATAAATTCTCTTTCTACACTTTGAGGTTATATTGTACCTAAAAATTCTTTGTGCATTTCATGTCATGTTGAAACATAAAAATAATTAGAAAATGTATAACGTATCTTAATTTTTTTAAGATGCAGTAAAAATAGGTAGTGTCTTCCAGTTCAAGAGTACTATAAAATTATCACTGCGGATATGAGTTCACAGTGTGTTAGGCTCTTGAGTGGGGTTGTGTTTCCAAAGTGACTGGGAGTACAAATTAGATAATGATCTCTATAGGATGACCTTTGGGTATCTAGGATCCTAAAGGCTTTGGGATACTTTCCCAATGCAGGGGTTCACAGAGTAGTGCTTTCATGCCAGGGTTGTACACACCCTGGCTCCTGCCTCAGTCCTTCACAGGAGCTTTCTTCTAACATTACTTCATGATTAACGCACAGCCCTCTATCTGTTACACTTTTGTTTCCTTAGTTGGAGAAAATGTGTAACCTGGGCATCAGGGCCTTTGTCTGGGGTGTAGTAAGCCCACAGTTATTTCACTCACTAAAAATAAGTCATTTTTCAGACACAGTCTCCATATAGTTTTAATCCACAAGAGATATAAGTGGTTTGAGTGAGTGGGAGGAAACATTCAATAGCTAATAAAAGGAAATCAGAATTTCTTGGGCTGAGAAGTGCTGTCTCCATTTGCTGTTTAAATTGAAGTTGGTTATAACATTATGCTTTTATTGCTTGTAGTTTTGACCCATCTCCTTCTTCTGATTGCATGCTTCTTGGCTTCAGGGGTTTTATAGTAGCCTGTCTGCCTCTTTAGCTTCTGACAATGGCCAGTGCTTATAAAATCTAGGGGGGTAATATGAAGTGGCAGGGAAAATTTTGCCTGTTTGCGTCCTAAAGAGAAGGAGATAGGCTTTTCATCGTTAATCGGTTTAGGTAGAAGGGTTTGAAAATATTTCTAAATTGTGTTCTTCATTATCTTGATTTTTAATAAGATCTCCTCTCTACAAATTACTTAATGGTTCAAAAGGACGATTTTTAACATGGATGATTATATGATGTTGTAGCATGGTAATGAGTCCAAGCTGTTGGATTTAAGTTCTTCAGTTTATATCTAAGTATAGATCATTGTGAAATAACAAATAAAGTCATTTTCCCCATAGTATTTATAAGAATTAAGTAACTGTAACATCTTTTTTTGTTTGTTTGTTTGAGGGCAGTGTCACTGGCCCTCCTATGTGGGACCGAACCAGGGCCGCTGGCTTCCAAGGCCAGCGCTTAACCACCGCGCCACTCGGCCGGCCCAAGAATTAAGTAACTGTAAATGAGTCACTAGAGCAACAGAGAATCTTTTTGATGACTGTATGTTAATTCCCATTTTTTCTTTAGGATATTTCCTGGTTTGATGATAAGGAAAACAGCACAGGAGCCTTGACAACCATATTAGCCACAGATATAGCACAAATTCAAGGAGTATGTATATTGCTTTTATTTTTAAATGGTGTGTGTATGTGGTATGCATGCATGCACATACGCACATGTGTCTGTGCATATTTGTGAGCTATACTGAGATGACCCCCATCGTTAAGGAGACAAGGTAAGTCCCATGGCTAACAAGGAGGTCTCAATGAAAGATGTAAGGAAGCCTTTCAGTTCTGGATATTTTTAACTAAAACTAACTAAAAATAAAGAAGATTTAGCACATGTAATAGGATAACCAGTGGATTAAAGAAGATATAAGAATGAGGTAGAGAAAAGAGCTCAGAATTAAAAAGACAAGAAAAAGTAATAAAATAAAAATACATACACACAATTTAGAAGTCTTAATAAAAGAAGAAAGTTTAGTTTATTTTTCCCCTAGAAAGTAAGACCTTATTTACCACAATGTCTAACAAGTTAGGTTTATGTGTCCATCTGGAAATGATTCTATGCTGGTTGTTATATAGATCAAATTAAAGAAATATTTATAATCATGACTGGACACATTATATGTAAACAAAATGTTTATGTACCGTATTCAAAATTGATGATGGAATGACCAGCATAATGTGTGTCAAAGTGATGCTTAAATATGTATGGGAGTAGGGTAGTAAGGAAGAGGTAAAGAGTAATTTACTAATTTTCTTCCAATTATTTTAATAAAATTAACCTTATATTACACGTTGGATTTCAACCATGAACAAAGGAGTGCAAAACAAGGTTTCATACTTTTAAGTGCAATAAAGTTTTCAATCTCTTTGTTAAACTAAGAATTCTAGCAGAGTTATATAAACTTTCCTTTTTTCATGTGGGAGAAAAGGAAAGCCAATGATGCACCTCTGAATGACAGAAAAATCTTAAAAGTATTTTTTCTATTTAGAAATATTGAAACGTCGATTACAGCATTGCTACCAGAGCAACAAATTATCAGCTAAAACGGTCCTTCAAAATTGCATTTTCTTGCGGAGGCTATTTCCAAAGGACATAGCCACTCTCCTAATTTTTGTAACTTCTGCAACACCTCTTTATTCCATATTTACATCCAAGGATAGATTTATATTACCAGAAAATAGCACAAGTTGGAAACATTCACATGCTTCCATATTGGTTTGGAAAACTAATTTTATGATGTAGAAAGAGGAAAGGGGGCATTATCTTCATCTCTTCCTGAAATTCTTTTTGATAATTTTGAAGACAAGGCTCTAAATTTCATGAGATAGTATTTAAATTTTAAAATAGGACTGAGGTCCTCAAATTACTAGCATAAGTGGAAAGAAAATGATTGATTGAGATTCACTTAACAATCAAATAATAAGCATTGCATTAATCTTCCATAGTACAATAACATTATGTGAATCATAACATCTGCATTTTTTGTTTGTTTGTTTGTTTCAATTATAGTTGACATCTAATGACAAAATCTGTGTTTAAAAATTCCAGGATTCACTACTTTAGGCAGAAATTATTAATCCCTATAATTCCATTTGAATCCCCATTCTACAAATTTGCTGTTTTCTTCTTTGCTGGGTGAATGTTTTTCTCTTACTACTTATCAATTTCAATAGATCTTTTAAGAATTCAATGAGATAGGCATTCTTACTAGCAGCTATATTTTACATGTGAGCCATCTTCTCTTTTAGCATGTATTTTTAACCAAAAGAGCAAATTAGAACTAAAAAACAATTATTCTCCTTACATTCATTAGTTATTTCTAATAAATAGTGTTGTTTCTCATTGAGAGAAATTAATGAGAATATTTGTCAACCTGATTCCTTATAAGCATCTAATACCACTTTTTCACTTGATACTTTCTCATTGCAATGAGGAAATGTTGGTCTCACAATAACTTCTGGGCAAGTCAAGTCATTTTCATTGAATGAAAAGTAGTAGCTAAAGAATAACTGATTGGAATACTGCTGGCAGGTTTTAAAGTTCAAAACTTTAAAACAACCCAAAAGCAAAACAATCAAAGAAGGATTTCAAGAGTGAGCCTGTCTACTAGCATATAATTCACATAAACCCTTGCTTTGCCATATAAAGAAAGATTCATCTTTAACTTGAATGGATACTCTTTCTATTGAAAGAAGAATTATTTACCAGTCCTATTTGTCCACTATTTCTTTTCTCACAAAGACACACTACACTAGAGATGAATCAGGAAATAATAATTCAGGGTCATATTTCCTATCATATCAATTTAAGTATGCCATATTTCATCTCAGCTGTTTTGTTTTTTTTTGAGGGCAGTGTCATGGGCCCTCATATGTGGGACCCGAACCAGGCCCGCTGGCATCCCAAGCCAGCTCTTAACCACTGCGCCACTTGGCCGGCCCTCATCTCAGCTTTTTCATCATGTAATTTCAGTTACATTTTATTTAATCAAATGTACTAGGGTGGATGTTGATAAAAATAGCTCCTTAATAACAATAAATTTTATTTTGAAACCTTTACTAATGACCAAAAATATAGGCCACTGGCCATTTTTAGAAGCTGCACTTCTTTGAGGGTCATAAGAAAAACATGTGAGTAACATAAAGTCATAGGACAACATGATTCCTGAAATAGTTGACTGAATACAACCAATTGAACTGGTATTATTTCAGACCAAGGCAATGGCTTATTGCCAGTATATCTGCCGACAGACAATTTTCTGTGTAATATATAGTTTTATTAAAGGTATAAAGCCTGGGCCGGCCGAGTGGCGCATTGGTTAAGCGCTGGTTTTGGGATGCCAGCGGCCCCGGTTCGGATCCCACATGAGGGCCAGTGACACTGCCCTCTACAGCTAACAACAGCTCCACCTGGAGCTGGGCTGTGCGAGCCCCGGTGATGGTGTGGGCTGCAGCCCCTGCTGCAGTGGGCTGCCATAAGCTACAGTGAGTGGCCCGCAGCCAGCGTGAGCGGTCAATAGCCGCGGTGAGCGACATCCAGAGGCCAACGACTGATCTGCCTCATCCGGGAAGAACGCAATGACGATACCAACAGTGAAGCAACATCCTCCGCAACTAGACTGAAGAACAGAAGGACAGCAACTTGTCTGTTCCCCTTCCCCGATTCCCCAACGCTGTTCCCCTCCGCCAATTCCCCAATAAAATCTTTAAAAAAAAAAAAAAAAAAAAAGGTATAAAGCCATTGTACATTCTTTGGGAGACCAGATTCCACAAAATTGCAAGCCATTATTCCTACATATTTTAGCAACCTCTTTTCATCACCCAAAAGTCTTAGCTCATTTTTGTCCTCAAGAAAATGTGTTGTTGATGTCACAGTGTACACTTGATGTACCACTGTTAGTTCTAAGAATTCTTCTCATCAGAACTGTAGTTATACAAGAAAATCATAAAAATTCCATTTAGTGATTCCCAAAACCCAAGGAATTTATTAGTTAGAACTGGGATATTGTTACTTGGCTAAAGGTGACCCCATTTCTTGATTTAACTTTAGACATGGGAAATGTATAAAACAGCGTGGCATTACTTATGATTCAAACGATGTTAGTAATCATCAAAATGACTTTGCCATAGTATAAATTGGGCATATAATTGCTGTTTTGCCTTAAAATTTCAGGTTTAATTCATTTAGAGACATTATTAAGTCTACAGCAAAAGCTAATATCCAAAGCCATAGTGGTTAAAAGCTATCCTTCTTGTAACAAAAAAATTCAATCTGAGCTGTGAACTCAAAACTGCAATGAAACTTTATCACTGCTAAGTCCTCAACCTAGTATGTCGTAAGGCAAGTCAAGATTGTCAGCTTCCATTTTTGACAAAAATAGAAATAAAAACGGTTAAGTCTATAGAGCAAATGAACTTTACCATTTACCATACTCGTCCAATGTGTGATAAATTCCATTACTTTCCACAAAATACTTGCTGATGAATAATACAGTGAATAGCCACAGGCTTTAAACACCTTACATTTTCACAAACTTCGTAAATGTGTCCAACTAAGCCTTTGTTTCTGCTCTACAAATGTTTTCACCACCATCAATTGTAATACATCTTCGCAGATTCCATTTCAGGTTGTGCTGACTTAGTTTTTTTCTCAGCTTCTTTGAAAATATTCTCACCTGTTACTGCTCCACAGTGGACTTTTCATAGCAGCTCATTTTTCAGTCACTTCAAATCAGCATTGGCTCCTCAAAAAACCAACAGTTGAGTTATCAGTCACATATGTCAACCCATGAAGAGCCAGGGGAAACTTTAAAATAGATTCAAATAATCTACCTTGTTTTTTTTCGTTTCGTTGTTTTTTTATTGGTGTAGTTGGGAATGAATTTTATACTTTGTCAAGTATTATACTTTAAATAGATGTATTACTTAGTAAGAGGGCTGTTATTCTACTATGAGAGAAGAGAAAGGCTGAAGTAGTGTCAAATAAGTGAATCATTTTCACTCTCCTTTCTCTTCCTTTTTATGGAGCTCTGCTCCTCAGACTAGAGAGTGACCACTGATTACTGCCTGCCCCATCTTCAGAAACAGGGAGAAAGTTGAGAACTACAGTCACAGGTGGAGGAAGTTGTTGTCGGCTGCACCACGATCAGCCTGAGGCATGCTGGATGTGAGCTGTTCTGACAACTTCCAGAGGGAGCCATGGCTTAGGCTCTGGCCACTTTTAATGTAGATAAGATGGAATTAATTTAGAAAACAGCATGCTTTCACTAAGTACAGTTAATAATTATATACTTTTTTTCATTTCCCAGATACTCATACTTTTCCCCCTCCTTCTCAGTGACCTGTGAATTCACCCCTTGACCTCAGAATCCTTTTTAACCCAGTGCCCTAAGCAGTCATTACAAAACAAATAGAAAAGTGAACTGAAACCAAAGTTTTTTGACACCCCTTTTCAAGATTATGGGAATCATATTTTGGCCAAATTAAAACTCAGTACTTACGAAACAGACATTGGATTAAAACAACAGGTATTTGGCAGTTTAGCTATGGAGAGCACCAGCCATACTGGCAGACATGGTCAGTGTCCGCTGTCACCATACACTTCACACAGTGTGTAAGATAATTGTAAGACTTCAGATTTTCTTGTACATTTAGTATTTTATACGTTTTCAAAGATACCATAACCTTTGTGATGCATTATATGAACTCAGTGAGACAGTATAAAAAATAAAGAGGTGTGATGTTTGCCTTGGTGTGGATCGCCGGCCACGTGCCTCTGCGTGGATTCGCTGTCTGATCTACCTTGGTTTTTAATTGACTGTTGATGTTGCTGTCAAAGTTCTCAACTTTGTGAACAACTGCTCTCACCAAAAGGCTGATCGTCTCATAGAAGCTCACGCTCTCTGAACACATTTCTTCTGCTGCTGCAATCAAACATGATTTCATTAATTCACTCTCAGTAAATGATTTCTTTGCTTACCTAATAAATGAGCCACTCAGAAACTTATTTTAACTTCAACCTTATTTTCACTTTTTAGTTTTATGAAGAAATTCTGCTTAGATGAGATATTTTACTTTAATTTTTTCTGAATGTCCTTGTCTGTGAATTAAGAATGTTGTGAAGAGTGCTTAGTCTGGTAATGTTGATATATTTTGTATATTTTTAGTACTACATAGTGTCATGGTATGATAAACACAACACTGCAGCATCTAATTAGAACACAAAGTAATCCACAATCCACTGTGCCTTAAAATTTGCAGGACATCCAGGGTCCTTTTTTCCCTTTCATGTTTTTAGATGTTGGCTATGCAGTGGTAATTTTAAAAATGAGGATAAAATATCAGTACAGCAATACATGTAGCACTCAATGTGCTGTCAAATTGTAATCGTATCACAGATTTGTAGCTCCCTGAGCAGCAATACAAAGTGAGGAGAATGGCACATAAGGTTTCTCTAGCAACTACTCAACTCCATCATTATAGCACTAAGAGAGCCACAGACAGTAGGTAAACAAGAGGGCATCACTGTGTTCCAATACAGCTTTTTTTCTGGACACTGACATTTTCATTTGTATAATAGAATTTGATGTGGGTCTTTTTGATACCCTCATTATCTCTTAACTTTTTTGTATATGTTATACAATGATAAAAACTTTTATTGTCATTGTCTACTGAGTCTAATATTTGTGTCAGTTCTGGATCAGTTACAATTGATGATTTTTATGCTCATTATGGGTCCCATTTTGCTGCTTTTTTGCATACCTGGCAATTTTTGACAGGATGCCATACATTATGAATTTACCATTATTGAGTGCTGAATATTTTTGTATTTTGCTCTGGGATGCAGTCAGGTTACCTGGGAACAGTCTGATCCTTTTGAGAGTCTTGATTTTAAGGTTTATTAGGCAGGACTGGAGATTACTACTGAGTTAAGATCCTTCTACATACCCTACCCAATGCACTGTGAGTCATGAGGTTTTCCAGTCTGGCTTTTGTGACCAGGCACTATTCCTAGCCCTCGCACAAACATTGCTCAGCTGAATACTGAAGAAGGATCCTCTGCAGATATACCTCTCTCTGGTATTCTGCACTGCAAATTCTAGCTTCCTTGGACTCTGCAGATCTCAGCTCCATCTACTCAACTTGAAGTATCTGTTAGGCTCTGTTTCAGTTCACCCTTCCTACTCTGCAGCCTGGGTGCTCTTACAAAAATTAGGCTGGTGCAGTCATTGGGCTCACCTTGTTTGTTGCCCACCCTTGGTTGCCTTTGTTCCAGTATCTTGAAAACCATTGATTCATGTATTTTTTTTCTATCTTTGTTTGTTTTAGGTGGGAGGATAAATCCATTCCATTACTCCATGTTAGCCAGAAGCAGAAATCCTATCATATGGAATTTTATTTCTACAATTTAATACTGCGTTTTCTCCCATTTATTTTCTTAGCTAGCCATTCTTCTTTTAATGTTTTGATTTTCTTATAAAAGTTATATTCCCCACATTTCTGTAGTGACTTAAATATAGTAGATACTCCATAAATAATTGTTATCTAAAAAATTATTTAATAATGATTTTTCTGCCTTTAATTTCTAAGAAAGAAAAAAAAAAACTATCTTTGTGCATGTTGCTAAAGAATCTAAGGAAGTTTCACTAATTGGCTCTAGCTCTAAATTCTTTCCAGAGGTACACTATTCCTCAGGTCCTTAAGACCATTTTCCATTTTCCTTTAGTTCTTGTAGTATATTTCAAGGCCAAATGTCTGTTATTTTCTGTTCCGTCTTCCTGGAACAGGAAAAATATATTCAGATTTTTCTTACCATCGCCAAAAGGCAGCATTTGTGGCCTGTTCTTGGCTGTACTGACCGAATATTTCAATAAGCTTCTGGTAGCTTGAACTAAAATACCCTATAGAAATGTATATAACCTTATTTTCTAACAGCCCATTAATGCACAAGTGGATGACCCAAGCTTGTTGAGTGAGCAAGGATATGCAAGTACAAGTCACTTTGGGACTTATGTCCCGAACAAAATGCTCAAATACAAGACTGTTGCATCAAAAATTTGCCAAGTTATGCTGCTGACAGCCCACACCTGGGGACGCTACCATCTTCTCTCCCAGTAGCCCTCACACATTCCTTGGCTAGAGACCCCAGCCAGGCCTGGGAAGTCTGACAGCCCCTCTCTCCCAGAGCTGGTTCCTCCCTGGGAGGGTGACTTCAAGGCTTGCAGCCCCCCTATTCCCCATCCTCAGCTGAAATTTGATGAATTGAAATGGGCCTCTATGCCAATTGGTTTCTTATGTTCTCAATAAATGTTAGATTAGATTTTTTTAAAAATTGGCAAGTTTCCACTTAAATGTTTGGAGAATTGAGGTTAATACGCGTAATCCTTAAAATCATTTTAAGTGACTCTCCGATGTTCAGCTAGTGTGGCTTGGTTAGTTATCTCCACCTGTTTCTCTAACACATTCTGTGATTTTATACATAAAAGCATTTATCTCCTCGTCATCCTTAAACTCTCCAGAGACAGAGTGTAAGTCAGTATTAAGTACAGATCTTAATACAGATCTTAGAGTTAGTGTATAATACCCGAAAACCCATAAAATAGGCTGTCTATCTTAGTTTTCAGTATTTAGTGGGTGGTTTGGTGTTTGCTGTTATTTGTATTCCTTTTTTGGAGTTTTCTTTTATAACTTTTTGAGAAATTGGGAAATAATGGATCATTGTCAAATGCAGTCTTGAAACTGAAGCCACAAAAGTTTGGTTGTTTTTTTTCTAGAAATAAGGCAGAGCCCTGGGGGCATAGAGGGCTTTTTATTGTTGTTATTTTAATGACAATACTAATTTGGGGGTACTTTAGTGAAAATTGATATAATCTTTTAGAGAAGCAATTTGGCAATATCTGTCAAGAATATAACAGTATATATGTAACATTTAACATATAGCTCCAGTCTAGGAATTTAACATTAGGAAATAAAATATAAGCACAAATGTGCTCATTACATCTTTATTTTTATTTATTTATTTATTTATTTATTTATTTATAGCTGAGCCATCCTGCCACCTGTTGGCAGCTCAGCGGCTGCTCAGCTCGGGCCGGGAATCCAACTGGCAACCCTGTTGCTGAGAGCTCGCACTCTTGAGTGAGCTCTTAACCAATTGAGCCACTTGGCCGGTCCTATTACATCTTTATTTTTAATAGTAAAACATAGGAATCAACCTAAATACTTTTTGAAGACAATTTAATGGCTCAAGAAAAAGCTTATATTGTAAAGGAATAAAAAGCACAAATGTGTGTATGTATTTATGTCTGGAAGTACGTAAATTTTAACATCACCTAAACCTTTTCCGATGGTTATAGTTTCATGATCCAAACAAAATATATGTTTTAAAATGTGATTTGATATCTTGGTTGATTATAACTATGTTCTTAGGTAAACAGGAGTCTCATTTTTTCACCCCAGCATAAAGGAATTTAACATTTTGTTTATTACTTATCACGTGTACCACTGAAAGTTTATTCATAAGACATGTAGCTCTTGTAAAATGGTTATAAACATATGTCTGCTTATTTAAATGTTTTTCCTAATTTTTTGTTATGTTACACCATGATGTTTCCAACTCCTTTTCTATCTTCATATTGCTTCTTTAGATCTTAGTGAAAGCAAGTTATAAAGTGCAGAAAAGAGAATGCCAGATATCATATCCAAAGTATACACTTTAATGAATATACTCAATCATTCAATTCAACTCTAATATGGCACAGTGATTGAGAGTGTCTACCTTCCATCAGTGTTGGGGGTTAGAAGCAGGGCTGAGTTTGGGAGCCCACGTGTGGCGAGGGAGCATCCATGTGTGGCAGCAGCCTGGTGTGGAAAAGCCGAGCCAGATCAGAGTGAGGAAGGTATCCATGCAGAGGAGAAACAGGGGCCATGTATGATAGCAGATTGGTTACATACGGAGACATTGATCACATAAATCTGTTAAAGCAAATGAGAGCCAGGCTTCTCACTGTTGAAGTGGGGACAGCAAATACTGAAAGAGGAAGCTGGAAATAACCTTGTGGTGTTGGATTGGAATTGAAAGTATTGACATGAACTCATGCATTTCAAGAAATCAATAAATAAGTATAGAGTTCAATGTGTTCAATCTGCACACACACACTCACACTCATTCCCCAGTTCTGTTCACTGACATTTCACTACTAATGAGCACAACTAGCACCATATATTGACTTCTAAATAACATTCTTCACTAAAAAGAACCAAGACTCCTTGGACAAATGACAGATTCCAGGGGTAGGGCCTGGAAAATCATTTTGTGTCAGAAAGTAAGGACATATTTAAAGAATGATAGGGACATGTCAAAAGCCAACAATATCAGATATAAGGTAGACAAATAAAGCATAATGACCCTTTAGTACAGGACATTTTTAAAATATGGGTGTTATTTAATCTCCAATTATAAATTCAAAGTTAAAAATCTAAGTATAAATCCAAAAAAACAAAACCTACCTTCTTTTGCAAGAAGCTCTAACAGCAATTCTTGTATATTTTAAGTTAGCTGACTTTTTCTCCAAAATATGTCTTCTTATAGGCAACAGGTTCAAGGATTGGTGTCTTAACACAAAATGCAACTAACATGGGACTGTCAGTTATCATTTCCTTCATCTATGGATGGGAGATGACACTCTTGATTCTGAGTATTGCCCCAGTACTTGCTCTGACAGGAATGATTGAAGCTGCATCAATGACTGGATTTGCCAACAAGGACAAGCAAGGACTTAAGCGTGCTGGAAAGGTAAAACAAAGACTGTTGGCATCATCATAACATTTTAAGAGAAAACAGTCAGAACTCCCATCTTTACAATATGTTAACTTCCTTTCTTAGGAATCTGTAAAGTGGTGTACATGTATTGAAATGCACACAGACCATTCAGGATGGGGTATAGCTGTGTTATAGCAATAGGGTGCAAGATTTAGCACATGGGCTCTGGAGTCAAATGGGAAAAATTGGAGTCCATATTCTGTCACAAGCAAACGTGTGATATGAGCAAGTTCTGTCAACATTTCTGGACTTCAATTTTTCCCTCTGTGAAGTGGGAGTAATAATAGTATCCACTTACAGATTTTTGTATTACACAAAACATTTAGCATTATTATATGCAAAACACTTAGAATAGTGTCTAGAAGTCAGTAAGCACTCAGTAATGTCAACCGTTCTTGCCGTTACCATTTCATGGGGGAAGCTTCTAACATTGTGATTCCCCATTCCCTCATTGCTGAATAATTAAATGTTCTTGAATAATTCTGGGTATTTTATTTTTCAAAATAAAGAGGAAATATAATAGTTACTGAATACAAAGCAGTGCACTTCTTTTTAATTGATACTACCTAAGATAGTTTTAGAAGGGCCAGCCGAGTGGTTCAGTTGGTTAAGAGCTCGCTCAAGAGTGCGAGCTGAGCTCTGAGCAACAGCAGTTCGATGCCCAGCCTGAGCTGAGCTGCCGCTGAGCTGCCAAAAGGTGGCAGGAAGGCTCAGCTAAAAAAAGAAAAACAATGTCTCCTAAAATAAGGTTTTAGAGACAAGGACCATTTTTATGTTGACCAAAATGTACAATTTAATTACTTGGAAAATGTTTTGATATAGTTAAGTTTCTCAGAATCATTCACATTCACAAAAATAATCATTGTATTGGAGATTTAGGGAAACATTAGGATTGCAATATCATAACCTCTAAGAACTGAAGAGATGTCATTTGATCCAGTCACTCACCCAAAGTAGGAATCTCTTGTACAACAGTGCTGTCAACCTGTCAAGTGTCCGTCTATCTTGTACCCACCGTTTCTCTCCAGTGACAGGCAGTGCATTGCTTTCCCAGGCTGCCGACAGTTTTGTTTTGTTGCTTTGTTTTGTTTTGTTTCCATGGCTTTCTATCCTACTCTTCTTGGTTTTTATCTTGTTAGAAATCCAAAGCCTGACAGCTTTTGAGAAGCTGCATCATGTAGACACCAAGCCTTCACTTGGCCATCCAGCCCCAAGTCTTTAGGCTGTTCTTCTCACGATACAGTTTCAAAGATCTTTATCACTCTGGTGGACACCTCTGAATATGAAAATGATTTTAATATTTCTATGGTCTTTATCACTGTGACTATATCACAGCTGGCACATAAACAGCATGACTATTCATGAAGAAGGATGCCAAGCACATGACTCATTGAAATCTAGTTTACATGATCCTTGGACCTTTCTATCTTTCCTACACTAGATAAGGACCCCTGGAATGTCTGCTTTGGCAGTACAGACTGGACGACTTAGCACATATTTGCTTCAGAGAAAGGGTGTAAATTTCCACAACTTCTAAATTAATGGCGCCCTAAGTAATTATATTTTACTCATCTTAATTTTCATATCATGAGCTTTATTTAGCTGTATATGTGCCCTTTGATTTTCCCTTTTTGTATTAGAGTAACCTCAGACTATATAATCAGTAACTCAAACCAAATAGGCCTTCTGTGTCCTTTCCCAGTAGCTTTAAATCAGTCAATTTACCCAACACCAGAACTTAGAATATGGGCCAATAAAACACATTGGTCCTTCTTTGGTTGCATGTGTAAATTTTGACAAATCATCAAATGTTTTATTTTTCATACTTAAAACGACAGTATTAGTAAAAAAAAAAAAAAAAAGAGAGAGAGAGACTATTTTCTAAGATTCTTTAATGATAATAGTCCATTTTCTGTTGTGAAAAATGATAAAAGATGTTTTTATTCATTCTGTTCCCCCCGCCCCCACAAGGTTTCAGCGTTTCTTCTCCATTTTGCTTACATACCTCAGAACGCTAAAAATCTTTGAGTTCATTTTGAAATTAATGAGAAGTTAGAACAACTCAACATCAAAATTGAGAGCAGGATCCAGGTGTCCTGACCACAGTCCAGAAATCTAATTCTCTTTTGTAACCCAAGTTCTTTTGCAGATAACTCTTGGTGTGCACTTAGGTCTTCTGTCCCGCAATCCACTCTGCCAGTCTGGAAACGATGTGAAAGATGGAAGTTTCTCTTTCAAGTCTAAACGTGTTCTTATGTCCAAGAAGTTATTCTACGCCAAAAGTCTCCTCCATTTTGGATTCCATGTGATGATTCCTTTCTTTAAAAGTATATAAATATCGGGCCGGCAGAGTGGCGTGGTGGTTAAGCGCTGGCTTAGGACGCCAGCGGCCCCGGTTCGGATCCCACATATGAGGGCCAGTGACATTGTCCTCAAAAAAAACAAAACTATATAAATATGGATAAGCATTAATTATATTTGAATTAAATATACTTTTAAATTCATAGACCTCAAAATAAGAAACAGCTCTAGTTTATCCAGAATTCTACAGCCACACCCCATGTTACTTGACCACAATGTTCCTGAGTCCTTTGGTTGCTATTATCATTTCTGTGCTAGAATAAAATAATTATTTACTTGATTTTCTCTGCTATCTTCTCCTTGAATTATCTTGTAATTCATAGGACAGTTCCTTTGTATAATTCATGTGAACGTAATGCACACTGCTTGATCCCTCTGCCTATGGAACCAGTTTATATAGAAATTCAGTAACAACTTGTGGAAGGCTATATTTAGGTCAATGGACTAAATCTTTTCAAAAGAAATTTTCTGTGAGCCCTTTCTTTGATCCTGAAATATTATTTTCCTATCTTATTTTGGGGGAAGAAAAAAGGAAGCAAAAAAACTCGTTAGAAAAACTTACTGACTTTATGTACTTAATACGTCCCCTGTGTAAATGACTGAGATGCACAACCAGGAGAAGTATAACCATTACTAATTTCATTTCTCTATTGTATTGTCCTGTTTTATAAGATAGCAACCGAAGCTGTGGAGAATATACATACTATAGTGTCATTAACAAGGGAAAAGACTTTTGAGCGAATGTATGAGGAGACGCTTCAGACTCAGCACAGGTGATTATAGATCCAAATTGACTCCATTAACTATAGTTTATTACTATTGTAAAGGCAGTTCTCCTGGATGACTCCACTGGTTTCCCTGCCAGTCCATTTGCTCTGAAATCGTTCCTAATAATGGCATTATCATACTTTTTCACGTGACTTTACCAAGAGAAGACTAGAAGAGAAATCGAGAGCAAGCACAGTTAGAATATATGTTTTAGGTCCACCCACATTTCCATGTAATGTTACTAAGTGTACACATTTTTCTTACTTTCCTGAAAAAAGAATGAGAAATAACATAAGAAAGAAAATAAGAATTGCTAAAATAGTTCTCATTTAAAATGATATATACACAATAAATGTGATCACCCCTTTTAATTTTAAACTAGTGCTCCTTATCACATTTACTTAGTGATACTCTTTGTATTACTGTATCAAAGAGATAGCTTTGTACTCTTTTACACTCATGCTTGTGGTTTGTACCGACCTTTCATTCCTGCTGTTTATTTTCTTAGTGCAAGATTAGGATAGAAAATATTTCCAAATACTTCTAAACCAAATCTCTTTAACTCTTTCATTAGCTGTCTTTTCATAGACCTTGTCCATTTATTTGACAGCAATAAAGTAGTTTGTTACACTGAACTATAGAGTGTATAGCTGTAGAGAAAATCATTATATTTTCCGTTTTCTCTATAATAATTCTCAGTAGTTAAATAAACCACTTTCCCTTTAATTCTTAAAAAAATGTATATCCCTTAAATAATATGTCTAGTCTTCTATGTTCATTACTCTACATTTATTAAAATGTTCTTGCTATACTTCGTGCCCCATTATTTAGTAAACTTTGTGCATTGCAGAAATACCTTGAAGAAAGCCCAGATCACTGGAAGCTGTTATGCATTCAGCCATGCCTTTGTATATTTTGCCTATGCAGTGGGGTTTCGGTTTGGAGTCTATTTAATTCAAGCTGGACGGATGACTCCAGAAGGCATGTTCATGTAAGTTGTACAAATATATAAATTCTGTAAATGGGTCAGGTAATTAGCCAGAAAGATGTCTAGTTTATTAGCATTATCATTTAAATTATATATGTGGGAAAGGCATACTGAGGAAATTTTAAATATTTTCTTTGCTATTTAATATCTATTAATATAATGTCAATCTAGCTGGTAAAATACTGATACTGATATAATACAGGTAATCTGAGTTAAACTCCTAAGTGAATTGCTCTGTTTCAGTTTATTAGAAGGTGGGAATGTAAGGGTAAAATATACCTTCTTGTCATCCTTCCCTTCTGGAATTTGTGAGCCTTCATGGAACTCTCAAGGTGGACACGGCTGTATCAAGTATGACTGTTAATCATTGAGTTTGAGTTCTTTGCTAAGCAAGTATTCCAAAGGAACACATAAGTTAGTATTTCCCTTCAGAAAAGTCATGTTTGGAGTTGATCATGGCATCCCAATGAGACTGCCTCTTCTCAAAGCATTTATTTGTTGGAGCTTTTATTTTGGGATTCCATTTACATCGTTTTGAATTTTTGGCCTCTGCCATCCTTTCCAACTTCATCCACTACTGTCTTTTTTGTGAACTGCCCCACGCTTGCCATTTCTGTCCCCAAAACTCCCATCTCAGTGTCTTTGCATTTGTTCTCTCTGCCTGGAATAATGGTTCCCTACATCTCTGCCAAACTGCCTCTTTCTCACCATCCAGGCCTCTGTTCCTAAGTCCACTCCTCAGAAGGACTTTTGCTGATGGCCCAAAGTAGTCCCCTTGATGAGTAGTGCTGCTCATCTATTCCATTACCATGTTTTACTTTGCATATAGCACTTATATTAGTTTATTTTTTTCTGTTTCTATATGTATTGAGTGCATAGACGTAAACTCAGGGAGGGCAGAGCTTATCTTATTTTGGTCACTAATGTTTCCCTAGAGGCAAAAAAAAAAGCTTGGCACATGGTAGGTACACAATAAATACTGAATCAATCAGTCAATCAATCAACCAGTCAATCAAAAATAAATTCCCCTTTACTTTGGACTGCATAATTAGGCAGTCCAGTCATTCCTGGAAATGTGCTTCCAGAGTCAACTTCTCCACATTTTTCCTGTTTTTCACAGATTCTTCTATTTTTCTTCCCTCCATATCAGATGCCTAACATCAGGAACTTTAGTAGAAGGACTGGGTCTAAGTCAAAGACAACCATTTATATAAAAATAGGATGTTTGTAATTAGGAGTCTACTTCTATATACTAAGATTTGTTTAGCTTAACACTAAGCAAGCAACCTTCTTAGTTAAAAAGTGATACAACCTCAAAATCATGCTGATTACTATCTTGCCTGCAAGTGATATCAGGCAGGATGTTTCTTGAAAAGGGCCTTTTATGGCTGCCAACCATTCTGTTTCATATGATAATCACTATAACAACAAAACTTGATTAAATCCTTACTCAGTATTAAGGATTCGTCATGCATTACCTGATTAAACCTCTCAATTACCCTGTAAAATATTATGATTCCCATTTTGCAGATGGAGAAAGTTAAGATTCAAGGAAGTTACTTAACTTATCTAAAGTCACTTATTCAGCAAGTGGCAGAGCACTGATTCAAGTTCATAATTCAATTTGCCAGAGGCTTTGTTTAGTAGACATTTTTTATTATTATTGTCATTATGATTACTATTAGTTACTAATTCTGATTTGACAAACTTTCATAGAATCTTCCTGTAAAATAATTTTTTTATATATATGCCTTGCTTAGTTTTCCAAACATTTGAATATCCAGAGCTAGGCTGCTTCTTAACCTAAATGGAACAAATAACTTGCTTAATGTTATTACATGACCCTAAAGCATAAAAGAATCAAAAGGTCCCAATGCAAAAATTCCTTCTCCTACTAGCCTACCACACTCCTGAAATTATTTTCATTAATTCATTAACAAAGGTCATTTCTGGAGACATAAGCATTTTAGCAATCAGAACATATATAAGCTATTATCATAAGAGCAATGATTAATGAACAGTATCCCACTGGTATTTCCCTGTGTCCCAAGGGAAGGAAGAAACAGGGAGCTACTGGAGCTAGGGCCACTGGTATCACTTTTTACTTGAGTTCCACTCAACCTGACTACAGACAAAGTAAGGATACCCATATTTTTATGGTATGAAAAAAGGAGAGAGTCTCTCAGAAATATGGGTACAGGACATGCAAAATGTGAGTAGATGAGATTTGTCCTCAACACCAAAGTCTCTAGCTTCTTAGAGACCGAGTGTGGCTCCCAACCACCATGAATATGTCACATTAAATTATACCTGTCCTAGAAGACCCAGTACTTTCTACAGTCCAAGGTGGCAGACAGCTTTCTATCTAATCAACTAACTGAATGGAAGAGGTTTACAAAGAAAACCCTCTTTATGTCAAAAGAACTTTGTGTCATTCTCTAAATCCATGTTTCCTAACTCACCAATCAAAGAGCTGGTTGAAAATGCAGATTCCCGGAGCTCACTCCACAAATCTAACCTTGAGATTTGTGGATTTTGTATAGGGCCAGGAATCTACATTTTTGCCAAACATCCCAGATTAGTCTGAGGCACAGAATCTGAGGGTCACACTTTGAGAAATATGAGCACAGGAACTGAATCCCAGGCCGCTCTCCATAGTTGTTTAAAACCTTAGGGTTGGTTACTTTTTGGCCACTACCAGAAACCTCCTAGAATTATATAAACATTGGGGAAGTCATATTATAGTTTATTGTTTAAAATAAAGATGTTTTATTCACCCTATAAAATATGAATGGATTTTCGTGATTTATAGCTACAGGGATGGGTTAGCTGTCTCTCTTTCAGGAATGACAGTGTGTCTTAGAAAAGGAGATCCACAAAGGGAGTTTTAACAGCAAAATCCCTTGATGTGCTCATAATGTTAATTCATCAGTATAACTATTATCAGCCTTAGCTTTTTCCTCTTAAAAAAAGGCAACAGGGCCGGCCGAGTGGCGCATTGGTTAAGAGCTGGTTTTGGGATGCCAGCGGCCAGAGTTCGGATCCCACATAGAGGGCCAGTGACACTGCCCTCTACAGCTAACAACAGCTCCACCTGGAGCTGGGCTGCAGCCCCTGCTGCAGTGGGCTGCCATAGGCTACAGTGAGTGGCCAGCAGGCAGCGTGAGTGGCTGGCAGCCAGCGTGAGTGGCCAGTAGCCGCGATGAGCGACCATCCAGAGGCCGGTGATGGATCTGCCTCATCCGGGAAGAGTGCAATGATGATACCAACATGGGCCAGTGAAGCAATGTCCTCCGCAATTAGACTGAAGAACAAAAAGACAGCAACTTGTCTGTTCCCCTTCCCTGATTCCCCAACACTGTTCCCCTCCCACAATTTCCCAATAAAATCTTTAAGAAAAAAAGAAAGTTATAAAAATTGAATTTTAGGAGTTTAATTCCTATTTTACATATTTTATGCTTCAAGAGTTAGTTCAACATGAAAATCATTTCTGAACTGTGGGATGTTACTTGTAATTTACTTACAGGCATGAAGGGGATATATAAATAATTATTATAGATTAATACTTTAACAAATGTGTTATTTATGACTTTAAAACACTTGTTGTTATAGAAAAGTTTTCCTTTTTATTTATCCCAGGTAAGTGAAATTCCCAAGACAAACAATAGCATAGGAGTTTGGCCTGAGCATTTTTCTGGAGTAGACTCACCAGAATGCCTCCGGAAGTTTGGAGCAGAGTGGAAGGATCTGATTTAACTGTCATGGAGTTACAGCACTCATTGTTGTGCACTCAATCCTTTTTGAGTGGAAGTGAATTACAGTTCAGTTCACTCTCGCTAACAGGGCTGCACTAGGTTAGGACAGATTCTGTGGCATCTTAGCCATAGCCTAGCATTATCCAGAACCCACCCAGGGCAAAAAGATCAAGAAGGTTAATGTCCCGGACTCAATCCCCAGATAGTCCCGTAACCACAAAGTTAGGCTCCTCCATATAATCCTTATCTATATCAACTCCCATCCCACTTACCCTCCCCTTAATATATAACACAGTAAAGACAGCACCAGGGCTTTTAAGTGGCGCTGTCCGTCCTCTGAAACTTTTCCTTGTGCTCTATTGTGCGTCCATTGGGTCACTTACCTCTCAAAAACAGACACAAGTTCTAAATGGGAGGCCTTTCTCCCCTGTGAGGTAAATTTCCATTTTAAGAGGGACCTAACAAACACATTGGCTTCTGTACTTCTGTACCTAATGCTTTAACGGACTTTTAATGGTGGAAATTTTAGAACAGGTAGATATTTTGGCATATCTCACATCAGAGGAGGGAGGTATTTTTTCATTGTTCTGAGAAGCCTCTATCCCAGTGAGACTAGAATCCAGGTGTCCTGACTCATACTCCAGTTATCTTCCCATCATCTCACTCGCTGACTCCTGTATTAGACTGAGGCTCAAGTCTAATTCAGTTTGATTTTTAGCTTGCATTAAAAAAATAAATAAAAATAAACCTCTGACATATTACATAAACTCCACTTCTGAAGATTTTTAGGACTTTGAATGGCATTTTGAGCTTTAAGCAACTTCTGTAAATATTAGTACTAAAAATCACAGAACTAGTGGTTACACTACTCTTAGCATCTGGCATCCCAGTAAACTGGTTGTTTTTATATTTTATACCTCGTTTGATCTTTGTAAAGACAAGAATCAGGATCCAAGGTCTAGGTCACTGAAGACATTGCGTCAGTGTGCCCCCTCAGTAGATGCTGCCATCTCCGGAGAAACGATGCACAGCTCACAAACGTTTACCTTGCTGTGGTCCAGCACAGCCAACAAGTCATGGGTTCTGTGATGTCCTTTTCCTGATGGATGTTTAAATGTCACCAGTGAAACTTGTCCAGTCTTAGCTGAATTATACCTTTAGCTCTGCTACTGAGATGCATTATTTTCAGTCCGGTACAATGTTTTCATGTCCAAAATGTAAAAGAAAATGAGAATAATATCGAACCATGGCCATGTGATAGGCCATATTTCTGCGGACATTCTGTATGCTTCCAAATATCAGTTGCATACTTACCATTTTATAATTAGCATGCTTTGAAGCTGAGATTGTAATCTACAGCAAACCTAAAAGATCAAAGCTCTTTTTTCCAGTCTTGCTAAGGTGTATTTTCAGTCAGGTTTTGTTTTGAGGACCTTAATAAAAAGTAAAATCTCCATGCTTTACTCTCTTTAAATCATGTGGCATGTCAATAAGATAGCCAATCATCTGGCATTATCTGTTCTAACTACATTACTGTATATGCAAAAAAGGGGGGAAAAAACCACTCATATCTACTGAGATCCATTCAGATCTCACTATAGGAGACTCATTCTTCCTTCTGTCTGCTGAACTCTCTCAAATTTCCAAGCAAGTGACCCTTATATCAAGCTGGCTAAAGGGCTAGCTTAGTGGTGCGGTGGTTAAGCACTGGCTTGGGAAGCCAGTGGCCCTGGTTCGGGTCCCACATATGAAGGCCAGTGATGCTACCCTCAAAAAAAAAAAAAGAAACAAGTAATCAAGGTGGCTAAGAAGTTTTATGTTCACTGATTAGGGCCTTTGACCTGTGTCTCTAGTTGGAAGATACATTTTTAAGATTACCCAAGCTTCAAAGGTTATTTTGGTGTACAGATCATTGTGTGATAGAAAATTACAAGAGATATCATTGTTGGGCCTTCAGCATTAGTGGTGTTGTCTAGATCAAAAGATTGTATTCCTGTGCCTGTTTTTTTCCTTTACTTTTAGAGCTCCATTGTTTGAAATGGTCCTGAGATTCAAATGCTTTATCTTTTGGTAGAGTTTTTACTGCAGTTGCATATGGAGCTATGGCCATTGGAGAAACACTTGCTTTGGCACCTGAATATTCGAGAGCCAAATCTGGGGCTGCACATCTGTTTGCTTTGCTGGAAAAGAAACCAACTATAGACAGCAATAGTCAAGAAGGGAAAAAACCAGTAAGCACAACTACCACTTTAAATGTCCACTCACTGTTAATTGTTCATTATGCATGCTCTCTAAATGAAGACTTAAGGCTTGTTTGATAACTTGGCAAAAGATAGTGCTATAAAGACTTAAAAGCTTATATAAAATAATTGTTATGGCTACAAAGGGGGAAAAGGGATCTTAATCAAATTTTCATCTCTACTACTAAAACATACATATTTTATTTCTCTCTCTTTGTTTTTTTTTTTGTTTGTTTGTTTTTCAGCTGAGCCATCCTGCTACCTGTTGGCAGCTTAGCAGCTGCTCAGCTCAGGCTGGGCATTGAACTGCTGTTGCTCAGAGCTCAGCTTGCACTCTTGAGCGAGCTCTTAACCCACTGAGCCACTCGGCCAGCCCCTAAAACATACATATTTTATATTAAACAATATATGCTTCTAGTTTATTTATTTGCCTGATGCCATGAGAATGTTCTTCAACAAAGAATTGATTTACATGTTTAATTTTATTTAGACAGCAAAAGTTTTAGTCTTGGATAAAGATGTGCATTAGGGTTTATTTGTTTGTTTCTGTGATAATATATACAAACTAAATAATGCCCTGCAGCTTTAGACATGATATTTCATGGTTAATATATCTGCAAACAGAAGAGGGGAAAAACAGGAACTATGTTTATTAAATTCACATACACACATGTAAGCACATAGCCGCAAACTGTAAAGGACTGTGACTATTAAAAGAGAAATAATAGAGATAGTGTATAATCTCAAAACAAGCCTCTCAATAGTAATCTTGCACATTAGATGTATATTCAATTTTAGACCTTTCTAGAGAGTTTAAATTTAAACTTAAGAATTGCCACTAGGTATACGCTTAAAAGAAATTCTTCATTTAAAATTATTTCACTCTAGAATTTTAAAGTAGCTTTATATGTTTCACAGCTTAAAATAGTACATTATCATTTGAGTCACATAACTCAATAGTCACATAACTATTAAAAAGAATGCTGGTTGTTAGTGACAGAAATAAAAAGACCTGGAAATTCTCAAAATAGAGTGCTCAAAGATACATCAGAGTCAAAATAACATTTCATACTTATCTTTTGTAAAGTAAAGGATGTAGGAAACTCTTTTTAATCTTAAGATTTAGATGTATAGTAATATTGCTACTCTTATTTCTTTGTAAACATTTACAACACAGGGATGGAACGTCTCATTGATAATGTT
This sequence comes from Aselliscus stoliczkanus, assembly GCA_033961575.1. Lineage (NCBI taxonomy): Eukaryota > Metazoa > Chordata > Mammalia > Chiroptera > Hipposideridae > Aselliscus > Aselliscus stoliczkanus. The sequence goes on along the minus strand of CM066740.1, from coordinate 19,522,443 downwards.
TTCATAGAACTATGTACATGGCATAAAATATAGAAATGTTTCTTATAAAGACTGAAACTGTAAAACATGGTCCAACTTATAAAAATAACATGTATACATAGAGTTTATGAGGACTCCAGCTATTCTGAATTAAGCAATTCAAGTCCGGAAAGCACAAACTAAGTTTTTGTTTAAAGATATTGTCATTCAGAGCAGCTGGCCAAACAGCTAATCTGCCGATGGGACTGTGACCGGGTAGTGCAGCTGAAGGAAACCAGTGTTTTTAAGCAAATTTGTGAGGTCCAGTAGTGAAAATAGCAAGAAGTACAGATATAAAATCAAAACAAGTGACATAAACCCATAATATGTGCAGGTAGCAGCTCTACAGACAGGAAGGAATACAATGTTTAAAATTGAAATGGTTGTGCACAGTTTTCAGAAAGGGCTTAGCTAATGTACTGTAAGGCGTTACAGCCTTTCTAAACACGCCAACTGTCTTTCACAGGACACATGTGAAGGGAATATAGAGTTCCGAGAAGTCTCCTTCTTCTATCCATGTCGCCCAGATGTTCTCATCCTCCACGGCTTATCCCTCAGTATTGAGAAAGGGAAGACAGTCGCGTTTGTTGGGAGCAGTGGCTGTGGGAAGAGCACGTCTGTCCAGCTTCTGCAGAGATTTTACGACCCCGAGAAAGGACAGCTGGTAAGCCTGCCTTTAAACCCACCTCCCTGAGGGCTAGCAGGGCTGCTCTCAAACACTCTTAGGATTAAGCATCCTCATCAGCTTGGGTAGGGCAGACAGTACAGTAGTTCAAAGGAAAACAAAGAACTCTATCCCTTAAAACTAAGAGGACAAGCAGACCAATACCAGCAGTGATGGACAGGGCTCTGAGGCTAAGTACAAAGACCCAAAGATTCCGCAGCCGTTATGGAGGTAGAAGTTTTGATCTTATAAAGCATGGAATCCTTTTAAAATACAGGTGTTGGAGGACCACTCTACTATCCATCCATATGCAGGCTCTTTCTTTATTCTGTTCTGCTTTAAGACAGAGATAACCTTTTCCTCCGCCTCCCTGGGTCAGGCTTTCTGCTGTTCCCACTGGCCCTCTTCACCTGCTCCTCCCTAATTCTCAAAACCCGGTGGTGCATGATTAGGCTTGCTTATCAGAATCATCTCCATTAAGTCCTGCATTCTGATCGCCGAAACTTACAACCTCTCCCTCCTTTGAACTCCAAGGACTGCTTTCCTCATCAGGCACTTTTCTTACTGAGCCTTATCCTCAGGTTTTCAGTTACCCACTGCACCCCAACCACCACATCACACATATACACATACACAAACACAATTTCCTGTTCTTCCTTCTCCCCACAAAAAAAGATAAGCCCCTAAAAGTCAAAGAATATGTCATATTAGTCCTTATTCTCCTGCAATTTACAATTTTCTCCCCATCACAGATTCTCAGTGACTATTTGCAAAACACAATGGTCCAAAATATCTCCCTTATTACCAATGGCAAGAGTCAACAATGGATACCAAAATTAGGTAACATTCATCTGTTTGCACACAGCATTGGACACTCCCTCCATTAAACCTTCCAGTGGTTTCCACCACAGTTAAAATAAGCCATAGTCCCTCCCATTATCAAGGTCCTTCATGACCTGGCACCTGCCTCTCTCCCCAGACTCTCCTGTCACCACCCCACCTTGTTGTCTCTGTATGTCAGTCTCACTGGCTTCTTTAGGATCCTTCAACACATATTTGGGCCTTCGTTCTTGCTCTTACCCTGGTTAGAATGTTCTTACCCTAACTTCTTTTCTGGCTTCTTCTCATCATTCATGTCTCAGCCTAAATGCTATTTCCCGAGGTAGGGCTTCTTACATATGCTACAGAAAATAATGCATCCACCCACCCCCTTCGCACAGTCACTCGCTATCCGACTACCCTGTTCTCAAGATACTTTCTCGCCTGAGTTTATGGAGTTCTCAGTTAGTAGTGTGTTTACTGCCTGCCTCTCTCCTCTAGAACATAAGCTACAGGAGGGCAAGAGCTCTGTACCACTATTTTCCTGGTGCCTAAAGAGCCCCCTCACATAGCAGGTTGAATGTTTCTATATGTCCATGTAGATAAACATGGCTATGTGCAAAATGACATGTTCTACATGTAGACTGCTCTATCAGTCTCTTTCTGGGGTCCTGTTACAGGGAGGTTGGTCATTTTCCATGTGGCTTCAGTGCAGAGCAGCCGGCTTTCCTCTAGCCTCCAGGCAGGTCTCCAGAATAGGTGGCCGGCCATACCTAGAAACATCAAGTTTAGGAGTGGGCCTTTTAGTCACTTACACGCTGTCCGCTTCTATATAACATGATTTATGAGCCTTCCTTGGGTAACATTATACAACTAAATAGCTTGAATGCCTAACCTTCTTGTTATGATTTGTATACGTTGGAATACAATGAACTGAAACTTGATACAGTGTTGGATCTTCACATACCATTCTCCATTCTGCTTTTGGCAGCTGTTTGATGGTGTGGATGCAAAGGAGTTGAACGTACAATGGCTCCGTTCCCAAATAGCGATCGTTTCTCAAGAGCCTGTGCTCTTCAACTGTAGCATTGCTGAGAACATCGCCTATGGTGATAACAGCCGCGTTGTGCCGTTAGATGAGATAAAAGAAGTAGCAAATGCAGCAAATATCCATTCCTTTATTGAAGGTCTCCCTGAGGTAAGGGAAAATATCTGGAATCTTGAACTACAAATCTGCCAAGTAAGCCCAACCAGTTTCCTGGGTGTAGTGGTTGTTTTATGTGCTCCTTGAATTATACAGTTTATTTATTGCCAGCACCTAATGTACAGTTAGATGTAAAAAAGCAAAGTTTGAGATTTTCGTGGGACTACTTTTTCCAACACCAAACTCTATTAATATTCACTGAATTAATTTTCATATTTTGATTCTTCACCTTCTATCCATTTATACTCTGTTCATGTCTACACCACCATCATCCCCCTCTGTACCACTCCAGCAACCTCTTAATCCATCTTTCTGCTTCTAATCTTGCCCCTTTATAATTCTTCTTCCTCACAGCAAGTAGAGGGAACCTTTAAAGTCATAAATTAGATCCTATCCCTCCTCACCACAAGCTTCCGACTGGCATCCCGTTACACTTCGAATAAGGTCCAGACTCCTCGTGTGGCTGGCCAGGCCTTCTGTGATGTGGCCCCGCTGGCCTCTCCGTGCTTTCTCCAGCACGTGCTCACCCTACTGCAGTCACTCTGGCCTCTTCCCCGTATCACAAACATGTCAGGTTCTTCCCTACCTCAGGACATTTACACTTGATATTTCTGCAGGTAAGACCTTCCTCTGGCTCCTTGCAGAGCCAGCTGCTTCACTTTTAAGCTCTTTCCTTTGTCACCTTTGCAGAGGCCTTCTGGGCCACCTTATTTAAAAGAGTGCCCACCACTCCTATCACCTACCGTGTTTCCCCAAAAATAAGACCTAGCTGGTGAATAAGCCGCAGCATGCTTCCTCCAGGATATGGAGGGCACGCATCCCGCACACGAGGGTTTTATGACCTGTTTCAGGGAGAAGGGTGCCTTTTCCACAAACTTCTTCTGCTTAAAATATTCAGTATGCCAAGGTGCCATATTTTGGCACCTAAAATCATGTGAGGGCTTATTTTCGGACTAGGGCTTATTTTCGGAGAAACAGGGTATTACGTAGTCTTCAGGACGCTTATCACGGCCTAAAATTACCCTTAGTGCTTACTGACTTGTTTAGTGTCCACTCTCCCACTAGAGTGTTAGGTCCTTGCATGCCATTCCTGTCACCTCTCTGTATGGGCTGGAACAGGTGGTGCAAAATCTCAGAAAAGTTAAGTCTTAGCTAACAGTAGAGAAGACTTTAGCATAGCAAGCACTGATTGCTACAAATCCAGAAGAAGTACCCAGAGATAGGTAATTATAATTTAAAGTGTTTGTAATATCTCAGTGTTTATACCTACATATACACTCACACAAGTAAACTAAAAATATAGATACCGATTTTTAATTAGAAACACATTTTTATAATGTAATTTTCTAGCTCATTTGAAAAGGAAATGCCAAAGTTTAATAACATCAAACAGCTAATCTAGTGCCCTGTTCCCTGGGGTAGGATAATGGTCAGCACACTCTCAAACGGATGCATCCCCTCAGCATCTCCTGTCCCCACTGATGGTGCCTATAACTAGAAACAGGCCACAAATACAATTTCCCTTCCCCAGTAAGGTTCTGCAGTACTAACTGTAATGGAAGGATTAGCATAGTTTTTATTACTATTGTGACCTGTTGTCTTTCTTTTTTTCTTTTTTTTTAAAGATTTTATTGGGGAATTGGGGGAGGGAAACAGACAAGTTGCTGTCTTTTCGTTCTTCAGTATAGCTGCGGAAGACGCTTCACCGGCCCATGTTGGTATTATCATTGCGCTCTTCCCGGATGAGGCAGATCTTCGCCGGCCTCTGGATAGTCGCTCACCGCAGCTATTGGCAGCTCACGCTGGCTTCCAGCCACTCACGCTGGCTGCCGGCCACTCACTGTAGCCTGTGGCAGCCCACTGCAGCAGGGGCTACAGCCTACTCCGTCACCGGGGCTCGCTCAGCCTAGCTCCAGGTGGAGCTGTTGTTAGCTGTAGAGGGCAGTGTCACTGACCCTTATATGTGGGATCAGAACCGGGGCTGCTGGCATCCCAAAACCAGCTCTTAACCAATGCACCACTCGGCCGGCCCATGACCTGCTGGTCTTTCAATGTTAATTCCCTTTTTTTAACTAAGGCAATCACTGCATTGTTGATTCATGGTCAGATTATTACCTGCATAACCCTGACTGTTTTTTCTTTTGATTTATGTATGATAAAACACTATCCATTGTATATTTGTACCACTTTTCTTTTATTCTTAAATTGTTTAGTTTTCATTCTTTTCATTGTACTATTTCTCAGATTTACCCAAAACTACATATTGTAGAAATTTAGTGTGTCGACTTTTTTGTTTTGTTTTTTGAGGGCAGTGTCACTGGCCCTCATATGTGGGACCCAAACCGGGGACGCTGGCTTCCCAAACCAGCGCTTAACCACAGCACCACTCGGCCGGCCCTAGTGTGCCAACTTTTTACAATAAACTTGAGAACCAAGATGATGTTGTTTCCTAAAAGAAAGAATAGCTTCCAATTCAAGATGACATAGTAGGAAGATGCTGAACTTACCTCCTGCCACAGACACAGAGTCTACAGCTACATATGGAATAACTCCCTCTTTAAAAGCCCAAGGCTGGCTGAGTGATGAGAAGAAAACCACATCAAAGTGGGTAGGAGAGGCTGGGACACAATCTTTCCTAAACCCCATCCCCAGCACAGTGACCCACAACCTGGAGAAAACTAAAACCTACAGCTTCTCCCTAAGGAGAAGGGTTCAAACCCCACATCAGGCACAGCTTCTAGTACCTGCACCTGAGAGATGAGCCCCCAAAACATCTAACTTTGAAAACCAACAGAACTCATTGTAGAATCACAAGAGTGTAGGTCTCTGTGAGAAAGCTCTTAAAGAGCTTGCATGCTCAGACTGCCCCACCCAGGGCCAAGTTCAGAGGCAGCCAACCCCCAGCTCCAGTTTCCAGAAGCTCTTACACTCCATGCCCTCCCCTCCCACACATACACAAATTTCAGATGTTTGGTGCCAATTTGTTTAGTGCCCAAAATGATGTGAGGATATATGTAGTCTTCATTCATCCTATGTAGGATGAATAATCAAATATTCCTGCACAAATATTCATGTACTTGATTACCAATTGCTTCCCCAGTCTCTTCTGGGGTTTTAAATAATATAATATATATTGTATGTTGGACCGGCCGAGTGGCGCATTGGTTAAGAGCTGGTTTTGGGATGCCAGTGGCCCCGGTTCAGATCCCACATATGAGGGCCAGTGACGCTGCCATCTACAGCTAAGATGGTGAACAGCAGCTCCCACTGGAGCTGGGCTGCTGTGAGTCCCAGGGATGGCAGAGCTGCAGCCCCTGCTGCAGTGGGCTGCCATAGGCTACAATGAGTGGCCGGCAACCAGCGTGAGCGGCTGGCAGCCAGCGTGAGCTGCCAATAGCCCTGGTGAGCGACATCCATAGGCCGGTGACCAATCTGCCTCATCCGGGAAGAACGCAATGATGATACCAACATGGGCCAGTGAAGCAACGTCCTCCGCAACTAGACTGAAGAACAAAAAGACAGCAACTTGTCTTTTCCTCTTCCCTGAATCCCCAACGCTGTTCCCCTCCCCCAATTCCCCAATTAAAATCTTTAAAAAATAATAATAATAATATATATTGTATGTTAATATATGTAACATATAGTACACACAATTTATTGTATAATAGCATGTTATCTTCTAAAGTAAAAATAATGGAATTCTTAAACAGACATATTTCTAAGGGATTGCGGACCTGTCTGGCTAGTCGGACTGAGAGGGTGAATACAAAAGAATTCACCAAAGAGCCGGTCTGGAGTGTGCGAAGGGCAATGCTCTATGGTGAACGCCATGGGGATGGCCTGCAGGCATTTAGAAGTACCAGTCTGGGACATGGGAGAGGAGCCGAAGAGACCCCACCGTGGTCTTGAGGCTCCTCGGAGAAGTAGACTGGATGTAGATGTCACTTAGTCCCCATAATGTCACACAGTGGCCACTCTCAGACAAGCCCCATCAAGGACTTCAGCCACTGCAACCAGCCTGCAGCCCCTCCCCAGGGCCCATGGGATTTCCCAGAAGGCAGCTGCTTTAGGATCAGACTCTTTTCTGATGTTCCCTCCAGGACACAGCTGGCTTTCAGCCACAGGTTCATACTGAGATGCCATTGCCCCTTGAGAGGCTCCTAAAACAGGTGATTTCAGTGTACTCATCATCCCAGTGTTTGCCAGAAAATTGATTTAGATTATCAGTTTAAACAAGAAAGAATGGAATTCTGTGATTCTGTATTAAAAAAAAAAATCTTCAGTTTAAGTATCTGAAAATGTTTTTAAGTTGCTATTGAGACAGTGTATACATCCACATGTATGATCTGTTCTGCTTAATGAGAAGCAAAAGCATCTGAATTTGATTTTCATCCAATTTATTCTTGAGACTCACATTCCTGCAATCCAGAGTAAGTCAAGAAAGGCTTTGATTTCCTCTTCAGCTAGATGGAAGAATCCATGTACGATTTTAAGTTAGACTGGCAGAGAGAGCTACAAACCCATTATTCCCACCCAGTCCTCTCTGTTTTTGGTTTAAGATTGGGTTCTCTAGTCTTGATGGGAACTTAAGAGTGTGTGGAAATGAATGACATAGTTTTATCTGATTATCCTGTCCTATGATTCTAAATTTAATAAAATGCATTTTAGGGGCTCAGCCTCCTGGCAGTCATGGGGTAGATAGCGGAAGTCTGTTTTCTTTGTGGAGCATTCATTTCAGAAAAGACACTTTTACTGGGCTTTAGTAATTCAGACGTCCATTGTTTTATATAAAGCAAGCAACTGTGCATTTTAAATTGAAAAATGAACTTTCAATGAAGTGACACATTTGTCATAAGGCTCTCTCAGTCTCCACTCTGCCTGAATGGTACCTCCTGAAGGCAGCCAGCTGTGAAGGGAGAGGCAGTACACTCAGTCTTCTCCACGGCTGAGACAAAATGAACAGCATATCATCACGTGCTGCATCTCCTCTGTGATGCTGCTACAGGATCCACCTTTAGAAGGTTGTACACTTGGACTTGCTTTCCAGTGGAACTGATCTATCCACACATTCTTGTCTGGGTACCAGTGGCACGCATTTGTTAGACAAATGACAAGGGCAGTGTGAAACAATGGAGGAAAGTAGAATCAATGGGACAATCAAGAAAGCAATCAGGAGCCTGCTTACATCAACTGAACTGACTGATCGTGGTTTAGCAGACTCGGAAGGCTCCAGGATAGGAGACATTTCCTTCACCCTTCTATGGAGGGAAACACTGGAGAAGGGGTCATTAGTAAGAAGGAGGCCGTGGAAACCTTGTGCAATACTAAGTGTCACTATTATTGCCTGAAAAGATGAAGTGACTAGCTCAAGATGATAGCCTAACGTATTGCCAGGAAGATACCTGCACCACTGAGAACAGCATCCTGGCATCTGGAAAGATGTGCCCATGAAATTTAACAAGAGCCAAAGGGAAGGAGCCCAATGGTTTCCTTGTGTTTAGATACTTTGAGTCATTTTGTTCTGAAAATAGAAAGTAACCTAACTTAATGGAAAAACATTTGTGTTAACTTGGAAATTTTTTTTTTTTTTTTTTTTTGGCCAATAATTTTTTTCTTATGCTTTAATTCAAATAGTTCCTTTGTAGGAAGGTAATGGCAAAGGTCTGCTGTGTGTGATCGGATTAGATATGTAAATGAGATGGTAGTGTTTATTGCTGGTGTAGCATTTATTTGCAACAAAGCACAAGAATAGATTTCAGCACTTGTTACAAGTTTTCCAGAGTGGCAAAATTTGAAATATTTAGATGGTTCTCACCCACTGTTGCCATGCTAATTTAAATAACCAAGCCTTGCTTTCTTAATTACATGTTCCTATAATAGAAATACAACACACAAGTTGGACTGAAAGGAACACAGCTTTCTGGCGGCCAAAAACAAAGACTTGCTATTGCAAGGGCTCTTCTCCGAAAACCAAAAATTTTATTATTGGATGAGGCCACTTCGGCTCTTGATAATGAGAATGAAAAGGTAATATCCTCTTGTTTTATCTCAGAATGTAATACCGAATATGAGAGTGGAGTATCATGGAAGAAAGAAAGGTCGGTTTACAGAAAGAAAGGCCTGGTGAGAACTGTAGTCTAGGGTCACCAGTTCTCATTAAGGTTTCGGCCTTTTAGAAAGAGGCTGGTGGGGAGGTGGGAGAGTAGGGACACAGGGCATCCTATGTTCTAGGGTTTTCTCTGTTGAATTTGTTTCATTATCAAAAGGGGCCCAGTACTTGAAATGTTATTTCGCTCAAGGAAAAATAACTTTCCTATTTTATCATTATTCCAATGATGCCAATTACTAAGGCGATCTCCGTGTGTGACAGTGACCTACACCGCAGTGCCAGACCCTGCTGCTTACTCCGCCTGCTACAGACTGTTCGCTCAATCCGAGAAGGAAGCGCGCATGTGACAGCAGACCTACGCTGCTAACTCCTTCAGATGTTTAACTTTGCTATGTCCTTGTCCCCTAGTAGTTTCTTACACCAAGCAGGCACTTATTTGTTAAATGAACATTGGTTAAATAAATGATAATGTTCATTATATGCTATTCTCTCAATCCTCACAACTTCATGCATTAGGCTATTTTATTATTGTGCTCGTTTTATAGATTGGCACGCTAAGGCTTAGAAAAGTTAATTCCCTAAATTCTAATAGCTGGTGTCTTAAGAGCTCATGTGGTTAACCCCCAGTAGACTGCTGTTCATAGATGGTTATCATTCTTGATTTCCAAGGCGAGAACATGTTATGAAAGAAAACTTTTTTTTTTTTGGTGAAATGAGACAGCTGGGCTGTAATCCTGGATTATTCATCAGTTACCGTAGTATGACCTTGGATTTTGTGTGTGTGACCTGGATTTTGCAAATCTCAGTTTACTCATTAGAAAAATGAAAATACCCCCACCTTACGGGATTATTGCAAGTATTTAAATGAGATAGCCATCATTGGAACATTTTATACATTCACCAAATATTGGTTTTCACCCTTCAGTCTCATTTCCTCTATACAGCATTATAACCTCATTGTAGCCGAGTTGCTGTTTCAGTCAGGAAAGTTTTACAGCTAAATTCTACAAAAAATTTAAAAAAGTACTGTGAGGAGAAATGAAGATAGTCAATTAGATAATTCTACTTGGGTGTGGACTATCACTTTCTGGCCTTGAGTTTGGAACCACTTACTTCCATACAAATAACCATTTCATTTTTATTCATGGCCACAAAGCTTTTCCAAAATTATGTTTTCTAGATTTCTATCGAGTAGGATGAATGTATCACAAAGTAGGGCAATTTCCTTGGGAATGAGCAAATACACAAAGAATGCTGTTAGATTACCTGAATTGATTTGACTTAGGCAGGTTTGTTAGCCGCTAACCTGAGCTAGTGATCACAGGTCCTTCTTTCTTCCAGGTGGTTCAGCATGCCCTTAACAAGGCCAGGAAGGGGAGGACATGCCTCGTGGTGGCCCACAGACTCTTCACGGTACAGAATGCAGATCTGATAGTGGTGCTGCACAACGGGAAAATAAAGGAGTGGGGAACTCATCAAGAGCTCCTGAGGCATGGAAACATATATTTTAAGTTAGTAAATGCTCAGTCAGTACAGTGATGCTGTTAGCACATATTTTGATCTTTGTGTAATGCAAAGAGAAAGCACTTACTAATTACTTGGCATGCTTTGATCTCTTTTATTGCATGATCAATATCTAGAATCATGCTATTCAAGTACAGACATGTTCTGTTTACACACCATCTTCCCTTCAGATTTTTAAAAGGAAACAAAAATTTTCTGAAACTCATGTGAGATAACGCCTCTATCCCTCACTTTATAAAAAATGTCCTAGCACATTTGTTTGTAAAGTAGGTTTCTGCAAAGTAGATCTCTTTTCCCATCAACTTCTGCTATAAAACTGGGAATATGTTCCCAGAGGGAAAAATTATCCAGTTAACTAAATTGAAAGATTTTAACAAACAGAGAGTAAGATGTAATTGGGCATTGCAGGAAGAATGATTTTAATTTGGAACTTCTAGCACATATTAGAATACTCTGACCTAATCCTGTTCTCCAAACCTTAGGAATTTCTCTCATAATATCTTCCTCAATGTTTCTCTCTCAAGGAACATCTACTGTTTTCCCAAATTACATTATATCCCTTTGTTGGGGGGATAGGGAAGCTTCCAGTGTACAATTTCTGATGAATTAGGTAGTTGTCATTCACTCCAACAAGACACGAAATGCCTCACATGATCCATCCTGAAAATTCCATTATCCTGAGCTTTGGGTTTGGCAGGTTCAATCATAGCCCTTCCAGTGTATGAACACTTACTTAAGATAAGAGCCACTTTTATTATGGCTGAAAAATTTTAAATGCCTTTATTATTATTCAATCAAGTAATTTGTTTCAATTTTAGATGTACTTTATTTTATATAATATATGTATGATTTTAAAGTTCTGTGTAAATAACAATACTGGTAAGCCTGAGTCATGTTTTCCATTTACCTAAATATGTAATTTCATCTAATGATTTTATTTCTGGTCTTAATTGTATTTTCTTTCATTTATAGTGACATTTACAGCTAGCCTATGTAAAGTACACTCCGCCTGTAGTCTAAAATCTTGCAAAAAAAATTAAAATCCCTGTGGATTAAGCTACTTTTTTTAAATGCAAAACAAAAGTAGGATTGAGAGTTTGGAAATCAAATGTATAGTCTAGAAGCATTGGCACTGAAAGCCCTGTGGCCACTTTGCTGTTCATGGTATGGAGCTCTTGGTGGGTTCTCTTTCCAGAGGAGGGTGGGCAGAAGGAGAAAGGCAGAGTGGGATGGCATGCTGAATGCCTCAGAGCAGAGCAGAACCTCAGGCTCCAATGCTACAGCCCCTCTTAGATTAACAATACCTGGAGTGCCTACTTTTCCCCTGAGCCTATCAACAGCAAGCCCATGGGCACATCTACCCATGTCAGTAAAACAGCCTCCTTTCTAAGTAATCGCACTACCTAATTTTTATTAGCATTGTATTTCAGAAGATTTTAAAGGATGCTCCACAGGTGGCATTCCCTTAAATGAAGTCACTGCCTTCACTAGAATAAGCAACTATGCTGAGCCTTAGGGTCCCAAACAGTTTACAGGTATCTGTGGGGTGATCGGCTGATGAAGGCAAAAGTAAGGAGGGTCCAGCTGCTTTATCAGCTGTGGACTTACTTACTTTGAGGAGCTCAGGGTTTGAGACGAAACTGTAATAATTTTTTCAAAATAAACTATCATTTATACACACTTTATCAATTTTATAAATCTGACTTTTTAATCCCCATACTTTTTTTTAAAGCAGGGTATTCTATAACTGAAAAAGAGGCTAAATTTGCAATTGAGATTTTTAACTTTAAAAAAACACAAAGAAAGAAGGAAAAAGGTACTATAGCAAATTTAAATCCAGCTTTTAAATTTTAAACCACTCATTAAAGCTCTTATAAATTAATTATGAAACAGTAATACATTAGGTTTATAGCTCACAACTTGGAATTTCCTTAAGGGCTTTAAGCAATGAAAGCTAGATTATTCAGGGTACCAAATCAGTGAATTTAAGATATGTGGTCTTCTTAAAATACCTTGGATATAGTAGATGTTCAATAAATACGAGGAGCTTCAGTTCTAAAGGACAATTATCATAGCAGGAGTGAATTATTGATACTAAATTGAGGCACACACATTTACTGAAAAAATGACTTGATGAGCTGCAAGTTATTTTGGCTTCAACAATCACATACAGTCGTCCCCGCCCTGCCCCCTCCTCCCCCACTATCTGAGAGTAGAGTGTTCCTATAAAACCTTCCTTAAGCCAAAGTGACATAAAGTAAAGAAGCAATTACCATTAATTTATATGGAAAAGTTTTTGAGCATTCCATGGCCAAAAATAACTTACCAAATCATACCAAACGGCATAATTACATTCAGTTTTGCACTAAGCGTAACACCCTTACGAACTCTCTTAGGCTTTTCTAATACCTTAGGACACACCTTGCTAACCAACACAAAAAGTAACTCGAGACACAGCACAGATGCTCACAGACTCAGTTGAAAGCCCTGGTGGCCTGAGGCTGAGAAGCTGAGAGGAGGTCCAGGAGAGGAGTTGGGCGGTGGCCCTGTGCTCAGGGTGCAAGCGGCCTCTGTGATGGCTGGCTGCAAAACAAAGCTGAACGTTATTTTCACTTTAAACCCCTTTTTTGTAAAAGTGATAATCCTCTGGATTTCTTTTGGTTAGCGAAAACAGGTACTAATGTAGGTCTTTCCCGAAAGTAAAGTGGTCTAACAAGGACTTTTGGAAAACGGGATACCTGTATTATCATCTCCTTGTCATGAGTATGATCAGTCATTCTTGACCCATTGGATAGTATACTTCTAGGCTAGCTGAGGTCCATAAAAAGTTATTCTTTCCATTCACATGGCAATTTTAATTAACCTAATTTTAATTAAATTAAATTTAGTCTTATAGTTCAAGTTGGTTTTATTTAACTTTGAAATAATTTGATACATGAGCATGCATTGCCAAATTTCATACATTGCCTAATTTCACATAAGACTTTTATCTATATTATGACACATTCCCTAGTCTTGAGTATTTCCTGGTCTCAGGAGGACATTGATTTCTGCCAGTCATAATTCATAGCCTAATACTTATGCAGACTCACCCCCGTTCAAACTTGTCCAAGCATCCTTGCCCTCTGCTTCTCCTCTACCTTTGGATTTGTATATAAAGCAGTAACAAGAGACAATAATGAAGCACCAGTCAAAAAAAAAAAAAACAGGGAGAGTGAGGAAACCTGTAAATACCTGGCCTAAAAAGTCCTAAATACAACGAAAACAGCTAACCAGAAAGGTGAGGATCTATCAGAGAGTCATCCTCTAAATGTTAGTGTGTTACAGTAGCTCCCAGCCGTCGGCACGTCTTATCCTTTGCAACACCCATCCTTCCTAGTTGGGAGGGCTATTCAGTGAGTCTTAAAATAATTGAGACACCAATGAGGGCACCAGTGTAAAAGAAATAATTTAACAAGGATAAGTTATGGCACAGATGTGAAAAGAAAAAACAAAAACAAAACACCATTTCATACCTGTTTTATAACTAACCCAGCCAACCTACTTTGTATCTTGCCACGCCTTAAAACAAGCTGTGGTGTGTTTTCGGGTTAAGTCAACTTAGGTCAGAGTTAATAACCTGCTATTTAGCCTCCTTCAGTGTGTCACTTTCATAGTATGCATAGAGTGCTTTGCATATTACCTCTTGTGTCCTAGTGTGCATAGGGTATGCACAGGTGCTTTGCATAGGATCCATTGTATGAAAATATTTCCCATTAGCATTGACCTGTGTATTCACTGATTTAGTTTGAGCTCTTATTCCAAGTGGGTTTGTGAAGTGGAATCTTAGATTGAGTGGAAAGTTCACTCATAAGAACTAGTCAAGGGAGGAAACTGGGAAAATTGAAGCAGAAGGGTGAGATAGCAGGATCGGGAGACACAGTAGCTTTCAAGCCTATTTCTCTACCATTAATAATTACCAGAAGTTAAAACGTTCGCTTAAAAGCCATGTATGAATCACCAAACATGTCTGCCTAAAACCTCAAGTAACACAACTTTCCTCTTTTTAGCAGAACCACACTGAATAGCATGTATTACTTTTCTATTGCTGCTTTAACAAATTACTAGACTTGGTGGATTTAAACAACACAGATTTATTCTCCTACAGTTATGCAGGTCAGAAGTCTAAAATCAGTCTGTATAAGCTCTAGGAACAAATCTCTTTGTTCTTTTCCAACTTCTAGAAGTTGCCCTTGCCTTGCCCTGCATCCCTCTGATCTCTGCTGTCTTCATCTCATCTCCATCTCTCTCTGGCCATTACATAGCCTGCTACACAGCCCATCCATTAAAACTGTGATTCCATGGAGAAAAAAAGATAATTTTTCACAGATTTGCATTGAGTAAAAGCTCAAAGAGAACCCTGAAAACATCCAGTCCAACATCATCATTGTATGTTGACGAGAGAGCAAACACTCACATTTCTTGTCTCCGGGGCCTGTACTTTTCTATTGCAGCCTGCTACCTATCCTCATTGCTAGGCCAGGACCTGGAATGCGATGTCTTTCTCTCCACCTTTGCTATTGGATGCTGCTATTACTGCTGTTTCCTTTTTATTCTGACACTAGATTTATTAAGTAGGAGTTTATACTAAGTTTTACTTGCTTAACATTATTCTCTTTCCACTGAATAACTTAATGTGCAAGTAAAAACGGCATCCTTAATACTGTAACTATGAGTTTCACACACTTCTGACTCAAAACACTTTTGAATTTTCCTAAAATCATTTTAAACTTCATCTAAACATTTTTTGTGAAATTTTTCACATAGGCCTCGGATAAGCACTTTATGTACATTATTTCTTTAGTCACATCAACTCCATAATGGCACATATTATTAATATTATCTCTCTTTAAGGAGAAGAAAACTGAAGCTTATGGAAATTAAGTAACTTGTTGAGGCTTGGACTCTGGAATTCAGACCCCTGTCTAACTTCAGAGCCTACGGTCTCAATCATAGCATCACCGACATCTGTCCACAGTTTATTCAGGAAGATGGCTGGCTGAATTGAGAGCGCAGTCATTGAGTACATAAAGTCAATGTGAGGATAAAACCAAACTTCTGGCAGACCAATTACAAGGTCTAATAAAATTAACCAGCCACACCCTAAAAGTACTCTTTATATCCAT
Organism: Aselliscus stoliczkanus; assembly: GCA_033961575.1. NCBI lineage: Eukaryota > Metazoa > Chordata > Mammalia > Chiroptera > Hipposideridae > Aselliscus > Aselliscus stoliczkanus. The sequence goes on along the minus strand of CM066740.1, from coordinate 19,506,940 downwards.
CCACACTATGGGAACAAGATTGAATTCAGCCCAAGGTATGATCTGTTTTTCCTTTAGTGTTTACTTAACGTGTATTAGGCATTGGACTTGAACTTTTCTTTTTTTCTGTTTTGTTCTTTTTTAAAGATTTTATTGGGGAATTGGGGGAGGGGAACAGACAAATTGCTGTCTTTTTGTTCTTCAGCCTAGTTGTGGAGGATGTTGCTTCACTGGCCCATGTTGGTATCGTCATTGCACCCTTCCTGGATGAGGCAGATCGGTCACAGACCTCTGGATGTCGCTCACCGCAGCTATTGGCAGCTCACGCTGGCTGCGGGCCACTCACTGTAGCCTATAGCAGCCCACTGCAGCAGGGGCTGCAGCCTACACCGTCGCTGGGGCTCGCACAGCCCAGCTCCAGGTGGAGCTGTTGTTAGCTGTAGAGGGCAGTGTCACTGGCCCTCATATGTGGGATCCGAACCGGGGCTGCTGGCATCCCAAAACCAGCTCTTAACCAATGCGCCACTCGGCCGGCCCCTGAACGTTTCTTATATGGGCAAAACTGCAGAAATATGAAAATTCCAAGCTAAAAGAAATTTTAAAGGGGCACATGTCTTAAACAAAAACATAGTAGCTGTGATTATAATGTCTTTGGAAATGTACCAAAAGACATCACTAATGTAATTGAATGTATTAGGCATGTTTTCTTAGTGATTTATACTTAATTATCAAGATTTAATTTAACCCTCCTAAAATGTTTTTCTTTTTACAGTGCTTGAAGATGTTAGTTTATTGAGCTTTCAGAAAAAGCAAAAGTCAGATAGTTAAGTGTGAAAAACTAACTATAAATGAATGCAACCACTGCTGCATTATTAGACTGAAGGAAAAAATGGTCTAGTAAACTGATCTGTGTTTTTGTGGATGTAAATGATTAAATTCTATTCTTCATAAGCCAAGTAAAATTTGCTGTTGAATAGAGGTATTTTGTTTGATCATCAACTTTACTACACCGTATAATAAATGGATAAAAAATGTTCTGCCCAATTGAAAGTCAAGAAGAGATTGTAGGAAAAGGTTTGAAGTTGTTAAATTACCAGAACACTGGATAATTGTGAAGCAAAAAAAGAGAGAGAAAGAAGAAAAAACTATTGGAAAACACTCAAACAATAACAAATGTAATACACTCTAGTACTCTAGCAATTAGATTAGTACTAGTGGAAAAAATATTTCACCATCAAATCTTCAGAAAACCTGAGAGAGGTACAAATTTAAGTTTAAATTCCTAGTCCCATGAGCCCAGTTCAGGTAGAATTACACCTCTGTCTACATTGGTTTCATAAATTTCTTTAGTCCCCAATGTCATAGAGCTTAACCCCTGCGAAAGGGTTAATGAGCGACATATTAGCAAAAAAGAAAACGCCTCAATCTCACAGAACGGTATGTGCAGGACACCAAAGGAAAGCAGGAGCAAGAGGAGGTCATGAAGAATTAGAGCAAGGTCAACAGGGCTGGAGAAAGGGGAAAACCTCCAAAGTAACAAAGAGAAGGTAAATTCCTTCCATTATATAGTAACAATCATAAGATCAGTAATATAAACTAAGCTACAACAACTAAAATTAAGTTCATTAAGCACTCATTTGTCAAGCACTGCGATTGAGCCTTATAGGCATTAACTTATCAACAATTAGACGCAATGTATTATTTTTCATATTTTACCAAATGGGGAAGCTGAGGCACAGAATAATGCAGGAACTTCGCCAAGGTCCAACACCAAGGAAGTGATAGAATAAGGGTTTGACCCAGAAAAGCTGACTCCATTGTCCACACTCAGCTGACCCATTATCCCTCTAAGATGGAATTGGATATGATAAGGTACTTTTGAATTGTTTGCTTAGAAAAAAACTTGCTGTTGGCCTCCTGCTTGCACTGCAAAAATACAAAGGTACATAGTTCCTCTTTAGTTAAATTCTGGTGTGAAGCTGCATTTTTTCTGCCCACTCACACTGTGAAAAAAAAAAATCTTGCACAAAACCCAGTTACGACTTGGAAGGGTTAGAAATACAGCTGTTCTGGCAATAGCACGTTTTCTCCACAACTCTTCAGTCTTCCCTCCCCTCAGACACACACTTGCAAGTGTAGGGAGAGATTAGACCCTGGTATCTACATAGATTGTCTCTCATTGTTGAATCTCCCTTGTTATCTTTATTTTCAGGGTGTTTATCATAACTTCTTTGTTCCATTTGCAACGCACTTGCTGATGCATCATTCCTCTCCCTGGTTAAGATAAAGAAAGATCTAGATAGCTGTATCATGCAAACACACAGATTTATAAGTGTAACTGAAGCAAAGTAGTAACATATGCAGTGTGTAAAGTATTTACTAAGATGGAATCATCAGAAGTGGTTCAGATTTACTTAACTATACTGAGGCTCCTATTTATATGAATGACTTTCCAAATGCTGTAAAATGAATACTTTCTCAAGTATGAAATTGTTTTAAAATTGGGGTGGTTAATGATGGACTATAAAATTTATATATAAAATTCTATATATTAATATTTTCATATTTGCAGATGGCCTATGACATTAACCTAGAAAAAATTAAAACAGAGTGACCACTAGTATATGACAAACCCAGCATATACAAAAGTACAAACATCACAAAATTTTTATCCTACACTTCTGAAATGTGAGGGACAATACCCCCATGTTTTTTCTCTTATGTATTTCAACTTGCTCCTTCAATAAGAATTGGAATCGTCACAGAAACTCCAGTCTGTCAGGAAAGAGTTAATTAACCCTTGTCCTTTCTCCATGTTAATTTTTGTCAAGGTATGTTATAGAACCAAAGATAAAAAAACACTTTCTTTGATTTACTCAAGCACAATTCTTCTAAAACGTGTAACATTTTTAGTAGAACATAAAAATTAAGGACTCAGCGGACCTCTAGTTCTAAATCTAAGGTCCATTTATAGATTTCAGAGAGGCATTGAGTGAGATGAATATATTTTTAAGGTAAGATCCAGTAGCCTGTATCAGAGTCTCAAAGGGATTTGTTAATGAAAACAAAAGAAAAGGTTGACAAACACTGTTCTAGACAAAATTAAAAATCTGTCTCCAAAACCAGTCACTTTATATAGAATTCATGAGTAAAAGTTTAAACCGGAACACGGATAGAACAGATTAATGAAGTCCAGTAAGTGTTAACTTATTTTGTCTGCCACATTTTAGTTTTAAAAAGGCGTGGCTCTTGTGTCTGTTTTTTTGGTCTCTTTTCAGTTTCAGTGTGTTCAGAATTTCCTGTATACAGTTAGAAGAAAGAGCTGTTTCTTTTCCTAAAGTCTATTAGCTGGCATCAGTGAGCTCTCTTAGTTTATTATATACAATAGAATATTTAAATTTACTTAATCAAGTAACTTTATTTGGAGGACAAACTAAATTAACCTCTGTCCTCTTGTAACAATTTTAGATAAAAAGACCAAGGTTTGGGCCGGCTGAGTGGCACGGTGGTTAAGCGCTGGCTTGGGAAGCCAGCGGCCCCAGTTCGGTACCACATATGAGGGCCAGTGACACTGTCCTCAAAAAAAAAAAGACCAAGGTTTAATTATTTTAACATGCTTAGAATATTTTAAAATTATAATACTATAATGCCTACATATTGTTAATTTTTTTAATAATTTAGTGTCATAAGAGCAAGAAGATGGGGTGATTTTTATTTTTTTCAAACAATAATTTTTTTTTTTCCTTAAAGAAAGAATGCCAGAAATACTTAACTTTTGTTTTACAATTATAAGTAAGTTCTCAGATTATGACTGTGATTCATGATCATGCTCAAGGCTTATTTTTAACCCAAAGTATGAACACAAAGTAGGCATTCAGTATTTGTTTATTTGATTTTCAAACTGAACAAAAGCAAATGTATCATTTAAAATATCACTGTCAGGTAAGCTATTATGTCTACTATAAGCTGAGGCTATATTAAAGATATGATGTCATATGTCCAATCTACTCATCATCTTCTTCCCTTCCTGCCTCCCAACAACTCAGGAGTTCAAGCATTTCTTTCAAGTTGCTAATGAATATGTCACCTAGGTATTATAAAACTTCAAGTTCAGCAAAGTTCAGTCAAGTTATTTAAACACATAGAATTATTTAAGAAAATTTAAAAACTTAGAATTATTAAGTAGAGCTGACTTTACTCTTGGGCACAATTTCTCCAGTGGTCATAAAATATCAAAATTTTAAAATAGATCTTTTTGTCCAGTTATAATGGCTGATTCAAATCAGACTTACTGTCTGTGGTGGATACAAACAAGTAAGCTCTTTAAAAGTCAATTCTGGGGCTGGTCAAGTGGTGCCCTGGTTAAAAGCTGGCTTGGGAAGCCACCGGCCCCAGTTCGGGTCCTACATATGAGGGCCAGTGACATTGCCCTCAAAAAAAAAAAAAAAAAAAAAAAAAAGTCAATTCTGTGGTTTCTTGCAGCCAGAGACCAAAATATCTAGCTAATTCAGTTAATAAAATAATCTATAAAAATGTCATATTTTTGGTATCCTACAACCTCATTGATTAAAGCTTTTCTTAACTTTTCAACCAGTTACAGATAACATGTTTCTTTGAATCCATATTTTAGTACCATGTGACAGTGCAAAACAATATCCCGTCTTAATTGGGAAATAGAACTGGTTGCTTCCCCAAAATTCTTTTGTAAAATGTTAGCATAAATAAGGTTCCATTCTGCCCACTAACTGTAGTTAATCTATTAGTAATAAAAGGAACACGATTTGTGGGTCCCAGTAGAAGGGAACTGCATGGTGGGCACAAAGGCATGAAGGGTGTTTCTTTTCCCAGAGCCAGCAGCACATGCCCAAGAATGTCCTCCATTGGCCCAGAGTATTGGCTTCGTATTGCAATGAAGTGGACTCTCATTCAGAAAAGGGCATCACCTCGCTAAAGAGGAAATGAAAATGGCAAATAAACATATGGGAAAAAGTTTAGGAATGTAAAATCTGCAACTTACAGCAATAATGAGATGCATTTCTTTCTTATTAAATAAACAAAGGTTAAGAATTCAGTGCATTTAAGGCTGGCTCTCTTAACTGCTGTTTGCTGGAATATAAACTGCCTAATTCTTCCAGGACAGTACTCTGTTGATCTCCATCTGGAGCCTCTGAAATGTCCTTATCCCTCAAGTATTCCTTTCTCTTCTAGTATCCTAAGGAAATAATCAGAAATTAGAACTAAAAGTCATGCATAAGGATGTCTGATAATTTGGAAACAACTAAATGCCCCGTATTATGGAAGTAGGTAAAAATTTGATATATCCAGACCATGAGTATTTTATAAACATTAAAATTATGTTTGCAGAGAATTTTTAATACTAAGGAAAATTTATTTTAATAGTAATGTGGAAAAAGCAGTTTACACTCTTGTTACGTATGTGTGAGAGAAAAAAAAATCACATAGAAAAAAGATTATGAGTAAAAGCACAATTGCTGTATCTCAGAAGCGGGGTTAAGGTAATTTGTTTTCTCTGCTTCCTCATAATTTCTTGTACTTTCTTTTTTTTTTTTTTTTTTTTTAAAGATTTTATTGGGGATTTGGTGGAGGGGAACAGCGTTGGGGAATCGGGGAAGGGGAACAGACAAGTTGCTGTCTTCTTGTTCTTCAGTTTAGTTGCGGAGGATGTTGCTTCACTGTTGGTATCGTCATTGCGCTCTTCCCGGATGAGGCAGATCGGTTGCCGGCCTCTGGATGTCGCTCATCGCGGCTATTGGCAGCTCACGCTTGGCTGCCAGCCGCTCACGCTGGCTGAGGGCCACTCACTGTAGCCTATGGCAGCCCACTGCAGCAGGGGCTGCAGCCCACACCATTACCAGGGCTCGCACAGCCTAGCTCCAGGTGGAGCTGTTGTTAGCTGGAGCTGTTGTTAGCTGTAGAGGGCAGTGTCACTGGCCCTCATGTGGGATCCGAACCGGGGCCGCTGCCATCCCAAAACCAGCGCTTAACCAATGCGCCACTCGGCCGGCCCAATTTCTTGTACTTTCCAGAATATCCTCAGTGAGCATCTAATTGTCTCCAAAAAACTGAAGTTTAGAAATGAAGAAATGGAAAGACTTTGGATTAGGATGGAGGTAATATGACTTGACAAATTTGCACATGTATGTCAATGCCTCCCTTAGAATTCACAGAGGTAATTATATTTTAAAATATTTATTAATTCAAATGAATATCTAATTGGTTTTATAAAACAAAGTAAAATAGTAAAATAGAGGAAAAAAAAAAGTATGGCAGTTTGTGGGAACCTGTTTACAATTTAATTTTCTAGAGAGTGCTACCATCAAACCAGTCTCCAAAATGAGTTTTCCTAAACTTCCCACTTACCAATTTCTGAACCCTGGCGGTAATAGTTGTAATACCTATACTGTGAAAGCAGAACCTAAGGGATGGCTGCCTTTTAAGCCTCAGTCCTTGATAAATTCCCTGTTTATGGGCGTAAGACTTCCTGTATTGTTAATGATTTATCTGATTGGCACACATGGCCTGTGAATATTATTCACTCTTTTGAGCTGTGTGAAGAAGGCAAGACGGATAAACCTTAGATGCCAGGTTCATTCTCCCCATCTCACTCCTTAGTAGCCTGTATTGTATATAAGCTGCACACAATTTTAATCATTAATTCTGAGGATAATCACAAACAATAATTAGCAAGAATTGTTAGAAAAACAAAATTAATAGCATAAACGAACCACAAGAAAGAAAACCGTTACATTAAAATAATGGATTGCTTTTGGAGGAAATGTCATGAATAAATAAATACCTATTACCTCCTATTTCGTACAGCAACACTTCCTCAGAGGAAAAACAAACTCTCTTGGGATAGAGTATTTTCACTTCTGATCATTTAGTCATACTTTATGGAATACCCAGCAGGTGAATTTCATTTGCGGTACTGCTGCTACTACTCCTACATGGCTTTTAGAAATACAGAAGTCCACGTTTGGGTAGCATAAGTAAGAGCAGTTAAGCCAGAGGGTGGGTGTAAAGTACCTGGAGAATAGAACTGGCAGGAGCAAAACTTTAGTATAGGATCTCAACTGAATGTATCTAATTAATAGAAATTAGGGTTTGAAAAAAAAACCACCATCTTTTTTACAGCATTCATATTATTAGAAAGAAGGGTGGAGATGCTGAACAGCAGACATCAACACAATATTACTCTCTTGAAAGCTAGGCAGATGTAGTTTCTTATTATGGCAGGATAGTACTAGTATTCTAAATGTGTAAGTGTAGCCCAGAATGAAGCCAAGTATTGCACGGGGTATCCTTATACTAAAAATTATTTGTTGTTTATCTAAAATTCAGTTTAACTATGTATCCTGTGTTTTATCTGGCAACCCTAGGTCAAGTGAAAATACATTCTAAATAAAGAATATCTTCCTTTTCTGAGAAACTCCTTATAATCTTGTTTAAATGAGACAAAAACTCATGCACCAAGGAGTAGAAGATACATTTATCTGTGCTTTAAAAAAAATGGGGGGCAGGGAGGTGCTCAACCATTAGGTTTTAAAGCTTTCTATACTCTGACAAACTCAGCTCCTTAGCAAAAATGACCCAAAAATTTAAATTGAAAAATATAAAGGAACTAAATAGAATTATTAGGTTATTTGTATTTTGTAGTTCCTACAGTAAGGACAATAATAATGAGTAAACAAGCCATTTTAAATTACAATTAAAAGTATACCTAGGCTACAAATAGAATATTGTGAAGAATAAATTTTTGATAATTTGCAGTGAAACTATCAAACACTCAAAATTTAATCTGATACTTCTGTACATGAAATAAAAATGAAAACCAAACTAGATATATTTTCTTAGACTTTAATTAGCTATAAAAGAAAAAAAAACTTTCACTTTAAGAAACTATATTTTAAAGATATATCCTAGAGGAATAGCTTTCTAAATAACTTACTAAATTAGTACGTAGTCTCTGCATAGGCAAGCTGACCATAAGCTGATTAAAAAGAAGTCAACAGTTTGCTAAGCTACAATCTACCACTGACTGATGTGCAATGCAACATTTATTGTCTTTAATTTTTTATTATAAAAAACTTATATACCAATATTGATTTCTTAGATTTGACAAACATACCATGACAATGTAAGATGTTAAGAACAGGGTAAACTACTAGAACTCACTGTACTAGTTTTTTGACTTTTCTATAAATCTAAAATTATTCCAAAATGAAAAGTTTACTTTTTAAAAAAATGAAGTTTTAAAAAAAACCACATCTCTGCTTTGGGAGTATAAAATAATAAGAGTAGTTCCAAAACCACTTCATAGACATAAATACATTCCTCTATAACAGGGATTACTGTTAGGCCCTTCTTTTGAAACAAAAATTTTCTCTGCAAAACAGGTGAAAATTTAAGAATGGAACACTTCACTGATTCTGGTTTTCCTGGGAATACATATTAAAACATTCAAGTGAACATACTACTAAGCAAAATGTGTTCCTATTAATAATTATACCAGATAGTATTTAAATTACGTCAGATGCTTTCTACAAAGTATATGCAACTAAAGAATATATAATGTTCTTTTGCCAAAATATTTACAAGGTTGTTTTACTGCACTCTATTAATTACCAGAACAACATTCAATTGTGATAATAAAGTAAAATATATTACTATCGAGGTCATTGGCAATAAATTATACATGTACCTTACTAGAACTTAACCACTGCAATTTTAAGCCAAATTGTTATTTACGGGGAGAAAGAGCAAAACTTAATTTGCTTCATAGTACAAAGGCTACTGAGCTGTCACCTAAAAGAACCGTATTTTTTTTAAGTTTTGGGAGAAATATAATTTAATATTATGAAAATGATTATTTTTCCCTAGAGAATTCACATATCTATAGACAAATTCTGTTAAAGAATATATATAACTTGCTAATTTTTTAAAGCATCACTAAATCAATGTGAATATCTTATAAATGCATTCCCTCCTGCCACTAGGTTCCCCCCTCCCTTACAAAGGCCATTGTTTAATTGAAAGGGGGAAGAAACTGCTGAGAGAGAGAGAGAGAGAGAGAGAAGAGATTTCCTTAGAAAGAGAAAGAAAGAACTGCCAAAATAAGGGATAAGTATGTATGAGAAATGAAGCATTGATCGGCATAGAAGAATCAGCACAAAACTTCCTGAAATGGTGTGAAATCTGATGATAGAGTACCTGCATAATTAGGGACATTAAATTGGGTGCAAAATTGGGCACAAAACTGGGCAGCACAAATCCTTTATTTTCAGTTGAACTTGACAATCACCTGAACTCTTAGTGGGGGAGGGTGGACATCTACTTTCTTTCTTCTGTATCTGTACTTTAAATGGAGTGGCTAAAAAATCTTAAAGCTGGAAGTATTGCTTCTCTCAAAGACATAAAGATATCCCTAGGTGAAATAGTGAGGTTTTTTTCAACATTCTCCTCGAGTACAGGGTGAGCATAATGTTGTAAATCAACTCATTGTTTGGGCCTTTTCAAATTAGTTGCCAAGAGAGGAGTGAAAACTTGATAAGTGGGGTCCAGTTTCTATGTGTTGATTTAGAAATCTTAAAGCTTATGAGAGCTCAGTTTATTTAATGGAAGAAGTTTCAAGGGAAGGAAAGTAAACAAGGAAAATGCTATGCAATGAAACACTGGTGTAAATGGAGTATAAAGGGTTTTCTTTAAATAACAAAACAATACAGAGTTCCATTGTGCTTTTAAATTACAAATTTAGATTTTGATTTAGGTTAAGAGTCTGATTTCCTTTTCAGTTTCAGAATATCATGATCTATGTAATATTCAATTCTTAATGCTGTTTCTTATTTATCTTGGAAGTTAAATATAAATCCAAATCTTAAAGAATTAAGTCCACATTTTTCTAACAGATAGATGACTATTGTGAATGAAGCAGCAAATGCATTTTTCCTTTTAACCTCACTCCATGGAAGGCCCATCTCTGAAACGCAAACCAGGTTTATTCAGAAAACAGACTGCTACAGCTCTAGGCCTTGACATTTTTACTCAGGAATCAAGCAAAAAAGCACTAATTCACTAAAATGACTGAGAGTCCAGGTATCTGGAGGCGAATCCCAGGTGATTCATCTGCCTTTTTTCAGGATAATGCGGCCTAGCTTTCATCAATGTGTACTTTGGATAAGAATGCATATTTAATCATCAAAGCATATATGTTTTTTAACCCCAAACAAGATCTTTTAGTAGAGATTTTAAACCACAAATGAATGAAACTTAAATGAAAAAAGTGATGATGAATTGCTTTGCAGGGATAAGAAAGGCGAGAGCAGGAAGGGCCTAGCTTATCTGCACTGAGATTTGAAAGACATTTATAGCTTACATGCGAAGCTTCATTTAGCATTGAGTGACCAGGGAAATCCTGTTCCTGGTGGCAGCACAGTGGGAATTCCCATTCCAACAACCCATGAAATGTTACTGCATAATTATTCACCTTCTGAGGCCCATTAGAACTTATCAGCAGAGAAAGAAATTTAATTTAAACCCACCCCTCTGTGCGAAGGAATGAATGGCTGGGACATGAGATCAAAGCGAGACCCTCTGTCCTCCAGTGGCTTGCAACACCTAGGCACAATAGGGTGAGAGAAGGAGGCATTCCAGCGCTTCCCGGCTTTCTGGACCCTGAAAGGGGTGGGGGCAGGGCTCCAGTCACTGGCTGGTTTGAGGGAGGAGGCTGGTGGCAACTCCGTGAGTGGACCGTCAAGTCCATCCTGGAGCTCCTGGCGCCCGGGCTGTATGTGAAGCCGCAGAGGCTCAGCGTCCCCGGTCTTCCTGCAGCCCAGAGAGGCCGTCCTGCGGCCTTCCCGCTAGGGAATCTGGGTCAGTGGAACCCATGGATTGAACGGCAGGCCGTCCATGGCTGGAGCCATGCCCCGCTCGGGGATGCAGCTCTAAGAACTCCCTGGATATGTGTTGAGGAAGACCTTTATGCTGCAGCCTCGTCACATATAGATGGTGCATGCACAACCATCGGTAAGTGCCAAGTTTAATCCTTGGCAAACCTCAAGAGTACAAAGTGGAACCAGGGACGCAACCCTGAGTGATGAGCTTCTACGACCAGAGGGGCCTAAGAGAGTCAGGGGTGGAGGAGAGGTTTGCCAGGAGCTGCTGCCTCCGCACCTTCCTCCCTGAGCAGCCGGGCCATCTTCCAAAATCTTTCAAGAGAGCATGGCGCTCTTTTCAGCTGGAGTTGATCCATCCTCACCTCTCTTCCGGTGCCACCAAAACATGAGGCCTGGAGGATGCTGCAGGCACTCCCCATATATCCAGCTTCCCAAAGGGGCGAGAGGCAAGGAGGGAGAGGACGCAAGCCCAAGAGAGGTGGTTGGAGTTAGGTACAACGTGGAACATAAAAGTTGAGTTCTATTCAACAGGTACAGTGATTATATAGCGATACCTATAAACCTTCCCTGAGGAGGTCACGAGGTGGCTAAGCTGTTCTTAGGTTCCTGAAACCAAAAACAGCAAAGAGTTTTCACAGCCAATCAGACGCAATTTTTCTTCCTTATAATAACAGCGTGGGAAAAGGTGCACGAGTTCCTTCCTTCTAGTCTGGCAAACCCATTTTAAAAATGTCAAGAATAAAACTTGCCACCGATTGAGGACGCTGCACGTCATGGAACTCCTCCGGGCAGGAGAGGCGGGTGGTGCAAGTGAACACAGCAGTGTAGCCAAGAAAAAAGCACAGGGGGTGAAGGAGCACATGCAGTCTTTGCTAAAGCCAAGACAGAACCCCAAACAAGTTTGCGAAAACGACCTTGGCCTGTCCCCGCCGTGGCAGGCCGGGGTGACACCTGCAGGTCGTAGTTCAGGGAGTGCCAGCGCTCAGCTGGACAAGGGCAGCGGGAAGATGCTGGGGCTTTGGAGAGCATGGGAAGGAACGGGAAACCCCACCCCTGCCCTGCCTGAGCATCCCTGAAACCAGCCGGGAGGCACGCGCAGAGGAGGCTCTCAGCGGCGATTCCCACCGTGGGTTTGCCCAGAGCCGGGGCCTCCGAGAAGCGCAGGCCAGGTCAGGCCGGCGTCGCCCGCGCGGGGCGCGCTGCAGAGCGGGCGCGGGGCACAGGGTGGCGCTCGCTGTCTGCGGAGGCAGCCGCTGCAGCGCCTTTGTGTGGGCTGGCTGCTCGGGGCGAAGCCCCATCAGCAGAGCGGTCGGGGGGCCAGAGCTCGCAGGGAGACCCCACCCTTCGCTGCAACCCGTGGGCGGACTGTGCAGGTCTCCAGATCCCAGCCCTTGGAGGATGAAGGCTTGGGTCTCAGGGGTCTTTCTCAGAGCAGCGGGCACGTCTAGAAGAGGGACGAGAAAAGCAGTCGCCTTTTGAAAGGCTAGGAAATTCTTCCGGGCTCAAAACCTCCCCCTGAATGCACTGAAAAGGAGAACGAGGGAAACTCTGGGCATCCCAGACATCTCAGCTAAGAGCCCTGCAAGAAACGCAGAGGGCGCCTCCACCGCTCCCTCCCGCACAGCAAGAGGGGCTTGCCTGAGAAGAAAAGTTAGGGGTTGGGTTTAAAAGCCCCAGTGGATGGACGTGAAAGAAGGGCATTCGAACAACAGTGAAAAGCCGCAGCCTCAAGCGGGAGCTTTAGTGTTGCTCTCCGCTGTCCCTAGAGCTCTTGAAGCCTGCCGGTTGTTAGAAACCACAGCAAAATATAGAAGGCCGCTTCCTCACCGCCAAGAGACTCCGCAGAAAATTAAATTAAATTAAACACGCGCCCAGGGACCAAAGAAAATAGATCCACTCCCCCCCGCTATCGCAAATCAACACTTGTGCGCACAGGGAGTGCAGCGAACCTAAAGAGATGCCCACTGACGCGCATCCCCTTAAACCGCAGCGGCTGGAGCTCAGGATGGCAAGGAATTACCGGCTTTCCTTTAATCCGGAAGCAAGGAATAAACAGTGCAAGCAGATTTTGAATCTTATTTTTTAAACAACAGCAACAACAGCGCAAAGTCTTCAAAAGATGCCACCCAGAATGACAGTCCCAACTTAAAATTTAGTCTACATTTCACTCCTTTTGATTAAACACGATATTCTTTAAATGTAGTGATAGAATTAATCTACTGGGCTATTTTTAAAGACAGAAAAGCAGACAAGTGTAGAAACATTTTTATTTTTTTTAAAGCGACTTGGTCCCACTTGGTCCCACCCTCTTAGGGGTGTAGGGAGAAATAATGCCTGTTTGGACAAAAGCAGCAAAAAATCAGCAGGAAAATGAAAAACTCCTATTTATTCAAAATACCTGCATCAAATCAATCTCTCTTTTAAGGTATTTGTATGAAAAAAAAGTAAGCAAAATGCAGAACTTCTTACATTATAATATTTATCTCTACCGTTTTAGGCAACCAGAGAATAATCAAATCCCTACGTTTTTTTCCTCTAAAGTTCCTGCTTTAATTTACCAGCCTAAAAAATAATCTGACCTTTTAGCTAATCCTCTAAAATGAAATATTTATTTTAAAGAAATTCCTCCACAGACCTGCTGTAACATTTCATTCAATAATCTCAGCCAAAGATCCGATGGGAGATGAAAATGTGGATGGCAGGATTATCGATTGATCTGCTCACTAGGAGTCTAGTCTCCTCACGAGCTTGTCTGTAACTTTTAATTTCAGTGTTCTTTCCCCAAGGGAAAAAGCCCCATTGAGAAGTTATACCAAGATTGGGGTAAGAGGAGTGGAAGGAAGGCAAACTCATCCAGAACTTTTTTCAAGGTCAGTTGACAAGGGAGAGTAACTCATCGCATTGACTTAAATTAAGTTTCTAGGATAAAATATTTTCGTTGCTAGTCCCAACCTCAATACATCAAGTCACGTACATCCCTGAGTGAAAGAAATCATCCAAAAAGAGAGAAGTTCAGCCAGAAAAGGAGAAAGTAGGATAAGGAAGAAACACTCAAGTTTGAGGACAAAATGAGGCAGGTTAACAGAAAGACTGGACTGAGCCTCAGCCCTATTCCTGACTCTGGAGGGTGAACTGATATATGCTGGCCTGACCTCTGGGTCAACAACTAGTTTAATTCTACCTTGATCTGCAAGACTGGAAGCTTGTTTCTTGGTTCCAAGTGAAACCCAGCCTTGGGGTTCCTTTGAATGAGCCTCCAGGCTCTGTTAAGAGGTGCTCTAACACACAAAGCAGGGAGAAATCACAATTTTGCACTTCATCCTCCGTCCTCAGAAAACAGGATGCTCATCCCGAAAAATGAACCCTGCCCACCCTGCAGGACACGAATCTAGAAATGCTGCTCACTAGCCATCAAAACAAAATTCACCCAAGCTAGAGGGGGGAGGAGGAGCCAAAGGAAGAAAGTGAAAGTTTGCAATCTATATACTATAGAAAAATCTGTCCCCCATCAAGTACCCCAAAGGAATCTTCAAGACAGACTCTCTGTTTGTCATCATCCAGCTCTTAAATCAAACCTGATTCTGTATGTAATACAACTATTATAAAGATACCAAGCAGCCCTCCTTACCTGCCACTACATTTAACTCCTTCAGAACCACCGTTTCCTCCTCAGCGCTGCAACTCTGAATAAAAATAAAAATAAAAATAAAAAACACTTAAACTGTGTTCTGCGTGTTATTCTTCCTAGGAAGAAAGTGATAGAGAGACTGTTTTACTTTTTAAAACCATTATTTAGAGCTACAGTATATCAAAGGATCAGAGCTAACTTGCTTCCCTAAAACCATGGCGGTCTCAAATATCTGCCTAGGTAACAGGAAGAAGGAAGCCTGCTGCTTACTTAAAGCACAAACCGCATTCCTCTAAAGTATTTTATCCCTAATTGTTTTTTACTTCTAAATTTACAATATTCATAGCACTCTGTATTTTCCACTTGTTTCTATGGATAATGGCTTTATATATGTTTCAATGGGAATTTTTCAGTTCTAGATGTACACCAAGCCTGAACTTGGGGTGGGGAGAATGCAAACGGAAAGAAAGAAGCTAAACTTATAAGAATCTGAACACACTAACTTTTTATTCAGCTTGATTCAAAAGTAATATTAAACTAATAGTGAAATAGTTTGTTATAACAGCAATCAACATTTTAAAGTATTTTCTGTTTCAAAGTATGGCTCGAGGAACACCCATTGCTTAAATGCACTTCGACATAACAAGACAATATTTTTTTATTGGCATCATTGACACCTATGAACAATAGCCTAGTAAATAGATTAAGGTTTAACCTTCCTTTTCTTTGGTGGCTGTTTAGAGACTTTAAAAGAACAGATAACTCATTTCAACAGGAATCTACTGATATTTACCTCTACATAATCTTTAGCTAAAACATGGAATGCCAAAAACAAGCTTTTGTTAGTTTGACCTCCTCCACCCCCTAACAACAAAAGTTATCCCCAAACCCATGTTTTTATTTTAGTGTATTGATCTTCTAGTGTAAGGCTTGGCCTTTTAAATACCAAATGCAATCAATGGCCAACATCCTGACTCCTTCTGAGGGTGAGAAGGAAGCAGAATAGGAAATTTCTTTGAATTGTTTGGCGACTTAGTACAAATTTTAAGAGGTCAGTAAACCCTGATGCTTTGAGCTAAATCTACTGGTAAATAATTAATTACATTTCTTAGACACTATAATCTTTATCTTGGTAAATAGAGAAAACACAATTTTGCCAAATAGATCATTCCATTTAAGTAATATCTTAAAGGTAATTATTTAAATATCACAAAACAAGGTTATATTTTTGTTTAAATTAGACATTTAACTGAAGATAAAATGCAAATGTCCATAGTTTAAAAAGGAAAAAAACAAAAAAACAAATTAACTGGCCTAGTCTTTTATGAGTTTATTAATACCATTTAAAATATTACAAATAAATCAATTACATTTCATGCATTTAAAATGCAAGTCTAAAATGTTCCAGAGAAAGGCTTTTCATTTCAATGTGAAATATCCAAATTATTTCAACATTACAATGAGCAATTAGTTTGCAGAATCTGCAAACATATAAATGTAGTGTCAGGAGTAGTTATATTAACAGTTAACAATATTACCTTCAGGAAATACACAAAGGCCAAAGTTAGTTGAGTTTCACTTGGACAATTTATTTTAATACATGGGTTTTGGCAGACCCAATTATGAAATATAGTAGAACTCTCACTTTAACTATGCCTGAACTGCCAGCAAATGCAAATAAGAACATGCTCCATTAAATTAAATGTCATCCCACATTTATCCAATATTGTCTTAGTTACAGTTTGATACCTATCTAAATTCATATTCGAGCAAAACTAGGCCCCGAAAGTGCGTTTGTGGCTCTGCACCTCCAGAAGTGAGTTCAAAAAACCTGCAGCTCATCAGAACTGCAACAATAACTCTTAATATTTTCTTGTAACCAAAAAAAAAAAAAAAAAAAAAAATCAACTTCAATATATTTTCAAATATTTACTGGAAGTAATGTACAAGAAAAATACTATACAAAATCGTCTCCTGGACAACTGCACCTCACACCCATACACTGGTGGAGTGATAGTTAATTGGTAACTAATCTAGAACGATTCTCCAGTTGTACAAACCATTAGGTTCAGATATATTTTACAAAGGTTTTTTTTCCCCTATTTTCCCTCTTTTGGCATTTAAACTACAGCCTCGTCTGAAATAAACGATAGCTTCTTCACTTGTTCAGAAGTTTAAATCACACCCAAAAAAAAGTTGAACCCTAAGAATCTTCAATGAATTGCAAGAATTTACAGAAACGGGTACTATACAAATTGATGTCTGGACTAGCAAAAGAAAAAACCTGGGGAGATTAAGCTCGGGAGTTGTGAAAAAAACGAGGTAGAAAAGGACAAACATGGGGAGAGTGAATCTGGTCTCACCGGAAAGGGGTATTTTTACATAAGAAAGACACCTACCCTCACCCCCACCCCCATCCCATAAGTTAATGCGATCAAAATAACTTTGGGATCAATATTAGCAGTTTCTAGAGAAAGGCTTGCTCACTGCTAGAGAAAAACCTAGGCGGGAAACAAAGTGGAAGGGTGCCGATTTTTTTTTTTTTCTTTAGGCTTTTAGTTTAAAAAAAAAAAAAAAAGTTATAAAGATGAAAGAAGGCTGCTGCAGCGATTTGCCAAGAGCGCCCTTAGCTGAAAGTTGCATCGGTTCCACCTCAGGGAACAAAGAAAAAGAGGCAAGAGTTGACTGACGTTGGGAGAGATAAACTTTGCAAACTCCGGATGTCGGTGTGGCCAGATGGGCAGCCCCACAAAGCTCCGACGGCTCAGCGCACGGTGGGCAGCGGCCGGGCAGGACTTTCTGAAGCCCAAATGCCCAGGACTGCTGTTCTGAAAGCCAGGTGGCGGCTGCCCCGCGGGGATGGCCTACACGGGCCTCCTGCCTCGCCCTCCCCACGGCGCTGCTCAGCCTAACTCAGCCGAGTTGTTCCCACCCGGGCTGAGGCCCCAGGTCTCCCACGCACTGGATGCGTCCAGCTCTACCTCCTATTAAAATAGGCAGGCCCGGCACACCCTGGGATGTGCGGAGGGAGGACGAGAACGAAAGGCCTGGCGAAGCTCTGGTTCGGGCTGTGCGGGGTGGAGCGGGACACCTCGGACCTAGGACGGCAACGCGCGTTACTTACATGTCCATATCTCCTTTACAAAGTCACACAGAGGGAGTTGGAAGACAGGGGCAGAGACAGACAGCGCGAGCAGGGTGCAGGGTGCAGAGGCTGGAGCGCCCCCAGCCGAACACGGGGAGGGAGGGGTGGGGGGGGAGGGCAGCACGGGGGCGCGCGCGTCACTCCAGGCCGTTGCGGTGCCCGGGCTCGGGGGGCTGCAGGAGCTCCGGGGAGTGGCAGGGCGGGCTGCCCGCCGCACTGGGCTCGCTGTCGGTGTCGCTGCCCTTCTTGCCGCCGCTGCCGGAGCCCGCCGAGCCGCCGCCGCCGCCGCCGCCGCCGCTGTGCGTCTTCACGTGCTTGCTGAGGTGGTCGCTGCGCATGAAGCGCTTGTTGCAGACGGGACAGGCGAAGCGCTTCTCGCCCGTGTGGGTCCGCAGGTGCCGCTGCAGCTCGTCGGAGCGCGTGAAGCGCTTGCCGCAGAAGAGCCAGTTGCACACGAAGGGCCGCTCGCCCGTGTGCCAGCGCAGGTGCGCCTTGAGGTGCGACGTCTTGCCGTACACCTTGCCGCAGCCCGGGATGTGGCAGCTGTGCAGGCCCTTGCGCCGCAGGCTCGCCCCGGCCGGGCCCAGCCGCTCCGCCTCCTGGCAGTTGGGGCAGTCGCAGGTGGCGCGGCCCGAGTAGCGGCGCGCGGAGGAGCGCGGGGAGCCCCCCAGCGGCGCCGACGGCCCGGCACTCAGCATGGAGCCCCCGGCGCCGGCCAGCGGCGACGGGGCTGAGTCCGGGTAGGAGCCAGGCAGCACCGGCTTGAAGCCGTCCATGAGGTGCTGCCCGGCGGGGCTGAGCAGATGCGAGGAGGCGCCGCTGCTGAAGGCCGAGTGGCTCAGGCCCGAGTAATCCGAGTTGTAGCCTCCGAGCGGTGAATGCAGCGAGGTTTGGAGCCCCCCGGCGGCCGGGTGCAGCGAGCCCGGCAGCGCCGCCGCGCCATTCGGGTTCTGCACGTCGATCCAACCCGCGCCCACGTCCCACCAGCTGGAGGCGCCGGCCGAGCCCACGTCGCTGGCGGCGCCCAGGCCCGGGTGGGAGGGCTTGAACCACGACTCGTACGGGTGCGCCATGCCCACGCGCGGGTAGATGCCTTGCAGCCCGTCCACCGAGGTGTGCACCTTGGAGATGAACACCGGCTGGTGGGAGCCGTCCTGCGAGTGCGCCGCGGAGCCGCCGCCGCCGCCGCCGCCGCCCCCGCCGCCGCCGCCGCCGCCGCCGCCCCCCGAGACCCCAGGGGCCTGGAACACCGAGTAGTCGTTGGCGAAAGGGGAGCTGGAGGCGGCGGCCGCGGCCGCGGCGGCGGCGGCGGCGGCGCTGCTGGAGGTGAGGGAGAAGGCGCTGGAGCCCGGCGAGCCGCCGCAGCTGAACGAGTCGGAGACCAGGGCCGCCGCCGCCGCCGCCGCGGCCGCCGCGGCCGCCGCCGCCGAAGACGACCCGCCGTTCCTGGAGGCCCCCGACACGCCGAAGCCGGAGAGACTGGAACCCACTACATTGCAGCTGCCGGAGGAGGACGAGGAAGACCGTTTCCAGGGGTGGAAGCCTTTGCCGAAGGAAGACGAGCTGTCCGAGAGGGAGGAGGGAGACGGGCTGGGGCTGCCGATCTTATTACAGGTAGCCGCGAGCATGGCCAGAGGAGTCGATCCCAACCTCGGTTCTTCCTGCGAGAAGGGGGAGAGGAGACGGGGTGGGGGAGGGGAGGTGGGCAAAGGGCCGGCGGGGGTGGGGGGAGAGGAAAGACATCTGCATCAGTTCTCCGAGAGCCTCCCAAAACGCGCCCCCACTGCACCCCATCTCTCGCTGCGGCGCGCCGCCAACTCACCTGGCTCCCCCAACAACCCCGGCGCCGGGCTGCTTCCTACTCTACGGGAAGGGACAAGTTTGGCTGCCGGCGTCTGATTCGGGAGCAAAGCGCCATGCTAAAGAAGAGTTTGACAAATATGCTCACCTAAAAACAACACTCTCACGTGCACAAAGGCCCCAGGCATTTCGAAACAAGCAAGCAAAAGTCCAGATTAGGGAGGAAAGAAGTTTCCCTTTGCCGAGAATCCAGGGGGAAAACCCTTGGAGGGCTTAAGAGCGCTTCCCCTGTACATTCACAAGAGAGCTTTGAAAAATCCTGTTCCGGTCCCCAGAAGCCCATCCTGGGTTGTTTCTCCCTGGCCAACAGAGGTCATCTAGAAGGCTGGCTCACTCGCTCTTCCTGCTTTCCTGTTTATTTTCTTTTAAAAAATGTCTACAACAGTAAAAATTTAAAAAAAAAAAAAAAAGAGAGAGAGAGAGAGACCGGTTCAACGTACCTGCAAGACAAGGCGGGCTGCGGAATTTTTAAAAGGGGAACAGGAAAAATCTGCAGTTTGCCCAGGAGGAAAAAACCTTGCTTTCTTTACCCCCGAAATCGACGCAGGTAAAATGGGCAGGGCGCACGTCTCCCGGGCGGGGAGCGGCCGGGCGCTGCGAGGTGGCTCGTCTAAATGCCCTTCGAACCTTTTCCTGCTCTGAAAACAAGTGACTCTGCCCCCCTCTCCCCTTTTCTTTTCTCCAAACTCACTTGTATTTAAAGGGAAAAAAAAAAAAAAAAAGCTCTCCATAGAGACTGATAGCCCGTGGCCTGGCCGGGGCGACTTTAACCCCCTCGGATCGGCAATACAAGGAAACTAATGAAAGCAGCAAGAGAAAATCCTGAGACTCACCCCTAGAAGTGAAGTTGCCATCACACAAAAGTGCCCACTCCTCTCAGAGGATCTTTTTTATATTGATAAATCAGAGGCAGTGGGTTTTTTTTAGAGGTGTGCAATACAATGATCAGTTCCGCCCATTCCACCACAATTGTAGCTCCCTCTCCGGCTTTGAAGTGCCGCGGAGGCGCGGCCAGCCAATCTGCGGCCTCGCCGGGCTGCGCCGCGCGCGCGCCGTGAGGTCAGCGGCGCCGCCGGGGGGCGCTGGGCGCTGAGTGTGTGTTACCCAGCGGGTGTGTGTGATTGTGTAGCCGTGTCACTGTGCGTGTGTGACCCAGCTGAAGGAGACCGTGCAGGCGGGGGAGGGGGAAAGGGAACGCGATCGTGGCCGTGGAACAGTGACAGTGTGGCAAAGGCGCGGGGAGGAGGAGGGACAGTGCAGGGCAAGGGGAGGGTGGGACCATATAACTGAGTGCGTGACAAAGGGGGGTCGGGGGACCGATTTACTCAAGTATGGAGGGGAAAGGTGTGCGTGGACTGGAGTGTAACTGAGGGACAAACCTAGGGAGGGAAGAGGGACAGGGCCGTCCAGTGGAGGGGGGCATGCTGTGGGAGTGGTGTGGGGAGACAGAGGAGTGTGCATCTGTGTGTGTGAAAGAGAAAAAGGAGGGAGGGTGGCTGCGTGTGTGCGCTTGGTGTGGGGAAAAGCAAGGCTGTGTGTGTGTGTGCAACAAGGCTGGGAGTGGAGACTAGGCACAGTGCAGTAAAGTGCACATACGGAAAAGAGATTGGCGATTTCAAGAGTGAATCTGCGAAGTTGAGTGAGGCTGAGTAAATAAATATGCACAGACGCCATCACTGTTATCAACTTCCTCTGGTTTCTTGTACCTAAAATCTTGAGTGACCTTTTTCTTTTTCTTAACTTCTTGGGCACTGTCACTGTGTTGTTTTGTTTTGTTTTTTAAGAAAATGGTATTAATATTTACCTTTACTTTCCCAGCTATACAGCCGAAGGGTAGAAATGCCGGGAGGCTGAAGGGTATGTTTTAGGGGTGAGTTAGGGTGTGTGTGCGCCTGCGTCCACGAGCTCTTACTTTGATGCGGTGGCTTTCTTTTTTCTTTTTTTTTTTTTTTTTTCCTGCTGAGGTGGGATTTGTCTTTGGAAGTGCCAGTCTCACTCTAGGTGAGGGGGTGTGTTTGTCCCGTGGCGAAGAGTACATTTCAATACAAAAAGATTGGGTAGAGAAGGGGGTGAGGGAGTATTGTTTTTTTCTTTAGGTGAGAAATTGAGGAGTATTTTATGGAAGTTAGAAGTTTTCACAGGAACTCCCCACTGCTTTTCTGAGAGAAAAATTAAGATTTTGATTGATTTGTGTGGGTTTTATTTATCTGAGAATAGAGACAAGGTTTTGACAAATCCTGGACTACATATATGGAGGTGTCTATGTCTAATGGCATTTAGGCCAGATATCTATGAGTGTATGTGTGCATGTTAATAGGCTACACTCAGTTCAGGTTCGTAGGTTATAGTAACTTGCTAGCCATTTGTGTTCTTAGTTGCCTTCAGAAATGTCATTACAATTTCACTGCCACCACAAGGGAACATCTTAAACCACACAATGCACCACACCAGTGTAACAAAAAGTCTACAGCCCTTGGAGTCCTGTTGAATATTCATGTGTTGTTTTTTTTTAAATAACTCATATTTTTAAGCAGTTACAAATGCTCTCAGAAATCTAATTTTAAGGCAGCATTGATTAAAGTGTTATTGGCTGGGAGAATTGTTTTGTTTTGGCTCGGTAAACATTTTTATTTCATTGTTGTTTTTGAACATTCCTCAAGTGTATCACAGCTCCTGGAGATGTCAAAAAAAAAAAAAAATTCTGAGGTTTATTGAACTCCAAAGTCAGGTTGTATCATTTGTGTAAGTTTCCTTAAGCAGAGCTGAGGCTGATATTGTGGTGTGAGATTATGTGTTTCTGAACCCTTTTTAACATTGTTGGGATATTGACTGTACATCATATCTATTGATTAAGGGTGTAAGGTACACTCTCATACTTTGAAGTAAGTGTGAAGTAAATTAATGAACTGCTTTCTTTCTCTGAAGGCTGACGCTTACCATAAATGTCGTGTTTCTCCCAGCAAGCCTCTCTGAATGATTTTAGCGTGTTGAGAAGGCGTGACAGGCCAGCCCAGAAGGAGGTAGGGGTGGGGGAAGGAGGGAACTCCGTTTAACAAATAAAAGAGAATTAACTTCATTGCTTTGGTCTCCTTCTATAATGATATTCATTTTAAGAACCTAATACACAGTTGTTCAAATTTGGGGTTTAATTCTTACCGTCACCCACAAAAGTGGAGGAAAAAAAACTTTGAGGAAAGACTCCTTTCTATGAATAATTATCTCATCTTTTTTATCCTACTATCTTTTGGAAGGAAGGACTATTAAAAAGTTAAATACTGATTCTAAGAGTAAACAGAGGCATTAACCACTGTGTCCTCAAAAAGAATGCCAGGAATTAGAAAAACTCAGCATCGTGTGATTACTAATTTGAGCTACCTACTTCTAAAATTTATTTGTATAAATTCATTTTAGAATCATGTAATTCTTCCTAAGACAATGGGTCACAATGTGTGTGGATTTAATGAATATACTGGACCCTTCAAATCACACAAGTTTGGCTTGCAGCATTTGGGGGTTTTCACAGGAGGTTGTATGTGACTCTTCATTAGAAGATTATATAAATATATATTCATCCCACTTACCCCCATTTAACAAGTTAGGGGTTTATTTCTTAGTAGTATTGGGCGAAGAGCATTTTTTTTCTTACACTACTACCCCTCTATACCGCCCCCCCAAATAAGTGATTAGTGTTTGTCATAAAGCATAAGACAGCAGAGTTAAAAAGAAAAGACAAAGAAAATTATATAATTGACCAAAAATTAAAACAGCGATACTCTTGCTTCTGGTTTTGATGAAACTAGTCTTAATGGCACCTCTTTCTCCACTTTGGAGAGTCACTCGATGGTTCTTGAATCCCCCACAGGAGGGAACATCTGCAATCCATTGTAGATACAGCCTGTCTGGCAAAGCGTTTCACAGCGCATAGAGCTCAGTTTACCTTTTGTGATACTGATCATTACTCTTGAGTATTACACTGCAATAATACAGGTTTGGAAAGGAAAGATGGAAGAAGGGTAGGAAGTGCTGTTTTTCTAATGTTAATTAAAAGTTTCCGCCCCCCACCCCCACCCCACCCCATATGTAGTTTAACGTGCAGGCAGGGAGGGGTTAGATAGGCTATTCTGCTGTTTCTTGCAAACCTGTGGGATCCACTGTCAATAAAGCTAAAATCTATTAGCATTCTGTATGCATCTGCAGCATAAATTTCATTTGAATTTCAAATTTAATAAACCAGGAGGTTTTTAATCATCCCTGGTTTTATTTGTTTGATATTAACATGCTTATTGACCGGGTCTGGTGACCAGTTTGATCATTACAGGACAGCAAAAAGTTAATTAAAACGACCACAGCCCCTTAATCATATCATCTGTCTCATCCATGTCGCTCTCTTTATTACGGGTGATGATGGATAGTCTCCCAGATTAATTTCTCTGTTTCTTCGATTTGGACAACAGCTTTTGGGACCTAATTTACATCCTGGGAACAACTTGCTCAAGTATATCTAACACCTTGCAGCTACAATATACATCAACATCTCCTTAGATGGAGCAGAGAAGGGGAGGTTTTTTTGCAGGCGGGTTTGAAGACTAATCAATGCTGTGATTTGGAGCTCTTCCGCGGTCACAGCCAAAGAAATAGAAGGTCCTAAAAAACAAATTAGAGGCCTAGATCCTTGCTGTTCCTTTTCAGGGAGCAGGGAGTGAAACATGCCTCTGCTGTTTGGTTAAATAGATGAAAATGTGTAGATACAGAGACAAGTAAATAAAGCCATTTGTAACCATTAAGTACAATTAGGGGCTTATAGTCGACAACATCAAAATTATCCAGGCTTTCAAGTGTCCGGCATCTACACATCTACACCAAATATGGTTCTGGACCTAAGTGTGGTCCGGTATATACACAGCGTTAAGAAGCCTAATAGAGAGGTGGGGTGGGGGGAATAAGCGAGGACTATGTATGCGCGTACCTCTGCTGGGTACGTTGAAACCGGGCTCCCCATCTCGGTTTCCCGAGCGCCGGCAGGGACGTTCAAGCTCTGGAAGCTGACAGGCGGGCGCCAGCTGCCGACCGAGTTCACGCGATGCGGCCGCGCAGCCCTGGCGTGCGCCTCTCCAAATGGGGAGACTGCCCCCTATCTCTGGCCTCTGTGCGGAGACCTCGTACGCTGACTCGATGGCTACTAAATAAAGCGTGAAGATGGGTAGGGAGGGAGCCCAGCGCCGCCGGCGGCTGCTAGGGGGAGCGGGCTAGGCCAGGTTGGGGGTGTCTCCTGGATTGAAGCTCTCTGGTCCAAGTTTCTTTCCTACTGAAAAGAAACCCTGGCCAAGCGTGGACCTGTGGATTCCTAAGGGGTGCCCTTTTGCTGTCCACTCCTGCTTTCGGGCGGCTTTACTAGGAAGTTGCCTAACATTTCCTGGGAGGGGAGGTAATAAAAGCCCCTCGCTGGTGGCAGATTGTTGAGCCGTAGGTGGGAAGGGATCAGTCGGCCAGAGCCCAGGAAGGGCTGTATTTTCCTGATTGGAAAATGGAAACTTCCACGCTGAACAATAGCCCCTATTAGTGAGGTTATTCGGTTTCAAACTGTCCGGCCACTTTTACAGCCGCGTCCTTACTTTCCCGGCACTGCTTAATTGGATGCATTTGTTGACCACAGCGAAGCAATAGTGATTCTTGATCTCATGCATGGGCTCTCCTAGTGGAGGCAAAGCATTGCCTTGGTGACTCTTTTTGAATATTTGGGACCACTTGAAAAACCATTTCATTTTTTTTTTTTTTGTTAATCGACTCTATATTTTTCTTCCGTATTCCACTGCTTAATTTTTTTCTCTCTGACACTTCAAAACGTTCAAAAGTTATCGACGGTTTAATTAAGAGACTTTCTCCTTGAACAGGATATTACGGGCTTTGATTCAGTTTAGCTAAGGCATTCACATTGCATGTATTCAGAAGACAAGGGGGGCTTTTCCTGTGTGTCAATCATGTAAATATGTAGGTGAACCCATAGGTAGGAAAAATATGAAGATATTTACCAAAATAGGTATTTCTCTATTAAAGGAAGAAAAAAATTATATCTCCTTATTTCTTGTCTATATAATGTTCGCGTCCTCATAGTATGTTGAGATGATCGAGTGTTCATTCTATAGGCAAGCGTGTACTCTATGGTATATTTCATATTCATCTCTGCCAGCCCACAGATGAAATTGGTAATTAATTCCACAGCCCTTCACATTCCTTCTTCATCATGTAAATGAAGGAAACACATGTAGGGAAAAGAGAGTTTGCTCATTTGGGGTGATGGGGTGTGTGTGTGTGTGTGTGTGTGTGTGTGTGTGTGTGTGTATTCTTGTGCAAAGCAAGAGAGAAAGGTTTAGTTAGATATTCATATGATCTAGTCTCTGATTTTTTCCTAGAATGGATTTGTTTCGGCTGTTTTCTCTTTTGGTATTATATATCACTTTTTCACAGCTAACATGCAGAGTTAAAAACTACTAAATTCTTAT
Source organism: Aselliscus stoliczkanus (assembly GCA_033961575.1). Taxonomy (NCBI): domain Eukaryota; kingdom Metazoa; phylum Chordata; class Mammalia; order Chiroptera; family Hipposideridae; genus Aselliscus; species Aselliscus stoliczkanus. The sequence continues at coordinate 19,480,915 of CM066740.1, read as the reverse complement.
CCTCAACGCTATTGATTTCTTTTCATTCTGTTCTGTTACTAGAGGAGGTGATACTCCCAGATTTACCCCGTCCTCTCCTCCAGACGGTTGACAATTGTAATCGCAGTTTCAGGAAGATAAATGTTACTTTGGGAATTGTGTTTAATTACAAATAATCTAGGAGCTGCACCGGGTCTCTGGCTTTAACCACACATGTGTTCAAATCATTGTATAAGGTTTACAAATGCGTGATATTTTTGATACAGTTCGCTTTTCTAAAATCAGAGGACAAACTAGCAAGTTCCCACTTGGGGTTTGTCAAGGGGCCTTTAAGGATAACACAGACCAAAATCACACCGCCAACAAAACTGTAGGGGCTCAGAGCATTTGCAAGCTTAGGAACAAAAATTCCACTGGCATTTACCTTCAGGTCAATTTTATTAATATGAAAACCTGAAAATAAATCATTCTTTGTTGAGTTCTTAAAATCCCTTATATAAACGCATTTTTGTAGGAAGCGTTTTTTAGTTCACGTATTTCTATTTTCGTTTTATTTTTTTCTGACAGACGTCTTGTAGATTTTCCCTGAAATAATCCAATGGATTTTTTTTTTTACAGTTCTTGTTGTAACTCAGCTGCTACCTTTGTGTGTCTGATTCTCTGCTTATATGGCAGCTCAATTAGTGTTGTTTGTGTGTGTGCTCGCTTTTTTTTTTTTCTAATAGTCTTATTAACAAGAAAAAAGGTGGCGAACAGGTTATTCTCTTAACCTGACCTGGCTGTAAGAGTAAGATGAGCAGCACTGAACAGATGTCCCCATTTAAGCCGTTCTTTTCCCACATGCCTGCTGGATATTGCAGGCGCGCAGGAAGCTCGCTTCAAACCTGGCCCATTTCAGGCCATAATGGCCACGTTATTTCGGCCCAGTGAACACGAACAAAATCGCGTGCTTTAGAATCATTCGACTCTGAGTCCAGGAAAAGCAGGGGGTGTGGTGGCAGTGGGGGTGGCTAGGGAGGGGTACGCATGTGGGGGGTGGGGTAGGGAGGCGATTTCATCTCGGATCGCAGGAAGAGAACTTGCTCAAAAGAATTTTTTCCCCAGCAAATATGGTATAATTTACAGCGCAATTTAATAATCCGAGGGGCAATGCAAAAGCCCTTTGCGTTGTAAACCGCTTCTAATTACCTGCCAGAGCAATTAGCTGACTATCACGAAGAAATTAGATCGCTCAATGTAGCATAAATAATGCGAATAATTTTGTAAGAAGAATGGAAAGCGAGACCTGGTGTTTCTTTATAAGGAAATAACACCTCGTACTGTAGGAGCCCTCCATGAACACATATTAATGTCTAGGCATGCATGGCAATGAGTCCGAGCAGGAGCCCTCTGGCTGCGGTTCAGCACTTTTTCCGTTTACGTATGCGGGGTGAAAGTCGGCTTCCAAGCGTTCGATCTCCAGCCTTCCAGCTCACAGTAATTAACACATAGCGACTTCAATGGGAAAACCTGTTTTCCAGATGATTTTTACAATGCAGCTTTATGTCTCATTTGGCAGTTTAAATAGCTGGAGTTGTTTTCTGGCTTCATCTCTACTATCATCTGTTGAGCATATTTTGCTTAGAATATTGGATCCCAACCAAAACTTGGGTGCAGGCTTTTGCTAAGTTTCTTTTTTTTTTTTTTTTCTTAAGAAGTAGGGATATCAGAAGCCACTTTGAGGATACTAACTAGGACAATGAATTTTTGTGGGGACGTGAAAAATATCTACTTTCCTGAAAGAGACTGCAAAGTATATTGGAATATTTCTGTTTGCTTCACTTTAACTTTTTATTTTAAAAAAAATCTACCTCAATCCTATTATATTGGATTTAGTTCTCTTGATTTAGTGTTTCCTAGAGGGGAATTCGGATGGTGAGATCACACATTTCCTAGCAAAGGGTTTTAAGAATAAGGCGAAAACCCGACTTAGGAAGACAGGTGGCGATGCATTTAGGTATCTAATAACACTATCAAACTCTTTGTAATTTACTGGGTTTGTAGATTAAAAATAAGAGGACAGCTTCAAAAGATGTTTGGAAATGGAATAGGTGCTCTGACCTACATACACACACACGCTGTTGCCCACAGCTCCACGCTTTTCGATGCAACCAAAGTGAAGGGAATCACGGACCCCTCTCCCTGGTAAATGAGATGAGTCACATGTTTGGATCAAGCTGAATCAGCCCCGAGAACTCCCGTGGTAACCCAACTGGACATCTGTATTGCTTACAGCAAAAGGTGTGTGAATCCGGGATTTGCTTGGTTCAGCACAGCCGTCGGGGTGAGTCCCCGAAGCCCTCATAGTTTAGCACCCCCCACACCCTACTCATCACTACACATCGAAAGTTTCAGTCCTGGTCACTTTTGAATATCTCTCACACCTGATTTCAGTGAGTTTTGCAATACCTCGCAATGGTCTTGCCCCGACTAGCCGCACACACCATTTCCTTCTCCTGAGAAGACAGAAGGGTTTTCCCTGGTGACTCGAGAACTCTAGTTGGAAACAGAAGGGATCGCAGTGATTAATTTCGTCAACCCAAGCTACAAATTGGATTACTGCTGTTTCTGGCGTCACGTCTAGGCACTCTTCCTCCCCCTTTAAATAGGCGCTTAGGCTCTTTCCCCGAGCTCAGGGCTGCTGGGTTTGGGGGCAGGGTGTAAGCCAAGAGAGAGTGGGACCCACTTAGCAGATGCCGCCACCACTTTAGATGGTGTTAGAAATAAAATATCTACATCAGCTCTAGGAAATTCGTGACGTGCTACGCTAATCACTGTGTTCAAGGGCGTCTACCTTACCCAGTGCGAAGCCCCCCTTCCAAGTCCAGACAGAAACGCCCACCTAGAGGAAGAGGGGACACGTTTTCATTTAAGGATTGACAAGACTCCTGACCTCAGCAAAGGTGACTTATTAAGAGGAAATAAAATCTTGATTCTTGCTTATGGATTCTGGAAAAGTAGTGAATGTTGCTCGGATACTGAGAACGCGATTTTGCAGGATCGTCTCGCTCGAACATTTCAACTTACTGAATTGTGTATTTCACAGCTCCGTTTTTCCACAACACTTAGCACCACCCCTCCCCCAACGTTGCCATTAAGATTCTCCATCTTAACGAGCACCCTGCTGACCATCAAAGATGGTTGCCCAATTTTAATTCAAAACAAGGACCAGGATTGTAGGACTTCGAGAGAGAATGAGTATCAAACTTCTTCCTCTTGAAGTGTCTGCACTTATCCCACAATAACCAAAGTCATGCCTCTTTCCCTCTCCTTTGTCTTAATTTAAAGATTTCCCTTCTAATTTTTTGCAGCGTTTCTTAAGGTCAAAGAAATAAGTTGCACTGATTATTGTCATGTCTGTAATTGCTCTAAAACCAGTTTCCAATAGGGCCTCATAAGGCAAACACATTGGTCTTTGATCAACACTGAAGAAAGCAAACAGTGGAAGAACCAAAGACCCCTGCTCTGGAGTCTACACTCAGCATTTACAGCCCTGAAGTGGAATGTCCATTCCCTTCAAAAGGGCAGCTATTAATGACAGAAACTTCTCATTTTTCTGTAGATGGTGCTTCAAGTAGTTTTTCTAGATTATGCCTATTCTCACATAGACATAATTCTCCCTCCCACCCCTCACGAAGCTGGAAAAAACAGTTGTTGCACACTGAAACGATTTGATAGTGCTGTTCAAGGTCAGTTTATTTGAAGCTTTCTACATAAAAATGTTGGGAGGCCAACGAATCCTCTTCAAAACCTTTTATTCTTCGGTTCAAGTCCTCTAAGTATAGAGAACAAAAGGAAGGCAAAAGTGATTTCTATTTTGGCATACTTAGCTAATAAAACTCTAAGAGGTGTGTAGCAAATTCCTAAGAGCCAAAGTCAAACCACAAGAAACGTTGTTGTTGCTAAAAGACACCTGCACCATTGGTATTATTGATTGGTTGGTATTAGGGTCATTAAAAAGTGTTTGACTCAATTTCAGTATTTTAATAAATTTTAGCAGATTTAACTGAAAATAGGCCAATATATGGTATGCAAAGTTTCAAAGTATGCCTTAGATATTCAAAACTAGTTTTACTAGGTGATTTGCTCTTAATTTACCAAGTCAAAACTATCCTTTTTTTTAACTTTTAGCTTCGGTGATTCGAATTTCCTTCCTCCTAGTTAGCTAAGACTAAAGAACAAATTCCCCAACAAGGTTAGAGATAGGTGGGAAAATGACAGGTTTAGACATCTGCGGGAGAAAATAATCACCGGTGTTAACTTTAAAAAGCCCTAGTACGTCCCAGTACCTAACTCAGCTGGAGGGGAGAACTTGGCCGACCGAGTGTCCCAGAAGCACTTAATGCATCAGCTCGGACCATGCTCCGCGCAGGAGCGGACTCGCTGAGGCCGCCATCCCCGCAGGAAGCTGCGAAGATCCGCGCCTTCCAGCGATGAGTTTGTCCTTGCACCTTCAAAGGTGCTCCCGCTTTCGGTTTCATGCATATAGCCGGGGTGTTTTGCCCTACAGAATTTACCAGTGATCTGTCCTTTTTCTATGCTCTGCCCATCTAAGGGATCAGGGGAGGAGGCAGGCAACGAAACCCGCCAAGGCTGGAGGCGAGGGCTGAAGTTGGAGCTGAGAAGCAAGAGGAGAGACGGGCTCCCCCCCAGCCACCCCCGCACCTCCTCCAGTGGTGGCCAACGCCCCCCCCCCGTCCTCCCAGAGCTGAAGCTCCCCAAGAGCTCAGCTTAATTAATCCCCTGTCCTGGGGGACTCTAGAATAAAAGGTGAGTAGTGCACATCTTTCCCGGCCGTCGCATGACCAGGAAGACACTGGACGATGGTTGTCTGTGTCGCAGCCAGGCCGGCCTCCGGAACGCGGGGCCGTCGGGCTTCTCTGCGCAGGCCGCCCTCCTCCAGGGGCCTGGAGGGGGCTCCGCCGATCGTTTGCGCGCCCAGCAGTCACAATATTTGCACTCCCTTTCTTCCCGGCTCGCCACTCCCTCCCTTTCCTTCTGGCCTCTCCCCGCCGTCCCGGCTCCCGCTCGCCCACCGCGGCCCGAGCACCGTGCGCGCAGGCCCGCGCCGCCTCGCACCTTCGGGCCCCGCGCGCAGGCCGCCCGCCGGGGGCCCCCGCGTCCCCGCCCGCGCCGCCCTGGCAGCGGCGGGCGCGGGAGGCGGAGGCGCGGGCGCAGGGCTGCCGCGCGGCCCGGCCCAGCCCCGCCCCGCCCCACCCTCCGGCCCTCCCCTCCGCTTAGCCGCGCTCTCCCGCCGAGCGCCGCCGCCGCCGCCGCGGGCTCGGCTCTCTGCGCGCCTTGGGCCCCCGCCCCTGGGGAGGCGCCCCCCGCGCCCCCCGCGCCCCCGGGGCGGCGGCTTGGCGCGGACTCCCGGGCCGGCCACAAAAGCCCGTGCGCGCGGGCCGGGCGGGCCGGTAGTCGGGAGCGCGGCGGCGGCGGCTCCCACCCCTGCACTCAGCCGCCCGCCCCGCTCCTCCTCCTGCCCTCCCCCGGCCCTCCTCCTCTCCCACCCCCCGAAGGCTCGCACACCCGGCGGGCGGGCAGGTGCCGCCCTCGGGGCGGACGGAGGGGCAGGCCCGGCGGGAGGGGGCTGCGGCCGGCACGCGCGCCCGCGAGAGGGGCCCGCCGCATCCCCGGCCGCCGGCCTGACTCCAGCTGCGCGGCGGGCGCGGCGGGGGGCGGAGGGGGGCGGGCGGCGAGCCGGGCTGCGACCACTGGGGGCGTGTGTCCGGGAAGGGGTCGCGGGCAGGTCAGGCGGCCGGGGACCCACCCCACCCGGGCGACAGTTAAATCTGCTCGGCGGGTCTCCCCCCGACCAGGGCTGGACGGGGCTTGAGAGCTTCTTTAGAAAATTTACATTCTCGTTTCTCTGTCCGCGATCATACATCAGAGTCACCCAAAGGGCTAGTTAAAAACGCAGATTGCTGGGCCCTCGCCCCCAGAGTTTCTGTTTAAGTCGGTCGGGGGGTGGGGACGATAATTTGCATTTCTAACTAGTTCCCACGTGATGCTGAAGCTGCCGATGCGGGGAGCCCTGTAGAGATCCCTGCTACACCCTGCCTTCCTCACCACTCCCTGCTGTGTGGGAGAGGGTCACCCACAGGGATCCCAGATGCATTGCTGGTGCTCTGTTTGCCAAGGTAGTTTGAACTCTTGAAGGTAAATTCTATATTGAGTATGAACTGGATTTTCTGGCCAGAAGCTCCAAATGTGAGACTGACCAAACACTGGACGGTAATTGCAGCGCCACTGGGGTGCTTGAGAAAGTGAGTCGACTAAGATGTGGACCAGAGAAAGCCATTTCCCCTCATGCAGAGCCAGAACCGGAGAGATGGATCTCCCCGCTCACACTCAAATTCAAAAAGGGAATCAATTCCCTTTTGATAGAATGGCCATTTCCTTTCTTCTTTATACGTTTTCAATATTTTTTTGTACAGCCCAATGCTCTGCATATTTTGGCATGTTTTATATTTTACTGCCTGATGGAAAACATTTTAAAGCAGGGCCAAAGAACTAACTCAGCAGAGATTTGAAAGAAACTTTTTTAAAAGCCACATTACTGTTGAAAAATTTTCCGATGCTTTTAAAAAGCATATCTCTGTATTTAAAGGGGACATAATTAATCTTATCACTTTAACCTACCCCTTGCCCTCTCAAATCTGGTTCCTCCAAAAAAAAAAAAACGATTTGAAAATCTAGTGTGAAGTATCTGGTTTGACCTTCCAATCCAATTAGTTGAGGAAAGTTGAGAGTTAGTTGAGGAAAACTACCCAAAAAGAGACAGGCTAACCTTTTCTTATCCCCAGTGGGCGGCGTTAATCATCTGGTTTGAGCCTTGTAGTTTTCATGGTCAAATACTTGGGTTCTCTCAAAGGGAAGAAAGTTGGGGACTTTGCATTCACTGTTTTTCAAGGGGAGATTAAACACAAAATCGATTTAATGGAGCATCTGTAATCTTAAATACAAGAAGTCAAGTGCTAAGGCTATAATAGAAAGGTTAGCTTTCCTCCATTGTTCACACACTCTAACGCATATTTTTGGAACTTAATTATCAAAGAAAGCTACTACATCAATGCAGTACAGTATAGGCAAATTACAAGAACCTTTTACTTTTCCTAACTGGGTTTAAATTGCAAATCTTAACGCTGAACAGTGTGCTTTTGGCACTGAATATTCAATACAGTGAAATGTGTTTTAAGTGAACCACCCAAGGGCCCAGGAACATTTGCTTAATAATGATACTTTGCAATTCTATAGGGCCTTTCAGGCAAGGATCTCAAGTGGAATGCTCTTTAACTATACCCTGCATGGGAAACCTTGGGAATATTTTAAAGTGCTCACTTAAGGCCTATTGGAAAAAGTCTTTAGTATAGATGTCACAGTATGGTTTTAAGAAATGAGGTACTACAGAATTTTCAGTCTCGGGGGTATTAAATTCATGGGGGCTTGATGGGTACTGAATATTTATTAGTTATTTTATGTAAAGCTTAAAATATATATATTTCCTCCAACTATTTATTTTGAAAAATTTCAAACCTACAGAAAAGTTCAAATAATAGTACAATGAAACTTTTAATTTCACTGAACATTCATATACTGTTCATCTATGTTGACATTGTTAACATTTTGTGACCATTGCTTATGTTCTCTTTCTTCCTCTAGATAGATAGATAGATAGATAGATAGATAGATAGATAGATAGATAGATATAGATATCAACATAGCATATCTAGATAGATAGGTAGATATAATTATTTGTTTATTTGCTTGTTTGTTTAGTCATGCACTCGCATATGCTTCTCCTTCTACCCACGAACATCATTGCACTTCACTCCTAAATGCTTTGGCACACTTCTCCTGGACAAAGAACATTCTTTGTCCAACTATAATACAAATATAAAGAATATATTCTTATTGTTGATTTTTAAAAGGTATTTCAATGACTTTATCTTTGAGTTCAGAATGTCCATAAATTTTATCAGTGTTACCTATGAACTTAGGGAATCAGATTTAAGCTAACGCTGGTATAAACAATTCCAAAATGCTATTCTATCACTGAGGCATCTTTGGAATTTAAGAACCTGAGATCCTGATTAAGGAATTGTTATAGAAATAACATTTACTAAGTGCTTTGAATCGGATTTCAAAAACAATTCAAGAAACAGAAATTCTTTTATACATGGTTATGGAACACAAGAGAAACATATTCCAATCCATGTTCTCCCAACCCCCCCCATTAATCTGCTTTTACCTTAATTAATGTTTGATCTAAATTATCAGAATAATTGTCTTCATTATCCACTTCATTTTAGTAGCCAGTGTAGACTTGACCACAGTGAAAATAGCATTGGCAGTTATGTAGTTTGAGAAGTGTATGTAGACAATTTACATAATTTAGCCAAAATGGCCAATTAATTGGTATAATTATGAATGTCTAGACTTAGAGACTTAGCTTTTATGGATAGGCAGAAAAACTAAAACCTCTCCTCTTTCCAATGGTCGCCCTTCTCCAGCTTTAAAGATCCACATTTTTCCTGTATTGAATAGTTTTACATTCCTAATTTAAATAATTCTCATATTTTAATATTATAGGCATATAGGCATGTTAATTAAAAGTAATTATCCGAAGACCATCAAGTACATCTTTTTGCCTCTTACAAATCCTTGAATATCTATCTATCTATCTATCTATCTATCTATCTATCTATCTATCTATCTATCTTAATGTGTGATTTATCCCACTTTTGGAAATGTGTATAATTACATATTTACCTCTGTAGTGTTAGTGCCTTATATTTAATAGTCACTCATTAGCATTATTTTCTCCTACAAAATGTCAACTTCTAACTCCGTGAACTTCCTGGAGCTTACAAATAAATGTGGATAATTTTTGCAGTTTTTTAGGTGTGAAATTCATAGCTTTATGTCAAAATTAGCTGGAACATTAAATCTTATGCATACAATTACCTTCTTGGGTCAGAATCACTGTCACTTTGATTATTGAAATGTAATTTAATGTTTTCTTTTATTCTTATGTAGTTACATTTTTAAACATGTCTTTCTGCAATATTTCATAAAGTCTTCCTCTCCTAAAGCTATTTGTTGATGCAAAGCAAAAGTGTTGATGGTTGTATTAATCCTATAAAACAAAGAACTGCAGCATGAAGTTTTTATCAGAATTTAAGCTTCAGGAATGTAGGGCCTAAATTATAATATATGTTTTTTGACACCTACTTATGGTTATTGTCTCTGTTCCTGGGAAATTTGTTATTACTGATCAAGTGACAGAAATTGAGAGTAAAAAATGCTTCTACAATTGATATAATTTTCTATATATTTGGAATTGTAGATATAATGAGTACTGAAATCGGGAAAACTGGTTTCTATTTCCAATTCCATTGATTCTCTCTATTAGGTTGGATGACATACCACTTAGCCTGCAGCTGCCTCGTTTGTTCATTTATAAAATAGGGGTATTGCTTGTCCTGCCAACTCTATAAGACAGCTCTAAGGATCCGATGAGATAAGGTATATGAATTGTCCTATTTATTGAGTACCTACTCTAGACAAACATAAGTAATAGATGCCTGACTGATTTCAAGATATCTGTAGTCCCTGAGTAGGAGAGCAAAAATGCAGGAATTCATCAATACAGCATATGCTAGAGAACTGAATATATTTTTAATGAGTTGTACAAATAATTATTTTGGGTCAGTAGGGAGTTGCAAGAACACAAAACTAGGGATCTTTGGTGGATTATAAGAAGATAATGTAACACGTGGAACATTTTGAAGACTAAATTTTTTACTTTTCAGATTTTTGATGGGTAAACCTAAAACAAACCTAGATCATCCCTTATTATTTGACACATTTAATAAAGCTATAAATACAGCAGTAGCATGCAATAAATATCTAATAAAATATATAGAGAGAATTAAAAGGTAATAATAATGAGATAGAGAAAAACCAATTGTTGTTGTTTTGCTTGGGTTATCAGATAAAATGGCGTTCTGAGACCCAATAAGTAAATACTACCTTGTACCAGTATCTTATATATAAAAAAGACAGCTGGCTTCAAAATTTTTTATTGAAGTAAATGGGGCTCCAAATCTGTCATCCTCTTTTGTTTTTCAGGGATGAGGTCCTGCCCACTTTGGGGCTCTTGCTCTACATCTGTCATTCTATTCACCAATGAGTCTCAAAGTCGGGACACTACAGCTGTCCTGTTCTTTTCAACCTTTTCTGGGATGGGAGAGATGAGACAACTGGCTGGCTGGTCAAGGCTTCATCGCATATTCAGCAAGTCTGTACAAGTACTTTCTTGTAATTATATTGTCCTTCCCTTTATTTGCAGAGAAGAACTTTTCAGAAAGGTCATTGGAATGTTTATTTTACTGTGTGTCCCTATTTAATTATTTTGCTATGAATTGTATTTGTTAATAAAACAATGGTGTCAAACTGTTAGCCGTAATTTATGTTCTACCATGCGCATGTGTGCATTTGCATAGCCAGAAGTAGTAAATGGAAGAGTGACAGGAGAATCCAGTTGGAAGGTTCCGGTTAGGTTTCCTTCCAAATAAGGACTAATCTGTTGACTTCCCAAACAAGACATGTGGACATAGCAAAGAGTCTTTTGTGTTGAGAAGTAGCAAGTTCTACTAATTTGGTATTAATGGCTTGGATCTGTCATAGCAACCTGAATATAGATAATCAAATGGTTTTTCTATTGGTTGGTGGCTGGGCTGGTTCTGGCTACACTCTGCAGCTTTGGGTTGGATGGAATTGGTAGAGCCAAGATTAAAGTTCATTTGGACTTTCTTTTCACTGGCTGTTCAGTGTGTGTGTTTGAATTAGTCTTTAATCATCTCAACAATCCTGATGGAAAAGTGCTAATTCTAATTTCTAGCTCCAGATATATAGGTCATTCCACCTGGTGGGTTTGGGGGCAGTTCCAAAGAAACAGACTTTAGAGCCCACAAACGACAAACCAAGTTCCTAGGAAGACAATCCAAACACATATTATGGAGAGACATGAATTCTGAAGATAGTTTCCATTTGGAAATTCAAATTTATTTTCTAGATCTAAGAATATTTTTCCAAAAAATAACAGGCCGAGCTATTTACCTTAGGAAACCTAATGACATAAATAATCCAGAATATAAGATTTGTACACACATTAATACACAGAGGTTGAGCAGAGTAGCTGGAATTAAAACTAAATAAAACCACTAAATAAGAAAAACATTTGAAGATTTTTTTTTTTTTTTTTTTGAGGGCAGTGTCACTGGCCCTCATATGTGGGACCCGAACAAGGGCCACTGGCTTCCCGAGCCAGCGCTTAACTACTGTGCCACTCGGCTGGCCCTGTAGATTTTTTTATTCTTTTTAATTGTTGGGGAAAAATTGGAAGTCCCTTTTTCATTTGAAAAGAGTAGTCTGTCAGCTATTAGTAATATACTGTAGATTTTAGCAAGATGAGAGGCATTAAACCTGAACCTAGCTGTTTAGGTTTTAGCTGTGTCTACATCAGAATTTGAGCTTCAAGTAACTCTCAGGTTTGCCCATTCTTTTAGCTTTGTTCCTATTCTAAACTGTTAAGTGTTCAACAGCAGAGAAATTCAGAAAAGATGACTTAATTACTCTATTATGTTACCCAAAATACCCAGGAAGCATTGTAATGAGGCATCTCTAAGAGTGCCGTCAGGTTGTCCCTGTTCACTTGCCATGAACTTAAATATATAATCTTGATGCATGACTGTCACATCCTTTGGCTTCTCCCTTGAGTTTCAGTTGTTAACTTTGGTTGTACTTTCATACTCTCTTGAGAAGTTTTCAGAAATCCAGATGTCTGGGCCCAACCTTCAGAATTTGATTACATTGGTCTGGGATGTGGCCTGGGCCTTGGGATTTTGAAAGCCTCCCAAAAGACTGTTGTTAGAGAGATGACCTGCAGCTGTAGAGAACCACAAGGGTACACTATTTGGAGTCTGCTCAAGAATTTACAGGTGAGCAATTCCTCTCCAGGTCTTTCCGGCAGGTCTTCTGTAAGGGCTGACAATCTCAAATTACCTACAGGAGAGAAGCAGGTAGGTAGGGTAAGTTATATCAATTTAGAATGGGACCAAAGTAAACAGGATTCAGAACCCTGTAGTGTGGAATGTCTTTTCTTATTTAATTCCTTCAATATCCTGTACTAAACACCACCATTTGTCTTAGAACAGCTGTTTTAGATTTTAAACTCTTAAAGTGCATTCTTATTTCCTTATATAATACCATGTATCTGGAAGCAATTGGTAGATTTACTTAAATAGTGGGTATCTCAGAACTCTTTTTTTTTTTTTTTTTTTTTTTTTTTTGAGGGCAGTGTCACTGGCTCTCACATGTGGGACCTGAACTGGGACCGCTGGCTTCCCAAACCAGCGCTTAACCGCCGCGCCACTCGGCCGGCCCTCAGAACTCTTTCTTCACACCTATCCTCCTGAGTCATGTACAGTAGACCCAACGTAATGTTATTCTTTTATTATGGGAAAAAGGTGTAAGCTGAACATTTCTTCCTTGATAGTTACAGGGAAAGGAATCATCTCTCAAAGTTTTACCTGTAGAAACTAAAAGCCTCCTCTTGTACTCGTGATTCTTTCCATTTGCTTTATCTTTTTTTTAAGCTTTTATTGGGGAATCGGGGGAGGGGAACAGCGCTGCAGAATTGGGGAAGGGGAACAGACAAGTTGCTGTCCTTTTGTTCTTCAGTCTAGTTGTAGAGGACGTCACTTCACTGGCCCATGTTGGTATTATCATTGAGCTTTTCCTGGGTGAGGCAGTCACCTGCCGGCCATTGGATGGCCGCTCATGGCAGCTCAAGAAGGCATATGCCAGCTGCCGGCCAGCCCCACTGCAGCCTATGCCATAGCTGGCAACTCATGGCAGTCCAGCTCCAGGTCGAGCTGTTGTTCACCATCTTAGCTGTAGAGGGCAGTGTCACTGGCCCACATGTGGGATCCGAACCAGGGCCCTGCTGCTTAGAGCTGGCGTCCCAAGTGCTTTATCTTTTTTGTTACCTTTATAAATTCCTATTATAATTTTCTAGTTAATTCTCTGAGGTGTTCTAGGTAGACAGTTCTGGTAACTATAATTTGGTCTCTCATTTAATCATAGTTCACAATATCTTTTCTGCAAGTCAGTTTGAAAACGGAAAGTTTGTAAATTCAGCACTAAAACTTGACTTGAATGAATGTGAGGCTGTTTATAGTTTTTATGTTTCCACTTTGTGTTAAAATTCATACATTTTAATGTAGAAATATTGTTGATTTCAGAATGTTGCATTAGTTTCTGTTATTATATGATATATAGTAAATTAGCTTTTCTAAAATCTGAAAACTTCTAAATACTGTAATACATCCAATCCCAAAGTCAAAAAGGAATGTAGACTATATTTATTGCTTTATCTTGATATGTTCAGTTTTTGACTTCTTTACATTCCTATTTAATTTCTAAATCCCTATTTAATTTTTTTGATCAAAAATCTCATGTAAAATTATAACTATTTGGTGAGTGTATATACATTTTTAGTGATGATGTTGATTTTGCTACTTTTAGTGTTGATAAGATTGATTCTGCCATATTTCTTCAGCAGAGGAAAAAGCCACTGATTGCAACAAAAGCTTTATGTGTTGAAGGAAAAAAAATGTATTGGAAAGAATAAAATTGAGTAGGGCTTGCTTTCACTTAAATGTATTTAAATTCCTTATACAGACTGAAAAGTAGCATGAAATACTTTGTCTTCACTTCAACTAACTAGGTCACTAGGAAGTTTTACAACTGTATGGCAGGTAGCCATAATGATCAAATTACATATATAATCTAGTCAGTTACATGTTAACTGTTGGTGGTGATTGTTTTAAGTTGCAGTTATACTCATCATATAGATATGTGTGTAAATATATATATATATATATATATATATATATATATATATATATATATATATGTTAAGTCAACAACTCTACTATCAAAAGCTACCTCAGTGTCTCTGAAGAAAATGTGATTTAGGGACTTATAGTTAAATATAGCAGAGTGAACATGTGTCCTGTCCTTTCTCCAAAGCCTATCAAAATGATAATGAAAGAACATTAGGGAGCAAAGTAGAACCAGAAAGTAAACCAAGAGATAAGTAGTTATGGAATCTAGGAAACAATCAAACCAAGGAGAAGAGGTGAAGGAAAGAATGACGAATGGCTATTAAATGGTTTAGAGAAAGCAACCAATCCAGATTGAAACAGGAAGCTATGGGAGGGAGGACTTCAAGAAAAAATGCTAAAGTAATGGATTATTCGATGTGCATAAACCTTTAGAAAAATTTATGAATTTTTGAAGAATATGTTATAGCATTTGGGGGAAAAAATAGCCATGAGTACATCAAAAACCATACCAATGTTAAATCAATGAAATTAATAACTCCAGGAAAAACCAAAAGGGTAGTGAGGGAGGAATCATAATCAGAATATAACACTTGGCTCAATAGTAAGCAATATTTATGTAGTCATAATAAATACCAATTATTGATCTAAATAAGATTTTTTTTTTTTAAAGATTTTTATTGGGGAATTGGGCGAGAGGAACAGCGTTGGGGAATTGGGGAAGGGGAACAGACAAGTTGCTGTCCTTTTGTTCTTCAGTCTAGTTGTGGAGGACGTTGCTTCACTGGCCCATGTTGGTATTGTCATTGCGCTCTTCCCGGGTGAAGCAGATCGGTCGCTGGCCTCTGGATGGCCACTCACGACAGGTCTTGGCAGCTCACACTGGCTGCCAGCCACTCACAGTAGCTTATGTCAGGCCACTGCAGCAGGGGCTGCAGCCTACACTGTCGCCAGCGACTCATGGCAGTCCAGCTCCAGGTCAAGCTGTTGTTCACCATCATAGCTATAGAGGGTGCAACGTAACTGGCCCTCATATGTGGGATCCGAACTGGGGATCTGCTGCTCAGAGCTGGCATCCCAAGCCAGCTCTTAACCAATGTGCCACTCAGCCAGCCCTAAATAAACTCTTTGATCTAATAATATTAAGTAAAAGGGATAGATCAATGTGTATTTTTTTGGAAGGGAAATGCAGTGGTGTAAGATAGTTCAATCATTAATTCATATCATCCATAATAAGAAATCAATAGGTAATATAATTATATATTTACAATTTGAAAATATGCATATAATTACTAATAATGGTTGCTTTGGACCATAGGATTTGGTGGACAGGTGGTGGAGTGACATAGGAATGGGATAGGGGAGACTTTTTAAATAATATTTGAGTTTTATACCATGTGCATGTATTACACAGATAAAAATTAAAATTAATTTAAAGACATACCTTTAAAACCAGAAAACATGTGGTTTGAAGAAACACCCTTAAACTATTCTTTCACTTCCAAAGCAGTTAACATATATGTATGTGATTTTTTTTAAAAGGCTTCCCAAATCTAAATATTATTTTCAGGTTGCTACTTTGGGAATGCTAAATCCAAAGTTCTCAGAAATTCAGTTCTGTGGTCTCAGAATTCCAACAAACTAGCAAACAAACAAAACAAAGCAAACAAACAAAACAAAGAAAAAACAAGCAAACAAACAAAAAACAACCTACAGGTTATAACAATAAAGGAAATAATTTACATATTTTGGGTTTTTTCCACCTTGATTTCTTAGTGGTAAAGTGCAATAGAGGCAATATTCCTGAGTTTGGATAAGCTCCATCACTTATGGATTATGTGACCTTGGGCCAATAGCTTAACTTCTCTAAATATGGTTTTTCTTCTCTAAAATCAGAAAATGAACTTCTATTTCATAGGGTAGTTGTGAGGATTACATGAAATGAAATATATTACTTAGCAAAATGTTTGCAATGTTACAGGCATTTATTAAATGCTAAATACTATTACTCTTCCTTTCCTTTTTGCTTACATTTCCTTCTTCCTAGAAAACAGGATATTTAGCTCATTAATATGCATTGTCTTCTGCCAGTGGGTAACTAGATGCTCTTTAACTTGCTCCATTATTAGATAGTTATCTTGTTATCTCTAGCTACATCTAATTTTATAAACAAATGGATTATGGGCCATTATGTGCTATACAACTAAACTAATTTCTTAATAAGTCCCTTTATTATATATTGTGCAATAACAGGTAACTAGTTTTTGATGCTCTGAGGGGGTAAATTTAATAATAATTATAATTATATAGGACTTTCATTTGACAAGCTTAAATTGCTATATATGTATATAAAGTGTGATTAAACCTTTGATGAAGTGAGGGTAATTTATGAGCCCCATTTGGCAGATGAGCAAACTGAGGTTTGAAGACAGCATGTCATTTGTTATAGGCTATATAATTTATGTCTTTAAAAGGTATTTCATTCTCTTCTAGTATAATATATTGTATGCCTCAATTTATTTTAACTTCATCATTTTAGTACTATAGTAAGTACTGCTGCATAGATAATAAAACAATGATTCAAAACTTGAATATACAGTCAGTGATAACTTTGTGCCACAAACTGGATGGTTTTATTTATTTATTTATTTATTTATTTATTTATTTATAGCTGAGCCATCCTGCCACCTGTTGGCAGCTCAGGGGCAGCTCAGCTTGGGCTGGGCATCAAACTGCTGTTGCTCAGAGCTCAGCTCGCGCTCTTGAGCGAGCTCTTAACTAACTGAGCCACTCGACCGGCCCTTGGATGGCATTCTTTTAACACTAAATATCTGTAGGCTGCCCTTGGTGACTGCAGGCAGGGTCAGTGAAGCTTTTCCTCATTGATTGCTTTGATTGGTTTATCTGTCCATTTGTTCACTTCCTACAGAATGCTCACTGTATTGTGGTAAGCATATTGCTTGGTGCTGAGCATCAGTAGATGAAAAGGTTTGGTTTTTACCTTTGAGTGGCCTAGTGGGGAGATCTATCCGTAAGCATTTATAACACAATCTATCAAGGAAATAATGCAAATGTGAATAATACTCTCAGAAGAAAAAGCACCTAGATGTACCCTGAGAAAGTCAGGCCTGATTTAGGCCAGTCCATCCTAGACTATCCAGGAGCAAAGGACCTCTCATGGGGAACTGGTCCTCCTCTGTCTGAGAGAGGACCCCAGGCAGATTGCTTTGGCAATACCCTTTTACAAAACTTTCTCACTGAAAGGGCAATGACATCTCCCTACCTTTCCTGGCAGCGGCCCTCTTGAGACCCCTTACTATCTCTAGGCTCCTATACCACATGGGACAATACTCTATTATATTATTCATCGTAACCACTAGTGCATGGGCCTCTGTTAACCTTAATGAATTGGAGTGTTGGCTTTGGATAGCAGACAGAGGTTCACTTTCTGGAGTCCAATTCATAGAGGCCTTTGAGAAAATGACTACAAATTCTATCTCCGTTGCTACACTCTGCTACCTCTGTGCCCCTCCATTTTTAGTATCTCTGTAAATAGAAGGAATATGGCATCTCCATAATGACCCCATAATAACTCTTCCTAAGCTTGTCTGTGTTGCCCTGGTCTATCTACTGTTCTTGTGAATTCCTGATACTGGAATGCCACAAAGATGTATAATGTGACCACAGTGGCCGACATAGCCTGAAAAGTTTAAGGTGAAGTGCACTGGCTAAGAATACAGTGTCATGAATGTTGGCTCTTGTTTATGATCATCTTGGGTGAGTTGCTTAACTCTCTAATGCTCCTTATCTATAAAAGGAGAATATAAGTAGTATCAGTTTCGTACGATTGTGAGGAATAAACCATCGTAAGTACCTAAGGCAGACTGGCTTTACCGTTTGTTCCATATATGCCGGGAATTTATTATTGCAGAGAATCTAGCAGGCAGAGGTTGCTAGCACTTTTTCTGCATTTTGCCTCTAGTATAGTTTCTCAGAGGATCGTATTTCTCCAGCGTGTCTCACTTTGGTATTTGCCTCACTTTCAGAGACTGGATCTGCAGGTGGCGACTTTCTTATTATCCTTCCATCCCTGAAATTGCAGCTATTATAAGATTTTATAAGTAAGTCTAGGGCATATATTAATTGGAACATTGGAAACATTGCATTTTACTTGCCTGGTGGTTACCTCTCAGGAGTCCTTTTGCGTTTATATTTCAAGTTGTACCCACAAATATTTGGTAGCACCAAGGGAAAATTTATACAGAACCTCAAAAATAGTGACTAAGTTAGTAACATCATTCCCAACAGTGTGTATTTAAGTATCATTTTTATGTAGTATGGAACACCTAATAATTAAGAGTATGACAAATAATTGCTTTTTCTCATTTTATAAACAGAGTAATGGGTTGTTGTGACTCTGAAAGTATAGAAGTAATTTTTTGCAAGTAAGAATATAGAATGTGGAATAGTATTTTTGTTGTTGAATCATGATGTATATCTTAATCATAGACTACATAAGAATCCTAATATTTTCACTCTAAAATTTCAGCTACAAAATGATCATTTGATTATTTGTATTTTGATAATAGGTATTTTACATTGCTTTAAGAATTTTTTCTCTTAAACTTAATTTTTATTAATTACGTAATTTTCTTAAAGTCTTCATCAGCAAGCACAATTTTCTAAATGTCTGCTGAATATTCTTTTCTCCACTTTCATTGAGAAACAATTGACACACAGCACTATATAAGTTTAAGGTGTACAGCATGATGGTTTGATTTACATATATTGTGAAATGATTACCACAGTAGGTTTAGTTAACGTCCATCAGCTCGTATAGATAAAAGAAAAAGAAAATTTCCCCTTGTGATGAGAACTCTTAGGAGCGACTCTCTTAACAACTTTCCTATATGTCACACAGCAGTGTTAATTATGGTCATTATTATATCCCTAGTACTTATTTAACTTAAAAGTGGAAGTTTATACCTTTTCGCCACCTTTGTACAATCCACCCCCCAACCCGCCTCTGGTAACCACAAATCTGATCTTTTTTTTATGAGTTTGGTGGCTTTTTTGTTTTGTTTTTTTTTTTAGATTCCACATGTAAATGAGATCGTACAGTATTTGTCTTTCCTGGTCTGACTGATTTCACTTAGCATATTGCCTTCAAGGTTCATCCATGTTGTCGCAAAATACATTTTTATGGTTGAATAGTGCTCCAGTGTTTGTGAATGTGTGTGTGTGTGTGCGCGTGCGCACGTGCATGTGAACATGTGCGTGCGTGTGAACATGTAATGGATAAGGAGAGATAGATATATATATATCTCATATTTCACATATTGATTTCATTTGGATATATTCCCAGAAATTGAATTGCTAGGTCATATAGTGATATGGTAGTTCTCTCCTTTTTTTAAAAGATTTTATTGGGGAATTGGGGGAGGGGAACAGCGTTGGGGAATCGGGGAAGGGGAACAGACAAGTTGCTCTCTTTCTGTTCTTCAGTCTAGTTGTGGAGGACGTTGCTTCACTGGCCCATGTTGGTATCACCATTGCGCTCTTCTCGGGAGGCAGATCGGTCGCCCGTCTTTGGATGGTCGCTCAATGCGCCTATTGGCAGCTCACGCTGGCTGCCAGTCACTCACGCTGGCTGCTGGCCACTCACTGTAGCCTATGGCAGCCCACTGCAGCAGGGGCTGCAGCCTACACCGTTGCCAGGGCTCGCACAGCCCAGCTCCAGGTGGAGCTGTTGTTAGCTGTAGAGGGCAGTGTCACAGGCCCTCATACGTGGGATCTGAACCGGGGCCGCTGGCATCCCAAACCAGCTCTTAACCAATGCACCACTCGGCCGGCCCTTGGTAGTTCTCTTTTTAATTTTGAGGAGCCTCCATACTATTTTCCATAGTGGCTGCAATTTACATTCCTACCAACAGTGCACAAGGGTTCCTTTTCCTCCACTTCCATGCTAGCATGTGTTTTCTCTTGTCTTTATGATGATGGCCATTCTAACAGGCATGAGGTGATATCTCATTGTGGTTTTAACCTTTGGGAATTTTTTAAAGCAGAATTTGTCATGAGACAATTCTTAAAGGATGACTATTTGATAGAAAATTGAAATATTTGTTTTCGTTGAAAATAGATCTGGAATCAACCAGAGATCTAAATGACATATACAAATATGAGTCAAAGATGGTGTTTACAGGATTGCTAGGAGGTTAAAGTTAATCACCTCTTAGAACTATGTATATGTTTCCCTTATTGGTTTGCAAGTTAGTTGAGAGAAGTCTAAGGCCTCTTTATTTTCATCTTAGTATACATTACCTTGCCTAGCATATATTGGGTTGTCGAAAAAGTTATGATGCATTTTTGCAACGAAAAACATACAAAAAATATGTCATGACTTTTCTGACAACCCAATAGAAAATACTAAATGAATACTCAAATGAATTAAATGAACATCAAACCTGAGGAAGTTGAGATCTGAAATTTTTAGAATGAACTCTAATTAAATTTTTATTTGAGTTTAATAATTCTTATCCATATCACTTTTAACTTCTATCACTTCTGGTTAGGTTGTTAGAAGATCAGCCTTTGAGTTAATTTTCAACTTTAGACAGGGTTTATCCTATTTTTTAGAAAACAACACAATAAAACATTGGGTTCATGGACAAGAAATGCTTGGTGAACTATTTTGATAGATACTTTTCTTTAAATAATAAAAAATATACGGAATCATTTATGTATGGTAGAATGCTTCTAATTGTCTTATTTCTTTCAGAACTCTAAATATTGGACATAAAATAGGAAGAAATTATATTCAAAATACATAGTGTCTTTGGTTCTTTTAAACTCATGTTTTCTTTCTTTCTTTCTTTCTTTCTTTCTTTCTTTCTTTCTTTCTTTCTTTCTTTCTTTCTTTCTTTCTTTCTTTCTTTCTTTCTTCGTAGCTATTGTAGGACTTGGAAAATCATGTATACTGCAATCCCAGGAATGGTGGTATTGCCAACGCAAAACATTTTCTATTTACATATAAATATCCTCATTTAGCATGACTGAAAACCTTTCTCATTAATAATGAAGTGGCAACAACCATAACAATCAAATTCTAAGAGATACTAGATTAAAGTGACTGAGCATAACTTAGAATCAAAAAACTATTTTTCAAAAAATCCAGCCTCAGGCCGCTGAGTGGCATGGTGGTTAAGCGCTGGCTTGGGAAGCCAGATGCCTGGTTCAGGTCCCACATATGAGGGCCAGTGACACTGCCCTCAAAAAAAAAAAAAAAAAAAAAAAAAAAAATCCAGCCTGGTTCCAATATATAATCCTTTAAAAAGATATTTTGAAATACTGCCAGATCTCTGGCTATGATTTTGCAATCCGAGCCAAATAATTCATAAGACCTTTGGAGGAGAATATTGGAACTTTCTGCCTCATCCAGTGACACAGAGGGAGTGTTGATCTGTTTTCACTGCACTATCTATCTTTTGCTGAGAGACCAATAGTCTGAATTTGTAAAGTGACCCATAGAAGTCAATGAACGTTGTGGTTTCACATTAACCACAATATTGTCATTTCAAATGGAATGTACAAGTTCACTGCAGTCCATGTTAACCCTTTTATATCCTCAAAGCAGCAACAAGCCAGTTTATGCGGTCAGTTAAATGGCTGTTGACTTTCATTTATGTATGTTGTGTCATGCTCTTATTGAACTTGAAATATCTTGAAAAAACAAATCAGAACATTTAAAAAGTGAGCATGATTTATTTTGCAGTTGTTCATTTTTAAATTTAAAATGATAAATTTATGAATTTGCTATTTATTATTTGAATAAATATCATTTGAATATCAATTTCACTACAAGTTTAGCAGAATATTATAAGTTATTTTCCTCCTCTTAAATGCATTTTTTTAAAAATTTTATTTGGGAACAGCCATAGTTATTGGTTACACATTGCTTTCATTTCACAATGGCATAGTTGACTCCTTTAAGGAGGGCGCAGCTCACAGTGGCCCATGTGGGGATTGAACCGGCCACCTTGGTGTTATCAGCACCATGCTCTAACCAGCTGAGCTAACTGGTCACTCCCCTTTAATGCATTTTTGTATCTTCCATTTTTATCTTTACCCCCCTCATTGATGAAGAAGCATAACTCTATAAAACTG
Source organism: Aselliscus stoliczkanus (assembly GCA_033961575.1). Lineage (NCBI taxonomy): Eukaryota > Metazoa > Chordata > Mammalia > Chiroptera > Hipposideridae > Aselliscus > Aselliscus stoliczkanus. The sequence continues at coordinate 19,458,821 of CM066740.1, read as the reverse complement.
TTAAAGGACAGAAAGCATTAACTGAATGAGCAAGAGAAAGTATTTCTCTTAATTGAGTGAGCAAGAGAAAATCAGTATAGCTGATTTTCATGAAGTTTGTAATCCCTCAGTTAATGTAGTCAATGAATTATTATTTTTAAAAGAGATTCCACAAATCTTTGACTTCTATAAGTGATGATTTCTATAGAAGTAATTAAAAATAACCTGAGTAGTGTGTGGTTGGAAAAAGAATTATTTTGCATGTTTGAATCAAGTTCATTTTTACAGAGTATAAAAAAAAGTTCAAGAATCTACCAAAATTGTCCATTTAATATTAATACTTATAATTATTGGCTTTGTATTAATATTCTATCACTGTTACATTTTAAGAATCTAAAATATATGAGGTTAAGGATCTACCATTTGATCCTATAGTGTAGCTGATAAGAAAGTGCTCAGACACATCCCCAACTTTGCCAAACAAAGTGAATAGGGAAGTAGTTTTGCTTACATGAAGATGAAGATTTTTTGGGGAGTTCAAGTGGAATTAGTGACGCAAATTTACCAAAGGACCAAAGATGGAGGCCTCAGGGCCTTAGGTACCCAATTTCATTGCCTTGATGATGTTGATGGATGTTCATGGAGAGCATGGTTGCTGCTGAGTTGAGGCCAACATATGCCATCACTGCCTGAGCAGTATGTTGGGGTGTAAGCAGAGGCAGTGGGCCTATCCCACCGACTCCAGCATGAACTTAGAGCTGCCTCAGCCTTGCCTTTATAGGCTTCTAGCAACCCTTTTGGCCAGGTTCTGCCCCGTACCAGATGCGTCTCTGGTAATGAACATTTATGGAACCCTTATAGAACCTATAATGCATCACCACTGGTTAAGTGTTCCCAGCTCCAACTCCCCTACTCTGGAGCTAGAGAGATGGCAGGAATGGGATTCCTTAAATGGAATTGTGGGTGCGTGAAAACGAGGAACACGCGAAGTAGAGCATGGAGCCACTTACTGAGTTCCCTTGTTGAGTTGTTTCTAACGGGGTGAAGGGTAAGGCCTTGGAAACCTGGATGAGGCTGAGAGGATAAGAATATGAACAGGGTAATTGCCTTGTGTAATGTAATCTGCACATCCTTTAAGGCCCTGCTGTTGACACCTTCCTTAATTTGCCTCTTCCTTCTCCCATCCTGCCCTTCCATTGTCTGGGAGCTGCCAGCCCTATCCTCTGGGGACTTATATTGCATTTCTCTTATGACTTGTAGACTTAGTTTCTGATTATTTTCATTTCTCAATTGAGATATCCTTATGGAAGAGACCTTATCTTTATAATCTTAGTGCATAACATAATAAGTGACATATACTATACACATGATAAATGTTCTTATAGTGAATTGATACTCAAAATAACTATTTAAATGATTGCAGAGAGCACAGAAAGGACTGGATTGCAGTAAGTTTTTTCCTAAAAAGTGGTATATAAATATGAAGTATATTCTTTTACGAAATCAATAAACCCTGTTTGGTCAACACCTGGGAAAAATGATTGGCTAATGCCAAAACTATCAGAGGCGATTGTCAACAGAGAACATTGAATTAAAAATCATTCCACCAAGGAAACCAACTTTTTGAGATTTAAAAGCTGTCAGAGAGAGATCAGAGGAAACCAGATTTGCAAGAGTTTATAAAATAAAGGAAAACAAATCAAATCAGGCTTTTCTTAGAAAAGAGATCTCTTAAAAGACAAAAAAAGAAAAAGAAAGAAAAAGATTGTTTCTACTTTTACTCTGTTCCAGGACTTTTCTAAGCAATTCTAGTTTTTTTAAATAATAACTTTATTGAGATGTAACTCACATACCATAACATTTACCTATTTAAAGTATACAATTCAGTTATTTTTAGTATATTAATAAGGGTATGCAATCTGTATCACAATACATTTTAGAACATTTTTATTACACCCCCAAACCCCATGCTATTTTTTTTTTTTTTTTTGAGGGCAGTGTCACTGGCCCTCATATGTGGGACCCAAACTAGGGCCGCTGGCTTCCCAAGCCAGCGCTTAACCACTGCGCCACTAGGCCGGCCCAAACCCCGTGCTCTTTAGCTGTCACCTCCAAAACCTGATCTCCCACTCTCTCTCAGTCCAAGGCAGTCACTAATCTACTTTGTGTCTCTGTGGATTTGCCTGTTCTGGACACTTCATATTAATGGAATCATATAAATGGAATCATTTACTTGGCATAATGTTGTCAAAGTTTATTTATGTTGTAGCATGTAGTAGTACTTCATTTCTTTTTATGAATACATAATATTCCACTGAGTGGATATATGACAAGTTGTTTATCCATGCATCAGTTGATGGACATGTGGAATGTTAACTCCATTGGGCTATTGTGTGTAATGCTGCTCTGAACATTCAGGTATACATTTTTGTAAGGGCATATATTTTCTTTTCTTTTGGGTATGTACCAGTCCTTTCTTATTTCCCTGTGGTCAGCAGGTAAATAGTTTCCACACATACAGGCTAAGACCCTTCTGTAAATTCTGAGAGTTATCATCCTGAGCCTCGAGGCCCCAAACCTGTCAGTTAAGCCAAAATTCTACTCAACCTTCAAGGCTCATTTCGTTTATCTGTGCGTTCAATCAATAAATATTTATTCAATCCTTGTTATGTGCCAGGCACAGTGCTACATGCTGGGAATGCAATAGAAAACAACAACAATAACTAGTTGTTATCAGACCTTGTTTATATTTTGGACAAGTAAAATTCTGATTACATGTTGAAATGAAAAACGATGAACTAGGATTAGAAAATTTAGGTACCAATTCTATGTGCCCTTAGTCTGCTAGTATTTTATTATGTAACGTTGGGCAAGTATGGGATTCTTTAAATGTTTCCTAATCTGTGAAACACGTGTCATATTTTCTACCTCTTCAAACTATGAGGATTCAGTGTAATAATACACATGAAAACATTCTGTAATACATAACAAGTTACTAATTATTGTTCTTTGTGGTTAAGAGGGCAGAACTTTCTTGGATGGATCTTAGCTCTGCCACTTATTCACAAGATTGTTGTGAGGATAAAATAAGTTAATACATGTAAAATATTTAGCATAGTGCCTCGCACATAATTAGTACTCAATAAATATTAGTTGTTATCATTTATGAGGAAGATATAGAGTAGAATCTCTCTAGTTTAAATTTAATTTTTTTACACAAAACCCCTCTCTGCTTAAAAAATTCCTATTATTTCCCTTTCCTCAGTAACTAGCAGCAGATTTCACAAGTAAATAAATATTTCACAAAAAAATATAAACATTTCTAGTAGACGATCAGCCTCAAAGACTTGCCATGTCACAAAATCAGGGTTGTTGTATGTTGCAGAGCCAGTGATGAATGAGGCTGAAAAGTACCTCAATAAATGCATGAATGTTATACGTGAGATATAAAATATGCTTTACATCTTCCCAAGCTACCTTCTGGATAAACGTGGAGGTCACTGTAAAAATCCCAAGACTGAATATTTAACTCTGACAACACTTATAAAGTGTTAACAATTTTCAGATAATGTCCAAATCGTTTTTAGTATGTGAAACACCGATGACATTTTATTCCTTTCATTTTTTAATTTTCCTTTAATAAACTGTGTATTTAATTGCTCAAGGTGACCAAAATTCACTTATTAATATTACTAAAATTTATAAGCATTCATGGATGGCTAACCTAATTGGTTAGCATTCATCATGACTGGATACTATTATGGATGTGTGAACTTTGCCCCATTTACCAATCATGACCTGTATCCCCTATCTATTACCTATGTCCTCACCAATATATCACATTTATTATCATGAGAACAATCTGCACCTTCAAGGAACATATATTAACGATAAGGTGATACAACAAACAGATGCTAAATACAATAGCTTAAAAAACATAGATGTTTATTTTTCCCTCTTCTACCAAGAATTGTTCAGGGCCGCTGAGCTCCATGATCTCTCATGATCTGCATGAGATCATTTAAGGACCCAGCTACTGTACTTCCCTTCAGCTTGTATAAGCATCCTTTAGGACATTGCCATTTGCTTGGTCAAAGTGGGATTGTTCTCTATCGAGTTTCCTTCAGCTGGCAGGGGAAAAGAATACATGAGGAAACATGCCCAGTGTCTTAAGGCTTGGGCCAAGTAGTGGCGTTTATCACTTTTCTCATTCTATGGCTACACCTAACACAAAGGATGCTGGGAAATGTGGTCTCACTGAGTAGTCATGTGTATGGCCAGAAAAAGAAGGAAAATAGATTTGGGTAGACTGCTAGCAGTTTCCACTGAATACATTATTTTGTTGATTTGCAGAATTATGTCTCTAAGATAATTATTTCAATAAACTTTCTTTTACGGGTTCATAGTAATTTACACCATATTCCATTGATTGCTATTTTATCATCTATGTAGAGAGCAAAACTCTTGGTTGGCAGTAAAATACTCACCGATTTGGGCTGTTTTCTCGAACAAAGCCAAATAGCCCAGGAATCTTTTGAATGAAGAATACATTTTCTTCAGGGCTCAAGATGAATACTTAGTATTTGAGGATATAAAAGAATCTATAATAAATGTAAAACCACTTTGAAAAGTGTAATGCTTTGTATAAATGCAAGAGTGTTATTGTTACAGTATTATTATCACATAAGTGTTAGTAGTCTATTTTTAATAAGGTATTATGTATATTGGTTCAACAAGGAGTTGAGCTATATAAAGACAATTTGTGCTTAACCTTTCCAGTTCACTTTTTCATCTATCTTAAGAGAGTTTTTGTGCTCTGCAAAGGTGACTAAAATGTGATGATAAATATAACAGACTTTGTCACAGAAATGAATAATATAACAAAACCCTGTGTTTTCATTATCATAATCTACATATTTCTGCAATATTACTTTCTTCTTCAAACTCATAAAATTTCCTATATTGGTAATACACTAGTTTCCCACAAATTATTTCTTACAATTTGCTCTTACTCTTTTAGAAAAAGCTTTATTAGAATTATCTTTGTTTACTGTGATACTGGCTTTTCCACCCAAGATTCTCTTTATTGTTTAGTATGTCCTTTGGAGAAGTAACCCTTAATTTTCCTTTAATTCCATAGACAGTTCTCCTAATAAAAGGAGCTTGTTTGTCCTGTGGCTGTGTGCATATTCTAGTAGGTAAGAAGAAGCCTGTAAACATCTTGCTTCTTCTCAGGAAAAGAAAAAAAAATAATCCATTTAATTTTAAAATAACCAATTTATTTTTCTTGTAATATGCTCTATTATCATTGTTGAATGTTGTGATTGTTGTCAAACAATAATTACTTATAATTGCCTATGATTTCATTTTTGTACCCTTTATGTGGAATTTTCTCTCAATTTCCAGGAAAAATGAATGGGAGAGGAAATTTACAGTAATGAGCATACCTTGAATGCCCAGTAATATAAGATACTATTAGGAAAGTGAATTACTTAATTTTTTTTATTAATTTGGTAATTCCTACATATTAAAAGCCATGAAACATGAAGAAACCTTTGCCTTCAAAAGGCTCACATTCTAATCTTAAAAAAAATTGGACCATACTGAACAGATGAATAGAAGAAGTTAGTTTTGATCCTCATGGAAAACCGTTGCTTTTAAAAAGTACCTATCCTGACTCACAAAATATTAGCCAAGATCTTACTTGGGTTAATTTTATACACCACTCCTATTGTTTTAAGAATGTTTGTCCTCTACAAGTGTCTCTTCTTTCAAAAGTAAGCCCATTTGAGGATTACGGTAATCTTTGTCCCTGATTAAAATTTCTGTCCTTGTTGCTTTGTATTTTACCTTTCACAGTAGCTTAATCCACATTCTATGGGTTTGTGATTAACTCTGAATATGGAATCTTAGTGTCGGTTTCATATGTGCCTCATCCGAACATAAAGCACGTTTCTTTGTTTCATTTAAAATTTCTGCAGTAGCATTGATTTACCTCGCCTTTAGTTTTGTTCACTAAGCAGAGAATTTCTTTTGGATGTTTTTCCCCCCTTTCTTTCTTAATTGGTCTGCTCTGGAGGGTGATTTTGTGATTTTTTTTTTTTTCAAAGCACTGATCAGTGATTCATAAAACTAATTTTCTTTTTTTCCCTTACAATGAAAATAAGCAGTGACATTTAGCTATCTACAGAGCCTGCCTGGCCCTACTGTCCTCAGTGTTAAGATAACTGATTAGTTCCGCAGCCCTGCTGACCACCACCTCCTGGCATTCACCTATAATGGGCCATAAACTTGAAAGCCTCCTAGGCTCCATTCCGGGTCCCTGGGTGAGTCTTGCAGGGTGGAGGAGGGGCACTAAGCAGAATGAGTGAGAAACACTGACAGAATCACAGGGCGAACGGAAAAAAAAAGAACTTAAGAGGATTATAACAAGAAAGGAAGCATTTGTAGTCCTTGGAGGTGATGCCAGTCAGGATCTCTGAATGGCTAAGAAAAGAGAAATTTTCCCTGTCCACATGTAGGCCTTGGACAGGGAATTTCTTTTTCCATCTCATATCCTTCTATCTTTCCTCCTGAGAAGTGATGGTTCTGCATGTCAGGAGGGAAGGAAGGCATGAGGTCCAACTTTCAGGAAGGAAGCTTCCTGGAAAAGGTGGCTTTAACTTTACATTTTTCTGGGGTAGAAAAGGGCAGTCAGGAAAGGCTGAGTGTTAACCCCACAAGCTGATGACGTCTGAAAAAGGCAGGCCAACATGACTTGAGTGGAATGTAGAAAATTGCTATTCAACTGTGGCTATTCAATTTAGGGCGTCCTAAGAACGGGTTTTTCACAAAAAGCCTTGAACTTTCTGAAGGAAGGGCAGGCAACATGGATCATTTAAATGAAGATTTTTAATCCTGAAGTGTGTTTTGATCATGCTAGATTGTATAGTTCTCTTTTTTTTCATGAACATGTTACAAATATGCAGTGCTAGATAATACTGTAGTTTTGAATTTCAAAAAACATTACTAGACTTGTTACCAATCACATAATTTTCTCTCATCAGTCTATTTCTAGGGCTTATAATTTAGACAAATTTAGGGAAAAATAGTCAAAACTTTAAATATATATAGTTGTTGATTGTAGTGGTAAGAATTCTATTCTTTTTTTTAAACAACAGGAGAAATTTACTTAAGAATAGTGCCAAATACTTTAATGGAAGACAATTCATAAATAGTTACAGTATTTTAATCATTTTGAGGGACTGAGACAGCAGCAAAGAGGTAATTATTAAACACAGTCCTTCAATAACAGTGGGGTTTTGGGGTGGGGTAGAGAGAATTCCACTAGTAGCAACAACTAAAGGAATCCACATGAAAAAAAATCTTTATTTGGGACCATAACACTAACAGACTTGTATATTTGTATGACATGATCATTTTTTCTAGCTTTTGGTTTTTAATAAGACATATTTTTAGACCAATCTTTTATTTTTAGGCTCACAGCAAAATTGAGAGGAAGGTACAGAGATTTCCCATAACCCTTCTGGCTCCACAGATGCACAGCCACCCCATTATCAACATCCCCTATCAAGTGGAGCCGTTGTTACAAATGATCAACCTACATGAACACAACATAATCACCCCAAGTCCCTAGTTTACATTTTGATTCACTTTTGGTGCTGTACAATCTATGAATTTGGACAAATGTTTAATGACATGTATCCATTATTATGGTATCATACAGAATATTTCCACTGTGTAAAAATCCTTTGTACTCCACCTTTTCATCCTTTCTTCCCTTCAACCTCTGGCAACCACTGAACTTGTTATTCTCTCCATAGTTTGCCCTTTTCAATAACATCATATTGTTGGAATTATACAATATGTATCCTTTCAGACTGGCTTCTTTTGCTTAGATATATATACTTAAGTTTTCTCCATGTTTTTTCATGGCTTGATAGCTGGTTTCTTTTTTAGTGCTGAATAATATTCTGTTGTCTGGATGGACCACAGTTTATCCATTCACCTATTGAAGGATATCTTGGTTGCTGCCAAGTTTGTGCAATTATATGAGTAAATAAAGCTGCAATAAACATTTATGTGCAAATTATTATGTGGACATAACTTTCCAACTCTTTTGGGTAAACACCAAGGAGCATAATTGCTGGATTATATGGTAAATTGTATGTTTAATTTTGTTGGCAACCACCAAACTGTCTTCCAAAGCTGTACCATTTTGCGTTCCCAACAGCACGATAGTTCCTTTGCTCTACATCTGGTCAGCATTTGGTGGTGTCAGTTTTCTGAATTTTGGCCATTTTAATAGGAATATAGTGGTATTTCATTGTTGTTTTAATTTTATTTCCCTGATGACATATGATGTGGAGCATTTTTTTTTTTATATGCTATTTGCCATGTGTGTATCTTCTTTGGTTAGGTGTGTCTCTTAAGGTCTTTGGCCCATTTATTCACTGAATTGTTTTCTTATTCTGAAATTATAAGAGTTCTGTCTCTCTCTCTTTTTTTTTTTGATAACTGTCCTTTTGCAAATATTCTTCCAGTCTGTGCCTGTCTTCTAATTCTCTTGACATTGTCTTCTGCAGAGGAGAAGTTTTTAGTTTTAATGAAGTCCACTTATCAATTATTTCTTTCATGGATTGTGCTTTTAGTGTTGTATCTAAAAAGTCATCACCATACCCAAGGTTATCTACAATTGGTTTTCTCCTATATTCTAGGAGTTTTATAGTTTTCCCTCTGTTTAGTTTATACTATAAGAGTTCATAGGGCCGGTCAAGTGGCGCGGTGGTTAAGCGCTGGCTTCGGAAGCCAGCGGCCCCGGTTTGGGTCCCACTTATAAGGGGCAGTGACACTACCCTGAAAAAAGAAAAAAAAAAAGAAAAAAAAAGTTTATAGTTTTAGGTCTGTAATTAATTTTGAGTTAATATTTGTGAAGGGTGTAAGGTCTGTGTCAAGATTCCCTTTTTTGCATGTAGATATATTCATAAACATATATAATTGAGTACATTGTTGGCATTATTGTGAACAGCTATCTGTTAGATCAATTAAGAATAAAAAAAATGAAAGTTTTACTTTACCTTTACTTATTCTTCCTTTGGTGTTTTCCCTTTCTTTCTACAGATCCAATTTTGTGACCTGTAGTTTTTTCCTTCTCTCTGAAGAACTTCTTTTAGCATTGCTTATAAGACAGGTCTACTGACAATAAATTCCTTCAATTTTTGTTTGTCTGAGAAAGTCTTTATTTCTCCTTCATTTCTGAAGGATAATTTCACAGGGTACAGAATTCTGGGTTGGTGATTTTATCTCTTAACATGAAGCATTTCACTCCATTCTTTTCTTGCTTGCAAGGTTTCTGAGAAGTTGGATGTAATTCTTATCTTTGTTCCTCTGTGAATAAGGTTCTGGCTTCTTTCAGGATTTTTTTTTTTTTTTTGAGGGCAGTGTCACTGGCCCTCACATGTGGGATTCGAATCGGGGCCGCTGGTGCCCCAAGCCAGCTCTCAATCGCTGCGCCACTCAGCCAGCCCAGGATTTTTTGTTTTTTAATCTTTGATTCTTTTGTAGTTTGAAAATGATATGAGTAGATGAAGCTTTTGTGGTATTTATCTGGTTTGATGTTCTCTGAACTTCCTAGAGGTGTGGTATGGTACCTGGCATTAATTTGTAGCAATTCTCAGTTGTTATTATCTCAAATATTTCTTCTGTTCCTTTCTCTCTTCTTCTGATAGTCTCATTTCGCATATGTTACACTTTTCTAGTTACTTCACAGTCTTGATTAGTCTGTTCTATTATTATTATTTCTAAAGTCTTCGTTTTCTTTGCTCTGTTTTTAAGGATACTGTTGACATATTCTCTAGTTCAGAAATTCTTTCCTGAGTTATGTCCAATCTACTAATAAGCTCATCAAAGTTATTATTCATTTCTGTTATAATTTTTTTTAAAAAAATCTCTAACAAGATAGGTTCCTTCTTAGGATTTCCCTCTTTCTGCTTACATTGCCCATTTGTTCTTGCATGCTGTCTTCTTTATCCATTAGATCCCTTAGTATAGAAATCACAGTTGTTTTAAATTCCTGGTCTGATAATTCTAATATCCCCGGCATGTCTCTTCTGATGCTTGCCCTGTCTTTTCTAATTGTGTTTTTTGCCTTTTGGTGCCTTGTACTTTTTTCCCGATAGCCAGATATGATGTACCAGGCAAAAGGAACTGCTATACATAGGTATTTAGTAATGTGGTGATGAGGTTTGCAAGGGAGGGGAAGGATTCTACAACCCTATCATTAGCTCTCAGTCGTTTAGTGAGCCTCTGCCTCTGGACTGTGAACTTTACGAGAGTTTCTCAGGTTTTTTTTTTTTCTTCCCTTTTGGTAGGACGGGTTGGCTACAGTGCTCTCTTCCCCCGGGTGACTTAGGCTCTGATAATAACTCCAACAGGTTAGGCTCAGGTTAACGAGCCTCCCCTGTGTACAGGCTTGTTAAGAACAGAGTGCTCAGGTCTATTTCAAAATGGTTCCTTTTCTCCTCCCCCAGCCAGAAGCATGAGGGGATTTTTCTCTGCTACTTACTGTGGGAACCTGATGGAGCTCCTGGAAGTAAGTCTCTCAATACTCTAGGACCATTTTTATAACTGAGTTCCCCCTGGAGTTTTAAATCTCAGACTTTTCCACACTGAGCCTCTAGCAATTTGTCAGTTACAGTTCAGGCTTCCCTCCTCCAGCACTGGTTCCTGCCGTCATTTCTGCTTGCGAGTCTGCACTCCGGGAAGCAAACTCCCTGTATTTGCCTGGCTGTCTCTCCAACCTCAGAGGCAACGGTTTGACCTATATCCTCCTCCTCTCATGGATCCAAGAAGAATTGTTGAATTTTCAGTCTGTTCAGCTTTTCACTTGTTGTTAGGACTGAATGGCAAATGCCAAGTTCCTTACACGCAGAACCAGAAATCTCCAGGTATTCTGGTCATTTTGAAGAGCATGTAATTGAGAAACTGCCCTGTGGGTGTAAAAGTCCTGTGACTATATTAAACCGTGAAGGTAAGAAAGGCATATTTCTTCATATTCTGCTTCTGTGCTGTCCTCAGGAAGTCTGGTCAAAGAAACTGCCAGAGAACTTTACAAGTAGTGTGTCAGATGGTTCTGCGTCTCCGTCCTCGTGTGTCCCTGGAATGAATGCCTTGACAGGGGATTAACACAGCAACTTGACGCCAGCACATCTGCTATGTGCAACTGGTAAGTCTCATACCCTTCAACCACAGTGAGAGAACTTCCCAACAAAAGATACGTCTTAAGGTAAAATTTCTTAAAAGCCGCTTTCAGAGTGTATTCTTATTGCGTCCTGGCTCTGGAGAAAGATGGTTAGGATGGAGGCAGACTTTGAAGTGCAGCCCCTGTAATTATTAAATGGGACAGGCTCCAGGGGGTGGACATGGAACAGCATGATCCACACACGGGCCTGGCGAATCGGCTTCAGGGATAATCTACCAAACTTGTGTTGGCTTGTCCTGGATGGTCTACCTGATCCTTGTATACTAAGTAGCTTAAATGTAATAAGGTGTGACGGTGTTAGTTCAGGTGGGCTCTTAACTACAAATCCATCAGCTTGGTTGTGGTCATTGCCAGAAGCCACAGGACATAATGATCAGTGAATTGTACTTGGTCAGCGATTAGGCAGTGCTGCAGCTGAAACTGAGATGGAACTAGAACTTCCAGCCTTTGTGATGGTACAATCTGGCACCAGCCTCCTACCTTTCTCATTTTATTTTGTATGATTTCCTCCTTAGGTGGGCAAGCGACTTTGCTCCAGCTGTTTGCATTTCTCCCAGATTTTGTGTGCATAAGTCTATCCATCCCATCAATAAGTCTCAATTCTAAAGTCACCTTCTCAGAAAGGTCTGCAACTAGTGTGGCACTTCTCCCATCTCTCATCCCCAGTCATAATCAAATCACTCTTTTATTTTTTTTCATGGCATTTATCACTCTGAAAATTCTCTATTATCTTTTGTTCCCCTTTCATTTTCTTTGATGGTATCCCCTACTAGAATGTAAGCTCCATGAAAGTTTAACCTTACTTAGTTAACACCATATCCCCAGCATCCAAAACAGTACCTGGCACTTAGTAAGAACTTGATAAATATGTGTTTAATGAGTGAATAGAAAGAATTCCCATCCAGATTAACCCTCATTAACTCTATGTCAATGTCCCATCCGTGCTTTTCTCAGCTGTCACATTGGATCATACATGCTGAAACCATCCAGACCCTTCTAAACTTAAACAGGTATTATGTACCTCAGATTCCCCCTTCAGATGGGGGATGCAGTGGTCACCCGCCCAGCCCTGGGTTCTGTACATCATTCTTCTGATTCAGGATAGAGTCTTGTAGGCTGCTCTGAGATCTGGAATTCGGTGTCCCCAAATGATCTTGAGGCTCTTCAGTGGTTCCAGGTCACAGTTATGTCCTCCTCCATTGGTCCTAGTTCTCAGGACTATTTGCTGCTTGTTTTCTACCCACACACACCCCATCTCTCTAGCACAGGAACTGAAGCTCTCCCTTGACAACGAGCCAGTTCCAAATGGACAAAACGCATAGATGACAACCATCTGCCATCACTGGCTCTCTCTCCTTCCCAGCAATCTCTGCGTCCCACCCCCACCCCCTATTAATTACTGCTTGACAGCCCAGAAGCTGCCTGTAGGTTGGGGAAACCAATGCTGTTACTGAATGCCTGCTCCGAATTACTTGTCTTTGGAGAGAAGGAAAAGAGTAGATAGTAAATAGCTTCAACAAAGCTTGAAGTTCTTGCTTTGCTTTTAGAGTACACATTTCTTGCATTGCATATACTTTATTGTAAATGCAGTGAATACATGTGACATTGATCTGATCAGAAGTCGAACAAATTGACATTGGAATTTTTGATTTCTCATTTCTCTCCCTCTTGCTTACATTTTATTTATGCTTGTACCTTAAGAATCTAAATGTATGCTTGCTGATACCTTTTCTAAAATCCAACCTCTCTTGATACCAACCCCTTTATGGACTACATGAACAAGCTTGTTTGGCCACTGAAGCCGCAGGTGGAAGGGAAGAGAGTGGAGTTAGGGTATATACTTTTCTATCTCCCTCCCTGCTGGCTTGCCAAGTAGTCCACAGCTCCTGCCTCAAGGACTCCCACAGCTGCTCCTCCTGAGCCCTAGTACCTGTTCTCCCTCTTGCCCCATCAGGCCTGGGGTGGGCATAGGACCCCACTGTTGCTACCCTCAGGGGTGCCTCCCCCTTGTTGGTTTCTCTTTTCTTATGACTGTGTAAATGGTTGCTTTATTAAGCTTTTTCTAATGATCTGCTCAAATGCTTCATTTGTTCTGCTGAGACCCTAAGAACATTGGGGACGAATTAGGATAAAGGTATTATTGCATTGGGTATGGTATATGTGTAAACATTTAGAAGAAAACATAGAAAATCTTCCAGGCTTAGGACTAGTGGAAGTGTTCTTAGACGTGACACCAAAAACCCAATCCATATTAAAAAAATTAATAAATCGGGCTTCCTTAATATCTCTTGTTCAATAAAAGACCCTCTTAAGAGGATGAACAGTCAAGCTACAGACTGAAAGAAAACATTTGTAAACTATTTGCAAACCATATATCAATAAAGAACTCTCAAAACTCAAAGTAAAAAAAAGCAAACAATCTAGTTAGGATCATAATGGCTAAAATAAAAAATAGCAATGACACCAGATGCTGGCAAGGATGCAGAGAAACTGAATAAGTCATATATCACTGGTGGGAATGAAAAGTGCTACCTACACACTGGGAGATATTTTAGCAGTTCCTTAAAAATATAATCTCACCACGCAATCCAGAAATGATAGTCCTGGACATTTTACCCCAGAGAATAGGAAATATATGTCCATACCAAAATGTCTACAGGAATGTTCCTAGCAGCTTTATCTGTGATAACCAAAAGTTGGAAATAACCCATATATCTTTCTATGGATGAATAAATGGATAAATAAACCGTGTTTCATCCATCCCATGGAATACTACTCACCAACAAGAAAAAATCAACTATTGAAATACATACATAACTTGGGTAGATTTCAAGACAATTATGCTGAATGAAAAAAAAAGTTACAAATAAAATTTATATAGTGAATTGATCAATTTATGTAATCTTGAAATAAAATACATATAGAAAAGAGGTTACTGATTGCTAGGGGTTAGGGACAGAGCTTGGGAGGGAGAGAGCTGGTATGATTATAAAGGTACCACTAGGGAGCTTTGTGGTGATGAAACATTCTCTACCTTGATTGTGGTGATAGTTATACAAATCTACACGTGATAAAATTCTATGGAATCTCTCACATCTCCTCCCTCACTACCTCCCCATCCTCCCGTCCCATCCTGGAGTACCTGTCAAAACTAGAAATCTGAATAAGGTTGTATATTGTACCAGTGTCAGTTTTATGATTTGGGTATTTATTATAATTACGTAAGATATTACCTTAAAGGGAAAATGGGTGAAAGGTACATGCAACCTCATTGTAGTTTGGTAATATCTTGTGAGTCTATAATCTTTTTTAAAAAAATCCAAAATTGGGACCTTTAGCTTGGTAAATAAGGTGTTTTATTTTTGTTTTTTAAAATTTATTTTGTTCAATTACAGTAAACATTCAATGTTTTGTATTAGTTTCTGGTGTATAGCATAGTGGTTAGACATTTATGTAATTTATAAAGTGATTCCCCCCAATAAGTCTAGTACCCACCTGGCACCATACAGAGTTATTACCATATTATTGACTATATTCTCTATGCTGCACTTTACATGTGACTATTTTGTAACTAATAATTCGTACTGCTTAATCCCTTCATCATTTTCACCCAGCCCCCCAATTCCCTTCCTATGTGGCAACCATCAGTTTGTTTTCTGTATCTTTGACTCTGTTTCTGTTTTATTTGTTCATTTATTTTGTTTTTTAGATTACACATATTAGGGAGATCATGCATTTATCTTTTTCAATCTGACTTATTTCACTTAGCATTATATCTTCTAGGTCCATCCATGTTGTTGCAAATAGTAAGATTTCATTTTTAGGGCCAAGTAATATTCCATTTCATATATGTACTATATCTTTATCCAGTCATCTATTTATGGGCACTTAGGCTGCTTCCATGTGTCAGCTATTATAAATTGTGCTGCATCCTGAACATAGGGGTGCATGTATCTTTTTGAATTAGTGTTTTGGGTTTCTTCAGATAAATACCCAGAAATGGAATTGCTGGGTCATAAGGTAGATCTTTTTAAAAAATTTTTAAGCAACCTCCATGCTGTTTTCCATAGTGGCTGCACCAATTTGCAATCCCACCAGCAGAAGACGGGGAGAAAATCCCTTTTCTCCACATCCTCACCAACACTTGCTGTTTGTTGATTTATTGATGAGAGCCATTCTGACAAGTGTGAGGTGATATCTCATTGTGGTTTTGATTTGCATTTCTCTGATAATTAATGATGTTGAGCATCCTTTCATATGTCTATTGGTCATTTGTCCTCTTTGGAGAAATGCCTATTAAGGCCCTCTACCCATTTTTTAATTGGGTGGTTTGTTTTTTTTTTGGCGTAAGGTTGTATGAGTTATTTATAAATTTTATTTATCTTTCAAAGAACCAGATCTTGGTTTTACTGATCTTTTGTATATATTGTTTTTTTTCTCTAGTTCATTTATTTCCACTTTAATCTTTATTATTTCCCTCTTTCTACTCACTTTGAGCTTTTTTTTTTATTGTTGTTCTATTTCTAGTTGTAAATATGTTGTTTTAATCTTTAGCATGGGGGAGGTGAGGAGATGAGGGTAATGTCACAAGCATTTTGCAATTAGCTGTATGTCATTGCTAAGCTGTGTCCATACTTATTAAATTAGCAGTAGGACTAAAATCAAGGTTCCAGGAGTCCCAGTGGGAAGATTTATTTTCAATTGTTGTGTAGCTTAAAAATTTGAACTTTTTTTTTTTTTTTAAGATTTTATTGGGGAATTGGGGGAGGGAACAGTGTTGGGGAATTGGGGGAGGGGACCAGCCAAATTGTTCTTCAATCTTCCTTGTGGAGGGCGCCAGTCGCCACCTGGCTTCCTGTCGGCAACTCGTGACCTCTAAGCTCAAGGTGCTATGTTCAATCTTAGTTGCGAGTGGGCGTAGCTACCATCCCCTGCTGCAGAAGTCGAACCAGCAGCCTTGTTGTTTGTTAAGAGCGCACTCCCTATCCACTGAGCCATCCGGGCCACAGCTCAGATCAAGGTGCCGAGTTCAATCTTTAGTTGCAGGTGGGTGTAGCCCACCACTCAACAGACAATCTTGTTGTTATATCAGCTGAGCCATCCTGCGACCTGTTGGCAGCTCAGCAACAGCTCAGCTAAGGCACAGCGTTCGCTGGCCCATGGGGGAATCAAACCGGTGGCCTTGTTGCTCAGAGGACGTGCTCTAAGCCAGCTCTTAACCAACTGAGCCATTTGGCTGGCCCCCAAATTTTGAACTTTTTTTTTTTTTTTTTTTTGAGGGCAGTGTCACTGGCCCTCATATGTGGGACCCGAACCGGGGCGCTGGCTTCTGAAGCCAGCACTTAATCACCACGCACTCGGCGGGACCCCCCCCTTTTTTTTTTTTTCAAAATTTGAACTTTGAAAGGCGTGTTTTTCATACATCATCTCTTCATGGAAGCATTTCCAAGAAGGACATAAAATCTACAGAACATTTTCTTGCTCTACAAATGTAAAATTTCTACTTTAAAATGCTAGTTATTTGCTGCTTCAGAATATTCAAACTTGTACAGAGACTTCTGCCATCTTCAAGGAGCCCTGGGGACACTTAGAGTTACTATGAAGATGTCACCATCCAGTTTAACACTCTCTCCACTCAGCTCTAATCTTCTCTTTGGTCATGGCTGTTGTGGTTGCCAGCTCTGATATTTTTCTATGATAATCAAAATGACAGCAGTTACAAACATGCTATGAAGAGAACACAGGAGTGGTAGATTCACAACTGAGCAGTGTGCGGTATCTTAAGAGGGGATGTAGCTGGTGTCAGTTTGATGCCATTCAGAGTGACAAACTTCTCTCTTTGGTTACAGACCGAAGGAGCTTGGATTTCAGGTCAAATCACTGACCCAGGGTTTGGACAAGATAGAAGGTAGACAACATTTCAAATATCTTATTAGTTCAAATAAAAAGGGGGAGGTGGGCCAGCTGGGTGGCGCATTGGTTAAGTGCTGGCTTGAGACGCCAGCGGCCCTGGCTCAGATCCCACATGTGAGGGTCAGTGACACTGCCCTCTACAGCTAACAACACCTCCACCTGGAGCTGGGCTGCGCGAGCCCCGGCGACGGTGTAGGCTGCAGCCCCTGCTGCAGTGGGCTGCCATAGGCTACAGTGAGTGGCCAGCAGCCAGCGTGAGCTGCCGATAGCCGTGGTGAGCGACCATCCAGAGGCTGGCGACTGACCTGCCTCATCCGGGAAGAGCGCAATGACGATACCAACATGGGCCAGTGAAGCAACGTCCTCCACAACTAGACTGAAGAACAAAAGGACAGTAATTTGTCTGTTTCCCTTCCCCGATTCCCCAATAAAATCTTAACAACAACAACAAAAAAAGTTAAATGGAAATAATAACTACCTCATAGGATTATTAAAAAAAAAAAAAAAAAAAGGGGCCGGCCAAGTGGCAGTGGCGCGGTGGTTAAGCGCTGGCTTGGGAAGCCAGCGGCCCCGGTTGGGGTCCCACATATGAGGGCCAGTGACACTGCCCTCAAAAAAAAAAAAAAAAAAAGGGGTAGGCATCAGTCTGATTTCATTACAATTATATGCAGTACTTCCCAAAAGCCTAATGTAATATTTCCATATAGCTCTGTTTCCAAAAATAGATAAGAAAATATGTGATAGCATTTTAGGTATTTACATATGTTATTTTCATCATGCAAATAATTCCTGACAATTTTTAGAAAGGCCTCAAAAAAATTCCCTAAAATGTCTTCCCAAAGCCTGGGGTTCATGTTTTGCCTGTACGGCCCCATTCAGGAGTGCTCTGCAGTGCTCGATACTAATGTGCTTTCTAAAAAAATGGTAAATATTTCCTTGCAATCTTTTCTTCTAGAGATACATATATTCCTCTTTTTAAAAAAACTATACCCATATTTTGATCCATCCAAGTTATAAATAACATATTTTCTGAACATATAAATAGAACCCAAAACTTAAGAAAGAGTTGCTATGTTCTTATTTTATAAAGAGATTTTATGACATAACGAAAGAATACCTGGATTAGGAAAGAGGCATCTTTGTCATCTGTGTGACTGTAGGTAAGTTATAAACTCAGTAAGTCTTGGTTTTCTTATGGGTAAAACCTACTGTCACAGTTTTCTGAAAGGATGAATGAGATCTTAACTGTGGAAGGGATTTGAAATGTGAAGTACCTACTTTAGGATTAACTGAAAAATCAGAAGTTATTGGTGTTGACAGAGATTGGATTTACATCTTCCCAAATGTGGTTCAGTTCTTTGTCATATAGGTTTGTTCCATTTTTAATTTTGTTGCTCATCTTTTAACATTTTGTAAAGCTGGTTTGAGGACAGCAAGTATAGTTTTCTACAACATGACACAAAGAAAATACTCTATGTGTCATAGTAATCTTTCATTGGTTTATGGACCCAAAATTCTCCAGAGGAACTCACAAATCCCCGTAATGTTTCTAGATGCCAGATTTTTCATTTGAAACTCAGATTTAGTTGACAGATGTGTAAAAATCACATGTAGCCAAATGACTCCTTAGTCAGTACAAATCTGACAATGCTAAAGACTGGTTATTTCAGCTAAGATTCACTGGCGCCTCTACCCAGACCAAGCTTTCCAAATCTCATGCTACAGATTAATGTTATTTTATGCTAATGCCAATGCTTTGCTCCCCAATTTCATATCTTTAAAACATCGTGCCCCTTTCAAATACAAACACTGACATACAAAGAGGGCTCTTTCGAGGAAGTCAGAAGAGATCAATAGCTGTGTTAAATTCCTCAGTAGTGTAGGTGAAACTGTGTTTTGGAGATTTATGTACAGATCAGACTGGGAGAAAGTTTCTATTTAGAATAATAAATGATAAAATCTTAAAACATAAGAATTAACTGGACATTAAATATTGAGTCTCCAGCTGTGCCCTGTCACTAATAAAGAAGATGACCACTGGAGGTCAATTGATTTGCCCAAGGTTTTACAGATAGTGGCTGGTAGAGCTCCAATTTGAGTGCTCTTTCCGTTATTATTATGCCTTAGATAAAAATGTTAATTGTATTTTGGTAAGGCACTTTCTGGTAAGCAGAAATTAAGAAATTACATAAATGCGAATAGGAGGGATATTAAATATTAAGATGATATTAAGTGATATTAAACATTAAGTTATATTACTAAGGGTTTTTTAGAGAAACAGAACCAACAGGAGGCAGAATATATACATACATAATAAGGAATTGGCTCACACATTTATGGAGACTGAGAAGTCACAGGGTCTGCACTCAGCAAGCTGGAGACCCAAGTTAGCTGAAGGTATACTTCCAGTCCTAGTCCACGGCCAGAGAACCAGAATAGCCAATGGTGCAAGTTCTAGTCCAAGTCTGAGTTTGAAGGCAGGAGAAGACTCCAATGTGCCAATATAAAGACAGTCAGGGAGAGAGAGTAAATTTTCTCTTCACTTTTTGGTCTAGTCAGGCCTTCAATGGATTGGATGAGGCCCACCGACCTTGGGGAGAGCCATCTGCTTTACTCAGTCTGCCAATTCAAATGCTCATCTCATCCAGAAACATCCTCCCAGACACACCCTGAATAACATTTAACCAAATATTGGGTCACTCAGATATATTTAAATTAACCATCAAAAAAGTGGGCAAATCCCTGAGTTTTTGTTTTCCATTTCATAATGATGGTAATGACCTATAAGTAGGATAGTTATTTTATAGGAAATAACTCCACATATTTTGCATTCCTACCTTTTTGCCCTTTGTATAATTTCAAGGTATTTTTTTCCCCTCTTCTCTCTAAGTGGAAAAAATAAATGATACTACATGGAAAATTTCATTAGCTTGATTTTTCTTCAAAATTCTCTTATTCTTCCTAAGTGATATTAGATATTTTTTGGTGACCAGAACAAATAAATGTTTCAATTTGTAGTGCACATACTCTGTATCAAACATGTACTAGGATATATATCAAAGAAGCTTGGCCTTAAATAGAGTAGATGTTTTATATTTATAAATCTTTAAATGATATCTTCCAGTCACTTTCAAATCTCTGGATTTTTAAAAATAACTATGTGTGTAAAAAATTAAATTACTTCCAAAGGCCAAGTAAATAATGTAAATTAGGGATGCCTTCTGAAGTAAGTAATAGGGAGCAGTGGGGAGTGTGACAAACAGGAAAACACATGCCCTGTCTGTAGGGGGTGGTCTCTAATCAGTTCCAGTCCTGTCTAGCCATGTGGGAATGTGAGTACAGCATGGAAAATTCATGAGTTTTTTAAAAGAAGAATTTAAAGTGCTGTATTTTTATTTTTTATTTAAAGTTGCAACTAATTCTAGTTTTTAAAAAATGTTCAGACTAAACTAAACACACTTGTCATTGTATCTGGCCTATTGGATCTTCACTTTTAGACAGCTGATCAGAAGCATTTAATTCCCTGCTATAAAATTCCTTCATGACAAATAGAAGGCAACAAGACCAACTAAGAGCAGCTGCTAGACAATCACGCAGGTCCAGCCTTTAATTATTTATCCTCTACATAATTACATGATTCAAATTCATGATTTAGGAAAATGATACATTCCTGTAAGCCATGGGTCTCAAGACCTCTAAAGCAAATTTTGAATGAAATCCTCAGAGCCAAGTGTTTCCTGTATTTGGGATCTGGGTTACCTAGTCTTAATTTGGAGGCCCCTCTCTGGTCCTTTCTATTCTCGTCCAGTATCTCATGGCTTCATGGCTTCCCTCTGAAGAAAACAACCAAAGAGATTAACCCTCTCATCATAGAATTTCAGCTGCTATTTGGCTATAAATGGTAGGATTTTTCACAGAGGGCAGGCACTGCCAAGTTCGCCAATACATATGGCTGGTTTGGTTAAGGTAAAATCATAGCCTTGACATAGTCTGTATTTTCATTCATTAGTGAACTTTTTTAAAAAACCCAAATAGTCTATTTATTTACAATTTATTTTCTTTGCAAGGATAAAAATCAATCTAGGAAAAAATGGTTAAAAAACTAATTATTACAATATAATTTATCATTATGAGAAAGAAATTTCCCTTCCAGAATACTCTATCGTGTGTGTATGTGTGTGTATGTATGTATTTCTATCTAGGATTATTACTCTTACCAGTAATAGCTGGTTTGATGCAAAAGCTATTTAACAACTTACCACAAAAGCTGAAAACTTCCCTTAGGTTAAATCCAACAGTCTCTGCTGGATTTATCACCTTATAAGAGCTGTTCTCAAATTTTGAATGCAAGATTATCCATGTAAAAGCTTGTCTCCAGTGGTGGCTGCCAACAGTTCTATCTCTATACATTCATGCTGCTCCTTCCATCAAAAGGTGAAGTCTTGTTTCCTTTCCCTTGAATCTGGGCAGTCCATGTGACTTTTATTTGCCAATAGAATATAGCAGAAGAGTCTTTGAGTCAGTTCAGGGAGTAACCCTTAAGATACCCAGCAATTTCTGCTTTCATGATCTTGGAAACCAGCTGTCATGTCAAGAAGCTCAGGCTATCCTACTGAAGAGTGAGGGAACATGGGAGAGAGAGAGATGCCACATGTAGAAGCACTGGGATGCCCCATCTATGGTCAGCACCAATGCCCCAGGCTACATGAGACCTCTGTGGATGATTTAGCCCAGTAGATCTCCCAGCTAAATGCAGCTATCTGAGTATAAGGGAAAGCTGCTGCCATCATGTGGAGCCCAAGTCTAGCCAATCCACAGAACTGTAAGAAAAAAAATCATTATTTTAAGCCATGATGTTTTGGGATGGCTGGTTATACAGCCATAAATAACTAAAACAACTTGCTTGTTATTAATACTAATACTTTGGCATCTTCCAAAGAGTTTCTGACTCAGTAGGTTTGGATGAGGCCCAGCGATCTGCTGCTATTTTAGCAAGATCCTGGAGTAATTTAAATGCCAGTAATTCAAAAGCCAGGATTAATTCAGAACCATTGTACAGGACCATTACTCTGAAACACACCCATAGAGTGCTCAAGAAATTTGGTGTCAAGTATGAAGAAGATATTAGAATTTTTGTTTAGGTATTTCCTTGGTCTAAAAAATTATAAAGAAATTAAGCTTGACTATTCATATCCTATATATTAGGGGGTCATGGTATTCATAGGACATGCTATTCTTCAAATAGAGGGGGACTTCTAACACAAGGAGGGGTTGCCATTGTCTTCTTTCATTTCTTTCAGAGCATTGCAGTTTACATGTGTCCCTTGAAAGCAGATTTATGGATTATGGTATGCTAGCCTAAATAACAGAATCTTCACAATACTTAGTTACTAAGATGACCATGGACATCTCTTATGCTGTACAGAAGTTCAATGGTTATTTTGAGACAAAACGCTTGGAACAGTTGTCAAACTAAAGATTAATGGTGCATTTTTTCTTTTACAAATACAAGGTTTGAAATTTGCTGTGATAAGTAACTATGAGTAAAATCATACGTAATAGAAAATCAACACATATACACACTCACTCTGTACCAACAAAATAGAGGCAGTTTTTACAATTAGTGAAAAAAATCTCTTTTTTTAAGGATTATTTTAAAAACAGATATTGGGAAATGTTTCCACTGTTATATAGTATTGCATAAAATGACATATTGTCTAAAGAAATGCTTATTTTGTAAAACTTCAAAACTTTGAAAACAAAAAATCTGTTTTAAAATCTTCCAACTTGAGAGTTTCCATGTGTTTGAACACATTTGTGATTAATTTGCAACAACTGTTGGAAATTAGAGGAGATGAAAATTTCCTAGCTGAATTTTGCCAAAAAACTTTGTATAATTTTAGAGTGGGATTGAAAAATGAGCATCATGACTTAGTAAGTGCAGCCAAATGATGCATTTCTCCCATTTGGGATATTCATATGTTTATGGAAAATCTTTTTCACTTATAAAAACTATGTATCAAAAGAAAATGAGCTTAGAAGCAGATTTTCAAATCCTGTCACAAGGATTTGAAGACTTGAAGTATATTATTATGTAATAATTAAATTAGTATTATCTCTTTAGTCAGAATCATGTTTTTAAAAAATACTATTGACCAATAAATATTTTAAAATATTGTACGCTTCATTATCTTATTCTAAAAAAATTCCTATTTTTATGTTTTAGATGTGCATAATACGACAGTACATATAGATAATTTAAAAGTAAAGAAATATATGCCTATTCACTGTTCTTACTTGAACATTTTTGTTCATGAAACATGCTATCTAAAGAAGTTTGGAAACCAAAGTTCTAGAATATCATGGATATTCTATGGTATCTTCCAAGCGTATGATTGTGAGGGAAGTAACATATTTCTGATTGTCCATTGGTGAAAGTCTATAGAGCAGGAACATAATTTTAGGCCTTTTGTAGGTAAGAGAGTGGGGTTTTGGCTTAGATTCATCTCCTGGAAGATCACTTGTATTTGATGCTTCTAGAATCTATTCTCAAATAACATAGATGTATATATATGGCACCTTACAAAGATTCTATTTAGTATATACTGAAAAGGATAACACATTTATGAATAGGTCAGCTGCTTCTTCTGTAGTCTAGAATTGATATTTAGTTCTCTATCTTGAAAAACAGACCAAAGGATAATGAAACCTGACAAAACTGACTTTTTAAATTCTACTTCCTTCCCTTACCCCTCTTTTTTTTTTCATCCTGAGGTTGGGAGAAGCATTATATGGGATGAAGCATTATAACTTCATCCAGCAGAGTTTCCCAGTCACTTAAGCCTTCTGGAAGGGAACCCACTTGTTTCTCATTCTTGCTCTCTGGGAGAGCAGAGAGGCAGCATTTCAGTATTAAGCACTTTTTCACCATGTGGTGTGTGATAAGTACATCACTTAACAGTGGCACATGCTTGTAGGTAAAAGTATACTTCAGTAAGTGGAATGAAACCTTGCTGAATTGTGCTGAAGCAATTTAGGCCTTTTATTCCACTTCAGTATTAGGGAATTTCACTATAAGCAACTTTACAAAGGGGGAAACTATAGAAAAACACACTCTGTGGTAAGCACTTTAGATGGCTTATATGTAGTCTTGAAATATAAGCCTTCTTTCTTTTAATTTACTATCAAAGGAACTTTCCCTTGATATTATAGATGTTGTAAAATTGAAAACCAAAAATGCTAAATTAATATAGGTGAAATGTATGTTATCTTCATAGTAAAAGGTATAATGTCAATAGAAATACCCTTAGAAAATACTTTCATTCACACTTTATTACTTTTGTGTTTTTTAATAATATAGTTAAATAGGTGTTACAGTTCACCCTATACATATTTTAAAACCACCCACATTATTAGCATTTTATCACCTAAATGTGTTAAATTACTATTAGTTATTTACACCCTCCACCTACCTCAGGCCTTTTTAGGAACATGTTTATGATTTGTTTTGTGGTGGGGCTAAGGGGTGAAGATATAAATTACAGAAATTTCTTCAAATAAGAAAGGGAAAGAGAAACTAAAGCAGGGATCAGAAGGAAGATTTAGGTGACAAGAAGGAAGAGAATCTGAGGGATTTCAAAGAAAGAAAAGGGATTGAGGGTGGTAGGAGGGAAATAATTTTAAAGATTTGTTGTGTCATCTATTATGCAAAACTCTCTCAAAACCTTACGTAACATTCAGCTGCTGGACCATGCTTTCAACGTGTTTATATTTATGATTCTGGGTGTATGTGTGAAGTTGGCTTTAAGGTGTCAATGGGTTTTAAAAGATGGGAAACCTTTTACAGCTTTGGTTAAAATAAGCAGTGGTGTAATAAGAGGATGAGTGTGATCAGGTGGTTCACTCAGGTAGGAAGGAATATTTTATCCTGGACATCATTTAGAATTTTCTGTGCATGGTGATAATAAAAAGCAGAGTGGTTTTTATTCACTTCTATTATGTTTTTAAATGTGCTCCAACTCTGCCTCCTGATTGTGGGCACCCAGGCATGCTGCTCCTCCTACTATCCCACCTTGGCTTGTCTTGAGAAATAAGCAATCAGCTTTCATTTAAAATAATGCAAACGTTGTAGAAATTTCACTCAGAAGCTTATCACTCTTTTTCCCAGATGTTCTGTATGAATTTCAAAGACATCACAGGTACATGAGAGGCCAGTACACTTCCAAGACCCTGGTGACTTTGGTCCTGACTTGTAGCCATTGTGCTGTACTTACAGATAGGAGGCAGTTCCTACAATGAGGAATATGGAGAATCACATTTCTGCCCTCCTTTTGAGTGCTGAAATCCTTTTGTACAATTTCTGGTCATGTGTGAAACATTCAGAATAGGTTTCTTTTCGGTTTTGTTTCATGTTTGTCCTTTCTTTCTCATCTCCCTTCTCTTTTTCTTCCTCTGATTTTATGTCTACCTGTCATTTCTTGCTGGCTTTCATTTCCATCCCTAAAATGGTGGATCATCAGAGACAAGTGAAAGTATGAAGGGACACAGAGCACCCACAGGTAAAAATTCTGGTTTCTTTCTTCTTCAGCGTTGGTCAAACTCAAATTTAATGAGTTTCTGTCATCAGCTTTGTTGTGTGGGGCAATCAAAAAGAAGAGTCTGGAAAAAAAAAGAACATAAGGGAAAATGAGTAAGCAAAGACGCTACCATGGAAACAATGAGAGTGAGGCCATAAAAGTTACATTAGTCATTTGTTTCCAACACGCTGTCTTCTCTTTCTTCATGCCTATACTTGCAGAATATTTGTAATGAGATTAGAAATCTTAGTTGCTTGCTCGTGTTGATGTAAGCTTCAATTTCCTCTTGTAGTAGTTAACTGTGTTGAATTGCTGAAGTTGGAGTTTGGGTGATTTTTGAGTTGCTTCAGCTACAATATTGTAAGGAGTGGAACAGAGCTAGTGACAGCAAACAGATTCCTCTCATGGACTCTTAAGTCATGTGTGCCTTATTGCCTTCTCCCTTTCCACTTTTTCACTCACTGCTGAAGGGTCCTGGTCATTCATAGTGCACCATTGCTCTTCCGGCATGATTTCATTGAACTCCATATATGTGTGGCCTCACATGGGTGTGGATGGTAACCTGGGCTGCCAAGACATGGAACACCCACGTTCCTTCTTACTGCCAAACTTTGGTGCTGCTATTTTTGACCACATGTAAGCAGTCGTAAACTATAGCCAGAACAGGGGTCATCAAACTTGTTCTGTAAAGGACCAGATGTAAATAATTTAGGCTCTGCAGACAATATGGTCTCTGTCCTAACTATTCAACTTCTCCATGGAAGCACAAAAGCAGCCACAGATAATATATAAATGAATGGGTGTGATTGTGGTTCAATAAAATTTATTTTTGGACACTGAAATTTGAATTTCATATAACTGTCACATGTCATAAAATATGGTTGTTCTTTTGATTTTTTTCCAACCATTTACAAATGTAAAAGCCGTTCTTAGTTTGTAGTCTCTACAAAAACAGGGCAGCCTGAATTTGGCCTGTAGGCTATAATTTGCTGGATGTGAACTAGAACATTATTTTTTGCTACTTTTATTATGCACTACAAATTTAATGGTTTAAAATAACAACTATTTATTTAGCTTGCCACTTGTTGGTTAGCAGTTGGGATGGGCTCAACTGGGTGGTTCTTGACTAGTTTCATTCATATGTCTGTGGTCAGCTGTTGGTCGCCTAGATGGCTGATTCTAGTGGTTACTGGCTATTGGCTGGGGAAATTGAGGTGATTGGGTCATGTAGCTTTCTTCATCCTATAGGCTAGCCTGTGCTTGTTCACATGGTGTTTCTAAGAGCAGCCAAAACAGGCAAGCCCCAATGTGTGAGTACTTTCCAAGGTTCTACTGGTTCCATTTTGCTATTGTCTCATTGGCTGAAATAAGTCACATGGCCAAGTCCAGAGTGTGGGAGGATTAACTATGGATGCAGGCAAGTATGAACCATGAGAGTCTATTACTGCCACCAGTACCCCAGAAGGCCTTTGCCCTGATGATTTATATCCTCTCACATGCAAAATATATTTCCTCCTTTTTAAGACCCCCTAAATTTCATCCAGTCACAATAGTCTCAAAGTCCGAGATTTCTTGATATGTAATTATGTCTGGAAGTGACTTTTTGGATGCAGCTCCTCTTGATCCAATTGCACTGAAAAGATAAGTTATAACACACAGTGATAAGACAAGAATGTGATAATTCCAAGTACAAGAGAGAGAACATTTGAAAGGGAAAGATTGGAGGGCACAGCAGTCCATAGAAACTCTGCAATCCAGCTGGGCATATGTTGCCTGATCCCCATACTCCAGGGTCAGGAAATTTTCCTTGATTTGGCTGAGACTATGCTTCCTGGGAGTGTTTCTTCAGTTTATTGTTTTCTACAGCTCTCTGGGAGTGGCACCCTAGTCCATTGTTCTTCATAGTTTTGGCTGTGTCCTCTGAACTCTCATTCCTTATTTAGAGAAATGGCTTGTGTGTGCAGCTGAATATCTTACTCAATCTTCATTCCTGTAGAGGGTTGGGGCTCGAAGATTTCTTTCTCTTTTGAGATAACACTGTTTCTTTCAATCCAAGATGGCAGGTGCTTTTATCAGCACATACTATTAAGATTAACTTCAACATTTTGAGAGCTTCCTATGAATCTGATTCAGGTCCAGAAGCCACATCCACAGTTCTTATTGACACAGGTTTGTTTTTATGTGGGTGTGTTTGGTTGTAGGGGAAAACATCCTTACGAATTTTAAAAGCCATTTTTTATCTGAAGAGTGTCTGCTATGCATATCCTTAACATTTTTAGAGTTCTTAACAAAGGGATTTACAGTCACACTTTGATTTGATCTTTACCCTGAAGCCAATTATTACTTTGACAACTTTCACTGACTGAGGAGATAGGAGATAGAACAGTTTCTTTCTTCCAGGTATGTCCTGGCCCCTGTTTATATATTCCCCCTAAGTTCTGCTTACAAACAAATTTTTCATGAGTTCATCTCTCCTTTCCAGTGCCTTATAATAGGCAGCTGAAAGAAGCCAGATGATAAGTTTAACTTTCTGTGAGACAATCTCCCTAGCCAAATTTAGAAGTTTATTAGTTACTACAGGCAACATTTTTACTAATTATTCCACATTTACCTAACTCAGGTAACTATTTTTCTAGCCTGCTATAGCAATTGCCTTATCACTTTCACAGCCTCTGCGGGACAGTGTATTCACTATTTTTCCAGTTTTTATGAAGATTTTTTGCAGCTTTTCCAGCCTCCATCAGCCACCTATTCTTTACAAAGCTAATGCCACATGTTTTTGGTTTTTGTTATGGAAGCACCCCACATCTAGGTACTAATTTCTTTATCAGTTATTGTAGCTGCAAAGTAAAGCATCCCAAAATTCAGTGGCTTAAAACGATCATTTGTGTCACTCATGACACATGACTCATGTGTATTGTAAAATTTGAACTGGACTCAGTAGGCTAGAACTTTGATAGTCTTGGCTGGGCTCACTTATGCATTTGCCGTCTTGAAAGAGGAGCTCCACTTCAGGTGTTGGCTGGTTGCAGAGAGGGGCAGCAAGGGGACTGAGCCATGTGGCTCTCATTATCAAGCTGGCTGGCCTGGGCTTGCTCACACAGTGATGATGGCAGGGTTCCAAGATCAGCCAGAAAGGGCAAGCCCCAAAGTGGAAGCACTTTTCAAGTATCTCTTATGTCACATTTGCCGTTGTCACATTGGTTAAAGCAAATCACGTGACCAAGTCCAGAGTGAGTGTGGGAGGGAGTTATCCAAGGGTTTATATTGAGGGAGGTGATGAATTCAGAAAGGTGTGAACATATTGGGGCTATTACTAGAACAATCTACTAGTCCTGTGCTGAGTGGGGTAGGCTACTCTGACACACAGAAAGCCTGCCAACTTTCTAGAGGAGCTATACAAACAAAAGAGCTGCCAGCTGGCTTAGAAGGTCACTGAGTTTGCTCAAGTTGCAAATTTTGAGTGACTGGTTATGCATCTAGTTGATACAAACATGGAAAATCCAAGCTATGGCTCTAAATGTGGTAAATGGAATTTGCTGAATATCTGGACTACACAGATTTCTGCAATGTGTATTTGGAGCTTGAGCTATCAAAAAGTGCACGGGATGGAAAGAAAAGTGCTTCTGAGGGTAGGCAGATACAAAAATAAGAAAAATTAATATCTGATATTAACAGAGTGTTGATCATGTGCCAGACATTGTGCTAGTAGCCTTTCTTGGGTTATTTCATTATCTCTTTTAAAAACAGAAAAATGAGCATTAAGAGAATTAAAAACACTTTATTTTTTTTTAAGGTCTAGGGAGCATGGACTCCTTAGGAAAGCTTTCACATTGTAGTGTTGCTAAAGATTAGGGGATCTCTTCAAACATCACCAGTTGGAGGTTAAAGTTTATACAAAAGTGTAGGTTACTTTGGTGTCTACTGGTGATTTGGCCAGTTTCCTAACTGCATGAGTATTGCTGTTCGGGGCAGTTTTCACCTTTACAAAGAAACCAGCTCAAAATGAAGTCCTTTCCCCTTGCCTTCACCAAGTAGAACATTATAGTATGATAGTTGGCTCTCTGGAAGAGAGCGTATTGTTAATTCCCTTTGCATATTTCTCATCCATTCTTTATTGATCCCAAAATGCAAAAGAAGAAAATAATAGATTTTCCTAGAACAAAACATTTGGTTTTCATAATTAAGGCAATTTATAGGATTTACAGGAAAATTAGGAAAGAAATAACAGTAGTTAGACTTGAGAAGAGTGAAGAAGTAGAATTATTAAAGATACTTTTCTTTGGAATCTTATGTCAAAGTGAAGAATAAGGATGGAAGAATGAAGCAGACCAGGAATATATTATTGGTTTCCCTCTAAGTGGACAGAATATAATCATGCTTAGAACTCTCTGAAACACACACAAGTAATTGAGATTGAGAGATGAACAGGTGGGGCTGAAAGAAGATTCTGTGAAGACATAAAATTGATAACCAAATTGTATTTTTATATTTAAATTCATTATTTTGGAAGTGGTACTTTCTTTTGTAAAAGAAAAAAGTGTGTCTTTTTTTTTTTTTAAAAAAAAAGCTTAAACTGAGTTATCAGTGAGACAAGAAAATTTGAAGAGTATCTCAGATATTCAAGTTTGTGATTGAAGTGGCCTATAACTAACTGGCTAATGATGGCAAGAGTAACTGAGGGACTTCGGCAGTTAAGAAATACCTTAATTTAGACTGGTAGACGTATATTCTATGCTGAACAAGTGGAAAATTCTTAAGCCTTTACAAAAAGGTAAACACATTAAAAATATTCAGTACTGACAATAAACAAGTAGTTCAATGTTGAAGGATGAGTGACAAGTCCACTCAGTTGTAGAATGCTTAATATTTTTTTACCTTTGATTTTGTCCTTTTCTTCAAGAATATTGATGCATTTGTCACTGTGATATGATTTGTAGAAATTCTTTTCAGTTTTAGTTTTTTAAAATTTAAAACTTTCAGAAAAGTTATAGAAAACTAGATAGAATTTTAGAACACCTATGTGGACATCACCTAGATTCTTCATTTATCGGTATTTTTTCATCTGTTTTATCTCTTCATGATAGGTATACATTATCATCAATCCGTCTATCAACCTATCTATTATCTGTCATGCTAATTTCTTTGAGCATAAGTTTCAGATGTCGTAGCTCTGTACCCCTAAATTCATATAGCATATATGTCCTTACAGTCTCATGAATTAATTTAGTTTACTACAACTTAATATCAATTTTGTAATTGTAATTTAATACAGTTTAATTATCAAATTCAGGAAATTTAACATTAATACAACACAGATTACTTAATGTACAGTTTGTATTCAGATTTTCTCAATTGTCCTAATAATGTCCTTTAGTGAAAAACAAAACCCAAAACCTTTTTTTCCTATCTAAGCATCAATCCAGAATTACATATTGTGCTTAGATATTGTGTGTCATTAGTTTCCTTTAATTTGGACTGGTCCATCAATCTTTATATGTTTTAATTATATTTTGAAAAGAATAGGCCAATTATTCATATACCATCCCTAAATTTGTGCTTGTTTTCTCATGATTAGATTCAGGTTGTGTAA